>OX465281.1:68899174-69383992 GCA_949987705.1 Thereva unica
CACACAAGCCTTCATTACAAGACAAACCCGTCGCGCATTGTTATCAACAGCCTTGGTAGCCACACGATTCAAACATGGCCAAGCAATTACGTTGAGATGTTTGATTGATCAAGGCTCACAATCTTCATTTCTCACAGAAGATGCCTGCAATCGACTACAGGCCTTGTGCAGTCCTACCTCCATGACAATCACTGGCATAGGCCCCATTCCTATCAGTTCACATAAACAAACTACATTGCAATTGAAATCTAATTACTCCAACGGACCCATAGTAGAAGAAACCTTTTTAATTTTGAAAAATATCTCGGATCCGCTGCCAAGACAAAGGGTAACCACGGAAAATTTGCAACATTTAGTCGGTCTTCAACTAGCTGATCCAAACTATTGGAAACCTGGGAAAATTGATGCTTTATTGGGAGTAAATGTTTATGCCCAAATAATACAAGGTGGCATCAAACGGGGAAATAAAACCTCCCCAGTGGCAGTCAAAACACTTTTCGG
This sequence comes from Thereva unica, assembly GCA_949987705.1. Lineage (NCBI taxonomy): Eukaryota > Metazoa > Arthropoda > Insecta > Diptera > Therevidae > Thereva > Thereva unica. The sequence goes on from OX465281.1 coordinate 68,899,676, forward strand.
TTGGATTATCTTAGGACCAACTACCAATAAAACTCATAAAGAAGCCGTCTCTCTTATGGCAATGACGGACAATGATTTGGATCATCAGCTCAAACAGTTTTTTGAAATTGAGGAATTTCCTTCACATCCGGTCGTCAAAAAGGACGATGCAGAATGCCAAGCCATATTCCAAGCCACGCATAAACGACTGGAAAATGGCCAGTATCAAGTTAATTTACCATTCGTCAACAACGAAGTTCCTGAATTAGGTGAATCTCGTCCTCGTGCATTACAAAGATTCGTCACCTTACAGAAACAATTTGAGAAAAAGCCAGAATTAGCTAAAGATTATACCAACTGCCTGGATGAATATATACAACTTGGTCATATGAAGATGGTAACACCTTCTAGCACTAACAAAAGTTATTATTACATACCACACCACGCTGTCTTTAAGGACAGCACCACTACAAAGTTAAGGGTTGTTTTCGATGCTTCCTGCAAAACAACAAATGGGAAGTCCCTAAACGACTATCTTTTAAAGGGACCAACGTTGCAGCCAAAGCTCTTTGCAACTTTATTGAAATGGCGGAAACATCGAGTGGCCATCACAGCGGACATCGAAAAAATGTATAGAATGATTCTCGTTCATCCTGACCAACGATCTCTACAACGAATCATTTGGAAACATCCTACAACCAACAAGATACAAGATTACGAATTAACAACTGTCACCTTTGGAACTTCGGCGGCACCATATCTCGCCTTAAGGACCCTACAGCAACTTGCCGAAGATGAAAAGGACAACTGGCCTCTAGCCTCAAGGGTGTCATTTACAGATTTTTATGTAGATGACCTTCTAACAGGAGCTGATGACGTATTGAGTGCGAAGTATCTTCAAGCCGAACTACTAAGCATGATGAAGTCTGGAGGATTTAACCTGCGAAAATGGGCCAGCAACGACAACAATTTATTAACTCATCTGCCCCCAGAATATTGTGAGCTTAAAGAAGCATTGGCTATTGGCGAAGCAGAGTCTATCAAAACGTTGGGTATACAATGGCATCCCACCACAGATTACTTTTCCTTTAAAATCAAATTGAAGCCCACACAAACAACGCATACTAAACGAACCATCTTGTCCGAGATCGCTTCACTGTATGATCCACTTGGTTGGTTAGCGCCCGCAATAGTAGTTGCAAAGGTCCTAATGCAAACTATGTGGATATTGGGCTGTTCTTGGGACGCGCCAGCAACTGAAACGGTAAACAACCAATGGATCAAATTTAAAAAGGATCTGGAAAATCTGCCAAAAATAAAAATTCCACGTTGGATTCAATATACTCCCACTGCAACCTGTCAACTACATGGATTCTGCGATGCTTCGACTAAGGCGTATGGAGCAGTGTTATATTTACGAACACGTCAAGAAAACGGCCATATATCATCCATTCTACTAACTGCAAGGACTAGAGTGGCGCCTACTAAACCGACTACCATTCCTCGACTAGAGTTAAATGGAGCATTACTGCTTACACGCTTAATTAAAACAACACTCAACGATATGGATTTAAAGGCTGTACCTGTATTCGCTTGGACAGATTCCACCATCGTCCTACAATGGATAAGAGAACATCCCGCACGCTGGAAAACCTATGTTGCTAACAGGGTTGTAGAAATTCAGGAAAGCATCAAATACGAAGCCTGGCAACATGTACCCACTGCAGATAATCCAGCTGATCTTGCCTCTAGAGGTACAACCGTGGATGAATTGTCAACTAACAGCACCTGGTGGCACGGTCCACCATGGCTAGCAAAGAGTGAAGACCATTGGCCAAGATTAAAAAAGTGTGAAGAAGTTACAGATTTAGAGTCCAAACCCAATCGAACCGCAAATTTCGCAATTGAAATACAAGACGAATTTCTTATTCGATACTCTTCCTTTGACAAATTAATTCGGATAATCGCATACATATTTCGCTTCACAGAAAACTGCAAGGCTCCACGAACCAAACAAGTTGGAATTCTCTCTCGTAGTGAATTGTGCACGGCCGAAGCCACCATTCTACGATTGGTACAAAGGTTAAGTTTTCCTAACGAGTATTATAATTTATCCCACAACAAGCCGCTCTCGCACAAGAGCAATCTATTACAATTAACACCGTTCATCGACAAACAAGGCTTACTTCGATTGAGAGGACGACTCGCTCATGCAGACATTCCATATAATCAAAGGCATCCAATAATATTGCCAAGGAATCATCATGTGGTAGCACTACTCATAGATAAAATTCATAAGGAAACCTTACATGGTGGAACTTCTATAGTACTTGCTACCAGTCGCCAAAGATATTGGATCTTAGATGCAAGACGAGCAATCTCGAATAGAATATTTAAATGTGTCAAGTGTACCAGATTTAAGAGGGAAACCTGTCAACAACTAATGGGGGATTTACCAGAGGCTCGCGTCAATGTTACAAAACCTTTTTGTAAGGTTGGCATAGATTATGCTGGACCCATAATTGTTAAAGCGTCACACCTTAGAAAAGCGCAGTTGTTTAAGGCCTATCTATCTATCTTCGTTTGTATGGCAACAAGAGCCATACATATAGAACTGGTCTCAGCATTAACCACAGAAGCATTCATCGCTGCTCTTAAACGATTTATTGCTAGAAGAGGATTACCGTCCGACCTATATTCCGACTGCGGTTCTAATTTCATAGGAGCAAAGGTGATCTTAGACAGAGAAATGAAACGAGCAATTCTTAACTCCAACCTCGAAGCAGCAAAGTATGCGACTAACCAAGGAATTAATTGGCACTTCAACCCTCCAGCAGCGCCCACTTCGGAGGAATTTGGGAGGCAGGTGTCCGATCCGTAAAAACCCACTTGCGGAGAAGTTTATGCAATACGACATACACTTTCGAGGAATACTCCACGTTGTTAGCTCAAATTGAGGCTATACTAAACTCGCGACCATTGTGTTATATTAGCACAGACCCACAAAATCCAGAAATTCTAACTCCAGGACATTTTTTAATCGGGCAAGCGATGAACACCTTGCCAGAACCAGATTATTCTAATGATACACCATTACATCAGAGATGGAAGCAACTCCAACAAAGGGTGCATAAATTTTGGAAGGTGTGGTCAACGGACTATCTGCATCAATTACAAACTAGACCAAAATGGCAACAAGAAAGGCAAAATCTTAAAATTGGCGACATAGTACTAGTGACTAGTGAAAATACATCGCCAACCAAATGGCCATTAGGTATTGTCGAAGAGGTCTATCCAGGCACAGACGGTCTTGTTAGAGTCGCGCAAATTAAAACACAAACCAGCGTTTTGAGACGACCAGTAGCCAAGTTAGCACGTCTGCCCACAGATGCAACTTAGAATTATCTAAATAATTACTAACATACAAGTGTTTGTTCGTCCCTCAGTGTTGTGTAGTCCGAAAATTTTAAACAATTTAATTTACAAGCTATTTTCAGATGGACTACGATGAAGACGTCCTCATCCTATCGGAACAAATGTTTTTTTCGCTAGACGAGCCAGATCCGACTTTTTATGCTGATCCTGTTGACAAGTCCACATCACCCAGAGAGCCATCATCATCTCGTCCCGATGCAGCAACTTCAAATGGGGAAGCTGAACGTCGACAGGCCAAGAATTCAACAAGGCACCACCCATCAAGGCATCTAAAAAACACGGCACACACAACACCAACACCGTCTAAGCCGGCAATGATAAATGGAGCAGTCGAGTCATCTCTTCACCTTTTGAGGCCAACTACGTCCGTGAAAGAGCTCCAGATGCGACTAGAGAATACTCATCAAAGGTTCATCACCAGAGAGGGAGTCGACATTTTCCTCACTAAAGACGTGCTGAAACGAATTAACTTTGAAGCGCTCTCTAAATCAAAAAAGAGGGAAAAAACAATAAATCTACCGGAAAGGTACCAAGTACGGCTTAAGTTAAAACCAGATGGCAGCCTAGTTTTCTTCCATTACCATAAAAGAGGCGTTGTTCGCAGTTTGTTGAACAAGGCTGTTCAACGGGGGGAAGAATGTTCCACACAGCATACCTAAAAATAAAAAAAAAACAAATCAAAAAGTACACAAAAACTTATGTAAATACTTCCCTAAAATTGCAGCCAAAATCCACCAATCCAAAGTATGTATCCAAAGTATCCAAAGTATCCGCATCCAAAATATTTAATAATTTAAATCTAAAAAAAAAAAAAGATATATTGAATTAATAAAATGGAATTAGTAAACAAACTGAATTTATTTTACATATCAAGCAAGGGCAACAACAACAAATACACATGAAATTCAAAGGGCCTCTTGTAACCCGAACTTCATGTATATGACTAAAAATATAAACACAAATGAAGTTACCTAAGTCCCTACGAAAGGGCAACATAAATTTTTTATGAAATTAAGCCAGTTAAACAAAAAAAGGGAAATTCTAACCCAACTTTGACAGTTGGGAATAATAAACAAAAAAGTAAAAAAATTTGCCCTAACTATTAATAAAACAACTACAAACCATATAAAAACATTAAAGGGCACTCACCTGCGCATTATTAGTTAATATTCGCGACACTAAAACACTAAAAACGCCCGAAAATAAACAATTTCGGAATCGCGCCGCGGCGGCCGAAAGTAAACAACGCGAACTGTCATTCATATTTTGCCATGACCAGCAGCTGCCCATCGAGGCGAATTTAGGGCAGCAAGGCCAGATAAAAGGGAAAAATGTCCCTTTTCCAAAATATTAATAATTTTATTAAATTTAATTTACCCAATGAGTGGGAAAGAGAAAAAAATAATTTGAAAAGGATGCATATCCTTAAAGGATGTCGATAATGTAATTCCATAATCTGCCGCATCGACGTTATGGCAACTGCAATAATCATTAATTATAAAAAATAATGACATTTAAAAATACGATAATTTGCAATTTTGAGCATAATTAAAAATTATGCATCAAAGACAAGAAGGTTTTCGTTAGAAAAAAGTATTTTAAAGAAACCATAATTTATGGATAAAGGAAGACGGTGGCACTACAAATTATGAATTCGCTGCCAAATCGACCATAGATAGCAACAGTATAAAGGAAGGAACGTGAACAAGCGGCGAACACTTGCGTTTTTGAAATCAGCTGAAGAACATAGGCAGTGAAAGTAATGCTCTTTGGGACATTTTCACTAGAAATGTGTTTCTGGCTGGTGACGGGATAAACGGTGTTGGTGTTTTTTTTTTCCTATTATTAAACGGCGCTGGATACCTCTAGATTTTTCTTTCTTTTTGGAGTTTTATTTTCTTAGGGATTTAATTTTAAGAGGAATGAATTTAAAATAAAATTATTTTTTTTATGTAATAAATTAAAGAAATAATTGTGAATTTGTGCGTTTGTTTGTTTTTCTTGTGGATTTCAATTTTAATGAATTTTTTATATACAGTGCGTTTAAGAGAAGTTTTTTATAATATAGAACTGTGAATAGAAAGCCACGTGCGTTTTTTTTGGAGACCTTTTTGCAATATTATTTCCGCTACACTTTTCTTTGTGGAATCCACTAATTGGCCATAGCGCTGTGCTTCAAAGTGATAGTGGTGAGTGTGGTGGTGGTTTGATGTGAGATGTGATGTGAGTGATGTGATTTCTTCGCTCGATGTCGCTCTTGTGCAACCATGATAAATATGTACATATCCTCCAACTTTAGAAAAGATACGTGAAATTGTTAGTGGCTTTAAACGTCTCGGCTTTCCGGGTTGGTACTCCATAATTTTGTTTTCTTCAGCTGACTATAAGTATGTACAGATGCATTATATTTTTTTAACATGATATTATGTAATTGTTATTTAATTTAGATGCAAGTTCACATATGTCAATGTTGGTGCTCCGGGTAGAAATAATGATTCCTACATTTTTGAGAACTCTTTTTTAAAAAAACTGCACGAACTGAATAGAATTTTTTATGAAATTTATGAAATTATAGAAAACACGAAAATACCTATCCTTTTATTAGGGGATTCTGCTTTTCGGTTATCAAAATATTTAATGAAACCGTACCCATTCAGTACATCTCAATCAAGTGAAGAAAAACGATTCAATTATTTTTTGTCTAAATGTCGGGGCGTAATTGAGAATGCCTTTGGGCAACTTAAAGCAAGATTCCGGAAAATCAGAAGAGGATTAGAGGTTCGGCCAGAAAATAGCACGATCGTAATTAAGGCCTGTTGTATCTTACATAACTTCCTACACGATGAAAATGGTACAGTTAAAAACAACTGGATGCAAGAACTGGAAGGAAGAGGCAATAATCCATCTCTTAATGCAACCACAGCATGCAACAAGAAATGGAGAAAATGAATCTGATGCAAAAGCTATACGGAATGCCTTGACTTCTTATTTCAGTAAGTATGACAAAAATGCTTTAGGTAGTATTTACATTTATTTAAACCAAAAAAAAAACATAACATTCATCATTTCATTTTAATGTATTAAAAAAAATTAAAAATTCAATATTGCATGTTGAAGTATTAAAATAAAAAAAATTCAATTTTGCATATTTAATTTTTCACTGTGTGTTTTTTGATAGTACTTATTTCATACCTTGCATGAAAGCCTTGTCAAATTGCATCTGTTCTCTTGATGTTTCTTTTATAATTGATACAATTTCTTTATTGGATTAGACACTTTTTTCCATTAACTCCACAGCTTTTCGCATTATACCGGTTTGTTTCTTTGATATGTCTTTTATAAATACACTCGTCACAACAATTAGCGGCTCACCTAAAATTTTCGAAAAATTTGGCATTCTTCAATTGCCCATAACTTGGGCAAATTCCGCTCCAAAAAATCAAACCAAATACCAAATTAAAGATTGGATCCTCTACTTTTTTTATGTCTGATTAAAAAAATGTTTTTTTTTTTCGATGCAGATGGCGCTGCTGTCGATCAAAGAAAGTACTAAAATTGTTAATTTTTTTTTTCTTATTTAACAGGCGTAAACTTTTTTTTGCGCTATAAAACATGCTAATCTGAGTTCCAAAACATAAAATTCAAAGTTTTTCCAACAAAATAGACTGTAATAAAGTTAGATTTCAATGGAAATTCGCGAAGTTATAGGGTTTTCAAAAAAAAGGCAATTTTCGCGTTTTAAGCCTTAATTCTGGATAAATTAAAAAAAGAACAACAAAATTTTAAAAAACTACAAAAAAAAAACACAAAAAACAAAAAAAAAACTTTTGGAGTGTAAATCCGACCGTGCGACCTCCTCGTGGTACACTTTGGGTAATGCAAACGCCGGCGGTTAAAAGAAAAAAACAAAGTTTTTTGATACAAGTTTACTTTAACCGATTAAACGATCGCTTTTTCGAATGAAAAAAGATTTACAACTCGAAATTAAGATTTCTCAGGTCAGAATTTCAACAATGTAATCGAAAACTTTTTTTACGCTGAACCAAATTGATTTTGATCGCAATTTGTTGAAATTCTGGCTTAAAACGCGAAAATTGCCTTTTTTTGAAAACCCTATAGCCGCGTCTCCACCAACCGAACATGTTCGCCGAACAGTGTTCGCGAACATAAAAACGGACAAACATTCCACATTTGGTTTCCAAACATGTTCGGCGAACATTTTCAATAGCTCAATAGCGGCGAACAAATCAATGTTCGCTACAACACCGAACAATGTTCGGCGGACATCACCAATGTCTGTCGAACACTGTTCGGCGAACATGTTCGGTTGGTGGAGACGCGGCTTATAACTTCGCGAATTTCCATTGAAATCTAACTTTATTACAGTCTATTTTGTTGGAAAAACTTTGATCACCCAGTAATAACAAAAAGGGCTTTAAGGAAAGCTTTAATCACGAAATGGTCTAAATTCCAACCACTGTAAAATGATCGTGCCGTGGTGAAAAAGCTCCCCCAAGCGCCATCTTTCATTTCGACAGAGGAAGAGAAATAAAAGTTCTTGCACCGAAGGAAACTGGTCAGTCGATCAGACGAAGTCGTCAGAGAGGCTAGCAACGCGTATACTTATATTAGGGATTTAGATAGTGTCTGTGTTTTTACCGGCAATCTGAAAAGGTTAGACAGGCGTAACAAAAAAAAAACTTTTATTAAATTTTTTAATTGCACTTTTGGTGATGGATGTCGTATCCCGACAAATTTTTCACAAGTAAATATTAGGGCGTAAATAATTGTCGGGTTTTCACCGACAATTCCTGTGTCAGGTTTAGAAAAAATATACTGAATATACGTCATAACCACTGGTGGCGGATATCACGGTTTATAAAACTAACATAAAACATTGATTAGGGCGTAGATAATTGTCGGGTTTTCACCGACAATTACTTTGTTAGGTTTAACATATAAAAAGTACTAACAACGTAGATGTGTGGGCGCCAAAGTTGGTGGAGGTTTTTTTTGCTATAAGTCGAATGTCGACTGTTAATATTTCATTCTCCATCAGAGATTTACTGCTTAGGAATTTCTGTTGAAAAATTCAATTTAAACTATATTCTAGCGGTTATATACTGTAATCGCTAAACACTAATTCGGGTAACCGGATTTTAGTTGATTTCTGGAACTCACGGCTCATGATTAGCAGACATCATAAATTAATTTTAAATATTTAAATTGTCAAAGTCGAATCTCGACTAAAAACAAATTAAAGGTAGAGCGAAATTCGCTCTATATTAATTACCTAAATTTCCAATATTGAATCGTAACAAAGTTGCGTATACATAGATCCATAGCGTATGAAAGACTTTGACCCTGGTTTAAGAAGTCCAAACCAGTGGCAGGTGAAAAACATTATAGGCTGTAAATTAAAAAAAGGACAGCAAAAAGGGAGAAGATTGCGAATAAATCGCCATTTCTCCTGTATGCACTGAATACTGCGAATAAATCGCCATTTCTCCTGTGTGCACTGAATCCCGCAAGGTCATACAGATCTAAGTCAGGTTACAGTGGAAGCACAAGCGATTAACAAAAACAATTATTGGTCAGCTACAGCAGCTGGAATACAACCGGGACACTGTGGTGACCTAATTATATTCTGAATAGAGAAATAAGGAACAAAAGTAAAGAACATTGAATTTGAAATATAGATTGAATGATTTACTAATAATTACATTTTCAGGTAAATAAAGGCAGCAGTAATAGTATAAGTAGTTATAAGCACTTTGAAATTTAAAAACTTAAAAATTGAATATTAAAGTAAAGTAGAGTTTAGAGGAATTTAGAATTAATTAGAAGTGTAATTTGTAGGAGATAATATAAGTATTTTAAACCATTTTTATCTTTGATTCCGCAACCTTTAACCATTACAGAAAGCTAAAGTAAAAGAAAGGTAAATATTGTGGGTTCTTCAATTTGGAAGAACTTAAAGTTTATAATAAAAAAAAATTTTCTTATTATTACGGCTTGCGCCGTAACATTGGTCCTTCGAGCCGGATAAAAATGGTCAAATAGTTATATCCTATAAATTCACAATTAGATAAAAATTAGTAAATCATTCAAACGTTTAAGTAATTTTGGGATTATTTTGGGTTAGTAGTTGTAGTTCAATTAACGACAAAATGAAAACTACATTAAAAATGCAAGGCACGTTGGTGACACAGCTAAGGCAGACAATCTCCAACTATAATAAGACTTCCAAGCATAGAAGAACGACAGGTTATATAAAAGGGAAGATCGAAACTATTAAAATAATATGGGAGAGGTTTGAGAGTAATTACCTAGAATTAGGTGCAGCCGATGTTACTAGCATCAAAGACGAAAGTGTCCGGGACGAAGTAGTTCGGTACGTACAAGGCACTCAGTTTCAGGATTTTGAGGAATCATACTCAGAATTCATGGGTGACTTGCAAGATGCGCTAGAGGCATACATTGCTCAGAAAGCTGAAGAATCGAAACAAAAGGTTCAAGTTAGTGAGCAAACAAGCGCACCCAAGGCCATTGTAAAACTTCCGACCATTGAAATTCCAAAGTTCGATGGCCAATATAATTCATGGAGGACTTTCCATGATCGTTTCGTATCATTGATACACAGTGAAGAACGACTGACAGCAGTCGATAAACTTCATTATTTAAAAAACAGTCTCACAGGGGAAGCTCGACGAGACTTAGACGCGTTTGACATGACGTCAGAAAATTATGCGCCAGCATGGGAATTACTATGCAAACGCTACAACAAGCGGAGGTTATTAATATACGCCCAATTTAAATTATTATTTAATCAATCGAAGATTAAAAATGAGTCTTATAAAGACATAATAGCAGTGCTAGATGAACTGCATCGCGTTAAGCATGGCTTACAAGTCCTTAAGGTCGATATTACCAACTGGGATCCCATATTTGTATATGCAACGGCACAAAGATTGCCGGATAAAACACGAAATCTTTGGGAACAGTTGATTGCTAAATCGGACGATTTGCCGTCGTTAGCAGATTTAAGCAAATTTATGGAAGAAAGGTATCGCAGTTTAGAAGCCACCAAAGATATTAATCAAAATATATCAAATCGAGAAGTCAGAAAGGGTGGCAAGGATCGGAATCGAACTGCGAGTTATCATATAAGCCAACACAATGTTGACAAACAAGGCAGAGATAATTGTTGGCGAGAAAATAAAGAAAGGTATCAACAAAGAGGGTTTGTAAATAATAACAAGGGGGATTATAGAAAGTTGAAAGCCAGGAACGTTCACTGTCTAATGTGCAGACAACAACATTTCCTATCTCAATGCCAAACATTCAAGGGTTTGGACATGAACGCGAGACGGAGATGGCTGACAGAAAATAGGGTGTGTGACAACTGCCTGAGGTCACATCCAAATGCAACATGCACCAGCGGCAATAGGTGTCCCCAATGTGGAAAAAGCATCATGTGTTGTTGCATGATGGAGCCACACAAGAGGGAAGTTGTCAGGGAAAATTAGATAAGAAAGAGGAGAATCCCAAGAATCAAACTGTTACCAACTGCAATTATAGCAGGAATAACACGCAATCATAACCGAAACGGCATATCAATCCTTACAAGCGGATACCATACCAGCTGCATTAGAGATGACCGGTATAGCATCCGTTCCAGTGGCAACATCAACTAACATAGCGTGCGTTTCATTGCTGTCCACCATAGAACCTAAGTTTGAGCGCACGTTGCAGGCCTATGTCATCAAAAACATCACTAATGTATTCCCACCGAAAAAAATTGCATGGCAAAACTGGTCACACATTGACGGCCTAGAGTTGGCTGACCCAAATTACACCGAACCAGGTCGAATCGATGTTCTATTAGGTGTTGACGTGTACGCAGACATCGTACAAGATGGTCTACGCAAAGGGGTCAACCAATCGCCAGTCGCTCAAAACACCAGTTTAGGATGGACAATTTTTGGCAAAGCAGCTTCAGGTACACAGAATCAAAATAAAGCGAGTTTTTCAACATTTACCCTCCAACAGACGGATACCTTACAAGAGTTAAATAACCAAATGAAGAAGTTTTGGGAATGGGAGGAGTTGGACATCGGACGACGCCTAACAGTTGAGGAAGAAATGTGTGAGAAGCACTATGAGGACCACACAAAACGCCATCCAAATGGTCACTATGAAGTTAGTAAACCGTTCTTGGGTGGTAGTCCACCAGATCTAGGTGAGTCTAGAGGACAAGCAATGTCCAGGCTACTCCAACTGGAAAGAAAATTGTCCCAGAATGTAGAGCTACGAGAAGCCTACACACAATGTTTGAGGGAGTATATAGATTTAGGGCACATGAAAGAAGCAACAGGGCAAACACTCCACAGGTTTTATATGCCGCATCATGCCGTAGTCAAGGAGAGCACTACGACAAAGGTGAGGGTGGTATTTGATGCTTCAGCTAAAACCTCGAATAAAAAAAGCTTAAATGAGCAGATGTTGAACGGACCAACATTACAACCTAAATTATTTGCTACTTTATTAAATTGGAGACAGTACAAATACGCGGTAACGGCTGATATCGAAAAAATGTACAGAATGATATCTGTAAGTCCTTCAGACAGAAAATATCAAACGATTTTATGGAGAGAAAATCCTAAAGAACCAGTACAAGAATATGAGTTACAAACCGTCACCTTCGGCACGACAGCGGCACCATACTTAGCCATAAAAACCTTACAAAGGCTAGCCACTGACGAAATAAAACAATGGCCAAAGGCAGCCAGAAAGGTTTTTACGGACTTTTATGTGGATGACCTACTTACTGGGGCAGACACATTGCCAGAGGCATTCGAATTTCAAAAGGAATTAATTGATCTATTGAGATCTGGGGGGTTTCATCTAAGAAAATGGGTTGCTAACCACGAATCGCTACTAGAGACAATCCCAGCGGCAGATCGCGAATTACAACTGCCGCTCCAAGTAAAGGAAGATAATCAAATCAAAGCACTGGGTATTTATTGGCACTCAGTCAAAGATTACTTCTCATACGCGATAAGGGATGGTGAGTTCGCGCAACTAGCCAAGACAAAAAGAAGAATTTTGTCTGAGGTGGCTAAACTATACGATCCGCTAGGATGGATCGCCCCATGTATAGTTATTGCCAAGTTAATCATGCAGAAATTATGGATGAACAGGTACCAATGGGATGATCCAGTGGATCAAGAAATCCAACAAGAATGGACCCAGTTCAAGGAACAACTTCCCTACATTCAAAATCTCCGAATACCGAGATGGTTGAAAACAAGCACCGGAAACAAGAGGTGTCAACTAATGGGATTTTGCGACGCATCCGTACGAGCTTACGCAGCCGTGGTGTACATCAGAACCGTCTTGGAGGATGAAACCATTGAAACGACATTGTTGATGGCAAGAACGAAAGTGGCTCCCATCAAACTAATGTCTTTGCCGCGATTGGAATTATGTGGAGCAGTACTTCTCAGTAAACTTATCCGGCAAATCAAGATAGACATGCATCTCCAAGACATCCAAAGCAAATGTTGGACTGACTCCAAAGTCGTTCTAGCGTGGTTAAAAGGCATGCCTAATAAGTGGAAGACATTTGTAGCCAATCGAATAGTGGAGATCAGTGAAAATGCTGATAGCACATCCTGGCACTATGTCTCCACCAAGGAAAACCCAGCGGACTTACCGTCAAGAGGAGTAATGCCAGCAAAATTGCAATCAGCCTCAATTTGGTGGCAGGGTCCTACCTGGTTGCGGAAACCAGAGGATAAATGGCCAAAAGAATCTCTGGAAGACCTGAAAACAGAAATTGAAGCTAAGACAATCACCAAAACCCTGATGACAATCGAACCAATCATCACTGATTGGTGGATGAAGTTCTCATCGCTAACAAAAACGCTACGAGTTATGGCGTACTGCTATCGGTTCATAAATAATAGTCGAAGAAAGAAAGACCGGCGCAATTCGCAACTATTAGCTGAAGAAATCGAAAGGGCAAGGACGAAACTAGTTCAACTAGCCCAGAAACAGATGTTTCCCAAGGAATGCGAGCAATTAAGTAGCATCAAAGCAATCAACAAGTCTAGTCAATTGACCAAATTATGCCCATTTAGGGCAGAAGATGGTACAATAAGAGTAGGAGGCAGACTAAAAAATGCAAATCTAAGCTACGACACTAAGCACCCTATCATCTTGCAACGACAACATTACGTCACTAATCTTATTATTGATCATTTCCATAAAACAACGCTCCATGGGGGAGCACAATTAGTATTGAATACTGTTGAGCCCCGTTGGCCGGCAATCAGGAATGTGTAAAAATGTGTAAAATAAAAGACGAACTTCACTATTTTAATTTTATTAAACTTCATTCAAAAGACTTCTAGAAATTTTATTTAAACTTGATAGCAAAAGTACAATAGAAATACTTCCCGACTTAATTGGCGGCTCAACGAGAACTGATTCTTTTAAATCAGTTCGCAGTTTGTGTCACCTAAACCACGGCTCGCATGATCAGGAAAAAGTCGCCTAGTCAGCGCTTTTCATGTGAAAAGTAGATAAGAAAATATCGTTGCGATACATTGCATGAGAAATGTTTACGTTGCTCATGAAATGCATTGCATGAAAATGTTTATGTTTCAATTTTATTAATTGAATTTGTTTACGTTGCATATGAAAGGAAGTATTGTTTGAAAAAAAGATATTTGATACTTTCCTGATCATGGGGGCCGTTTACAATATATAATGCTACAATGTAGGGAATGTATGCTACAATGTAGGGAGGATACAACATTCCTCCCCCCTTATGAAGATCGGCGTAGTCGATCTTTAGAAATCATGCATTGGAAAGAAAAATTATTATTTTTTTCCCTTAACTGCTAATAGAATTTGGTAAACATATAAGTTTGTGCAATTGCAAAAATTGTTTTATATAATAAAAAATTTAAAAGTTTGTAGCGACTTAAGGTCAGCAATTTGCTTATATAATTTGTTATGTAATAGTCAAAATTTATAACTTATTAGAAAGAAGTGTTTTATTTATTATTTCTTTGTTTATTAATACTTACTTTACTAAACATTTTTATAGGATTTTATGGTTCATATTTATTATATATATAATATAAAATTTGTGAGTACTTCAGTACTTTATATATGTGTGTAAGTCTATACTAAGGAGATTTTATTATTGTTTATTTATTGTGTGGGTGCAAAATTACATGTTCATAATCTATAACGTAAGATACTTTTGGAACAAATATAGATATAGTACAATTATAAGTGCGAGTAATATGGTGGAATATGGTGAAATATGGTGTAGGTGTGTATAGGTAAAACTCTTAGTTTTCCATCAAGGAGATCGCGCGCGAACAACAACAGAGGCTAAAGAGGTACGATCATAGTGGGTTTATTCGCTGGGTTCAATTGGGCCAACCTGGCGGTCTGGACATATCGTTATACGGCATTTAAAATATCTTTTATATATTAAATAAAATAAAGAAATTGAAAGGATAATTGTGAATATAGAAAATGATATGTTGATTATTTTGCTGGAATCGAATGGTGTGTAACTTAGGATATAAGTGTCTAAAGTTTCGCTAGAATCAACTATCGCGTTTAATTTTACGCTTAGATTATCTAGATCTCGACTGTCAAAAATCATTTGAGGGATTTTCTTTGTCGGTATAGCAGAGAGGTTTAGATTTAGATTATTAAGAGGTGTGTTATCTAATTGATAAAAAACGGCTTCAGCCCGAGAGATGGTTGTATGAGTTTGTAAAGAGACTTCTTTAGTTTTTGCCGTGCAACCGGCTTGGAGTTCTAGAATTCCGCTGCCTTGAATGAAAGTGGAATAGGCACTACTGTTGCAACTTATTCGAACTGTAGTCTTTTTAGGTACCAAATAGATCCAGGTGTTTGTTTTTAACAACACGTTCCATATTTCATGGGTTAAGTTAAAGAGTCTAAACTCACAATATGTGGGGGATATTCCTCCTTGATTTAAGCTAATTATGCAATTTTCCTTATTGAAACTATATAAAATGAAGTTTTGAGTGCAGATGAATTCTGTTTGTTGAAATTGCCGACAATTGCCGAGATCGTTTTCCTTAAAAAACGCATATTGTTCACGAGTTTCGTCGATAAGAACATATTGGGAATCAGGTTTGACATAGTAATAAGTGTTGTTTTTGAATCTGGTAGGCACCCTAGTGAGTTTGAATAAGGAGAAGGAGTTTTTAATAAGAGGAACTTCTATTTTAAAGACCAAACTATTTGTTGTGCGGACTGGTGAGATAGTAGATACCTTAGCAATTAGTGGTATACTACTTTCAGAAGGTTTTATGGGAAGCTTTAAATGGTCTAAAGTTTCAAGTTGTATGTCCTGTAGGGCTTTGAGAAATGTTTCAGATTTGACAAGGTGTTTGTCTAATCGTCCCAGCCTTGCTTCTTGCAGTATATCTAAGTATTCTGCTTGCCTTGCTATGATATTGTTAGCTGCAAGGGTTAATATATTAGCAGCTTCATCAAATAGGTGAAAGTTTCTTTGCTTTATCTTTTGATCTTCAAGTTCCGTTTCTATGGTGTTGAGGCTATTAGAGATTTTAGAAAAGGTATCATTTAAGGAAGACAGTGAATGTTGCATGGTGTCGACTATAACAGATACTTTTTCTGTGAAAGAGTGGTGTATGTTAGCTTGGTTAGCTTGAAGTTTTTGGATTGTTCCATCTATTTTCTTGGAATCGTCATTATCCATAACTCCGAAAAGAAATTTTTGTGCCTTGCCGACTATATCTAATAAACCACGCTTTTGCCGGTTAGATGCGGTAAGTGTTAGATTGGCGAAATACTTGTTAACCTGCTCTATTTCCAGTAAAGTTTTACTTATGAGCTTTATCGTGACCATACAATTATCCTCAGGGGTTTTACTCTTGGCTGCTATACAAAACTTCTCCATGTTGCGATAATGTTCTCCTAACTGAAGGGAGTCGGTTTCCATGGCTGTGGTATTTACGTACAATAAGAATTTCCAATCAGCAGTTGATTTATATACTGTTCCCATATTTTCGAAGTAAACTCCAGTGTTTGCCGTAAATGGGGTAACTGTATGCCCCTGACCCAATATTGTAAGAATAAGAGGGCAAAAGAATCTGGAATGGAATTGGAAAATAACATTATTTAGCGGAGGGCTTTAAGGAGATTATTATGTACGATTTTTAATTTGTTCCCTATTTTAATTGTAGAGTTTTCTTTTGAATTAATTTTAACTATCTCGTAAGGGCCTTCGAATAGAGGGCTCAGCTTCTTATTAGATTTCACCTTTGATTCTATGAGTACGAAGTCTCCGACATTGAGTTGCAATGGTTTAGCTCCGCGGTCGTAGTATTCTTTGGCCTTGAGTTTTGCCTTAATTTGGTTCTCTCTGATAGTGTGGTACCCACTTTGCAATCTGGCTTTTAATTCAAGGACGTAGTCGTCATAATTATAAACTGGTTCTGGAGGTCTTGTCAATGAAGAAGGTATTTCGGGTTTGTGTCCGAATAAAGCTTCAAACGGCGTATAATTGGTTAGAGAGTGCGGGGTAGTGTTATAACAGAAGGTTGCATAATCCATCCATAAGTCCCAGTTGGAAGGGTCCTTGCTCGCATAGCATCGGAGATAGTCACCTAAGGTGCGGTGGCTACGTTCTAGAGAACCGTTAGATTGAGGATGATATGCAGTGGTTTGGAGTTTTTGGATTTTTAAAAGACGACATGTACGTTTAAATACGTCACTAAGGAAATTTGTTCCTTGATCGGTAAGAAGTGATTTCGGTATACCAAAGATACAGATTATTTTCCGAACATAGTTTTCGGCTACTGTGTGGGCTTCCTGATTAGGGATTGGGATGGCCATGATAAATTTGGTGAGATCATCTTGAAAAGTTAATATATATTTGTTTTGATTTTCGGATGTAGGAAGAGGGCCAACTATATCTAATGCAACTTTTTCGAATGGGATTTTAGACGTGGAGGTTACTTTCATAGGTATCTTGGTCTTGGTGCTTATTTTGTTCTTTTTGCATATTTCGCAAGATTTGATGTAGTTTTTCACATCTTTAGTAATAGTTTTCCAGGTGAACTTTTCTCTGATTCTGTGAAGAGTGCGTTTAATTCCTTGATGTCCCCCGATTGGGGTATCGTGATACTCCTTTAACACTCTAGAGATTTCTTCTGGGTCAGTTAATTCAATAATACGTAACTTATCGTTTGGCTTATGGATTTCCTGTATTGTTGGACAGGGTTGATCATTGAGACAGTTTTGGGACCGTGTTACTACTAATGCTGGGGCCACTGGTAATCGAGATAGGGCATCTGCGTTAGTGTTTAATTTACCTTTCTTATGAATGACATCGAAATCATACTCTTCCAGTTTTATTCTCCATCTCATTATTCGTGAGCTCGGGTCCTTAAGATTGAATATCCAAACCAAAGGTTTGTGATCAGTGATGATCGTTATTTTCCTTCCGTATACGTAAGGGCGAAAACGATTCACCGCCCAAACGACTGCTAATGCTTCCTTCTCAATCGTGGAGTAATTTTTCTCCGCTTTATTAAGGGTCCGACTAGCGTAAGCTATTGGAAGATCATCATTGTTGTCATTAAATTGCTGGGAGAGGACAGCACCTATAGCTGTATTGCTTGCATCGGTCGTGATAAAAAATCTTTTCTGGAAATCGGGGTATTGAAGGATTGGGGATTCAGTTATAGCCTTTTTAAGTAATTCGAAGGATTCGTCACACAGTGCGTCCCATACAAAGGGTACATCCTTTTTTAAAAGGTTAGTAAGAGGTTTTGCTAATCCTGCGAAGTTAGGAACGAATTTTCTATAGTATCCCACGAGTCCTAGAAAGGACTTGACCTGTTTATTGTTTTGTGGGGCTTTTATAGACTGAATAGAGGAAATCTTTTAAGGATTTGGTTTAATACCTTTATCGGTAATGGTGTGACCTAGATACATGACTTCTTTATGTAAGAATCTGCATTTAGCTGGTTGCAACTTTAGATTATATCTTTTGAGACAATCGAATACATCGCTGAGTTTTCTATTATGATCTGTAAGATTATGACCATATACCACGATGTCGTCAAGGTAGACGAAACATCGAGTACCTTGAAGTCCTGCCAAAACTACATTCATCAGCCGTTGAAAGGTAGCTGGTGCGTTACGCAATCCGAAGGGCATTCGATTAAACTCGAAATGACCACTCGGGGTGCTAAACGCGGTTTTTGGCTTATCATTTTCTGCTAAACTAATTTGATAAAAGCCATTGGCTAGATCCAATGTAGTAAAATAACGAGAATTTCCAAGTTGGTCTAGAATTTCCTCTATGTTAGGAAGTGGGTAGGCGTCAGGTATAGTCAATTCGTTTAATTTACGAAAATCGACCACCATTCTCCATTTCTTAAGACCATCTGGGCCCGCCTTTTTGGGGACTACCAAGAGAGGTGAATTCCACGGACTCGAGCTAGGTCGTATTATCTCTTCTTGTAATAGACCTTTTGTTTGCTTATCGATTTCCGCTTTGTGGATTTCAGGAAGTCGATAAGGCTTAGTATTAACTGGAGATTTCCCAGGAAGTATAGGGAGAGAGTGTTCTGCAGCGTCGGTGAAAGTTAGTTTATCGCCTTCAATATAGAATAATTGGTTATATTCTCGACAGAGATTTAAAATAGAGTCCCGTTCTTCGCTGTTTAGATGAGAGAGTTCTAGCGAAGAAGAGAGGGTTTCCAAGCGTTTCTGAATACTGTCTTTGACCGTCAAAGTGGAAGGATTTAACACATGATAATCCGACAAGGGTTCGTAGTGGAGATTTCCAGTGTTTTTTAAGGAGATTAATTTATCATTAGTATTAAGGACAGCTACATTAATATAGCCATTGACTGGTTGGGCGATCGTCCCTGATATATATACGAGTGGCATTATCTCTTGTGGATGACAGATGACTGTATCTTTGAAACAAATTGGTCCTAATTTAATTATTTTTTCACATCGTGGGGGAATGTCTACACCATTAAACGTACAGGTGAATTTGGAAGAGTGCATTTTCCCTTGATGATAGAAACTAAAAGTGAAGTCTTTGTAGTTGATATCTGCCTCGGTTTTGAGGAAGAAGTCTTGGCCTAAAATACCGTCATTGGTAATAGGGAAATCTGATGCAACTACATGGAATGGGTGAATCAAAGATTTGCTGTTAGCTAACTCTATGTTTAAAAGGACAGTTCCTTTTGTAGGAATAGTTTGTTGTGTTATCCCCTTGATATGTATGATATCGTTGGTATCTACCTTGACTTCGTCTTGAAGTGCACTGACTTTTATAAGGCTTATCGAAGCACCAGTATCGAGGAGTAACGAATTGGAATCAGAAATGGATTCAGATAGAGAGATTAAAACTTCGTTTTTGAAAGAGTCCTCTAAAGTTAAGACTACATATCGTTTTCTAGGGGTGCTCGAGGGTTTTGAAGTATGCCACTTGGAAGTAGTGGGAAGCTTGGGACCAATGTGTGTTCTGGATATAACGTCAGAACTAAGATTGGAAGTAGAAGTCGCAGATTTAAGAGAGGATTTAGTAATCGATTTCGAATTGGCGCTATGTGCCTTGGATTTAGGAGAGTTGGAATAGTAAGTTAAGACTTGAGGTTTGGAATTTAAATTGTTGACGTAGACCTCGGATTTGGAATAATTGGATTTAGAATTTGATTTGTTCGATGAGGCCTTGGTATCGGAGATAGAACTGTTGATAGGGCGGTTGCTTATTTTATATCGCGGATCCTGGGCTCCGAACCGCTTGGGCCAGGCATTGACTCGTTTCCCGTTTGTGGAAAAGAATTTGGCTTTCGTTCGCCTTCGGGTTTAACTACCTTGTTTCTAGAGTTGTTGTACTCTCTTTTTCTGCACTGATCGATGGAGTGACCAGGATTTTTACAATAACGACAAACAGGGTCGGACGTTGATCGGCTGATCCTGTTGACAGTTCCACGAAAAGAAGGAAA
Organism: Thereva unica; assembly: GCA_949987705.1. Taxonomy (NCBI): domain Eukaryota; kingdom Metazoa; phylum Arthropoda; class Insecta; order Diptera; family Therevidae; genus Thereva; species Thereva unica. The sequence goes on from OX465281.1 coordinate 68,920,150, forward strand.
TGATTTAGCAGGATGCTGTTGTCGGTTGAGAGCGTTATATTTTCGGCACTCATTAATATCATGCCCAAGATTCTTGCAGAATCGGCATTGTTTCGGGTTACGGATAAAAGTTGTCGCCGGTTTCGAGTCGCTTTCGAGTAACTTTTCTTCTTCCAGGGCGAGGTCAATTGCTTCCTTGAGGGAATCATGGTGAGAAGCCTTAACTATGAGTTTTAGAGGATGCCTCAGTCCTCTTTTGAAATTGTTTAATACCATTTGCTCGTTCAGAGCACGTATAGCTTCATTGCCTTCATTAGAATCGCTTTTGGTACTAGAAATATTTAATTCTTCCATGAGTTTCTCGATTTTTTCTGCATACTCTATGACTGTTTCCTTGGGACCTTGACGTGCATTAAATAATTCAGACTGCACGACCTGAAGAGAACGCTGTTTGGAGAACTGTTTTTCCAAACATGCTCGCAAATCGTCCCAGCTGTCATAGTCATGGTATCGTAGGACATTATTGTATGCTCTACCGGAGAGTTTCGATTTTATCAAGTTCAAAAACTCTAGCTTGTGAGGTACTGTTGTTGCCAAACTGTACTGAATTTTGGCGATCTGCAGAAATCGATGGAGTGTTTTGGGGTCGCCATCAAATTCGGGAATTAATTTTATGGCATGTGAAAGATTAAAGGTGGACATTTCGTCTTCAAAGTTTTGGCGAGAGCTTCCGGCAAAATCTTTAGACTCGGGCAATGGCTTATTGCTAGACTCTGCGGGGTCAAAATTTTCTTCTTCTTCCTCAGAAAGAGGTGGAAGATCAACTAGGTTTGGGTCCTTTTTACTTCGGCTTCGCAGGGAGAGAAGAACAGTACCGAGTGTAGCAGGCTCTTTGCCTTTCTGTTTCTTACTCATGTATCCTTAGGGATACAGTTAGGGGCACAAATCGGTAAAACAAAATCAGTGATGGAGTTAGTGATGAAAGAGCAATCGACTCTAGTTGTATGTAGTAGTCGATGTTGTTCACAAGACAAATGGAAGAATGCTAGTTAAAAGTGATATTTAATTGAGTAACTAATCTTTTGGGTTTCTTTAAACATTTTAGATCAAAAGCAGTATTTCAAATCAATATTCAATGTAATTTTCTTAAAAATTGCCGATTCATAATGATAATTTATAGATAATAATCACTACGAATTAATTATTAATTATTTTATCGATAATAATTAATTACGAATTACGAAAACGTGGATTGCAAAATTTTTTTTGAAAGCTCCAACAAATAAAACTTTGGGAATTATATAATTATTATTAATTTTTAATTAATTTGAATAACAAATTTTTCCGAGTTCGGAGGTATGCGACACAATTACACCACTTTTCACCACATGTATATAAATTAAAAGAATATATTTTAAAAGCAGAAAAGAATATTTTTTTTTTTGGCTACACTATCACACCAAATTCTAATTATATAAAATTGTATTTTAATTAAGCTACTTACAAAATTATTAACATTATGAGCCGATGTTGGATGACTCCTTGAAAAGTAGATGATTGCACAGCAGTGTTGGTGAGCACGATGTTTAAGGTGAAAAAACGTTGATTGATGCAAAGGTTTTCAAAGTAAGATGATCGTCAACGCATCAAACTGATGAACATAAATTCCAGGTATTGGATGGTGTAGGATCACTAATTTATTAAAGATGTAGATTCCAAAAGTATTGGATGTTGTTGTATCACTAAATATGATAAGATGTAGATTCCAAAAGTATTGGATGTTGTTGTATCACTAAATATGATAAGATGTAGATTCCAAAAGTATTGGATGTTGTTGTATCACTAAATATGATTAAAGATGCACATGCACAGAATGAATTAAAAGTTGACTGGCTGGATAAAACGTTGACTGTGCTGATGCGTGTGTTGAAAGAGATGAGTAAAGATGAGTAAAGAATTTCGTATTGTGCAGCGAAATTTAGAAGAAATTTACTGGGTCCACCGCGTGGAATCCCACCGCTGCCACCAAAAATGTTGAGCCCCGTTGGCCGGCAATCAGGAATGTGTAAAAATGTGTAAAATAAAAGACGAACTTCACTATTTTAATTTTATTAAACTTCATTCAAAAGACTTCTAGAAATTTTATTTAAACTTGATAGCAAAAGTACAATAGAAATACTTCCCGACTTAATTGGCGGCTCAACGAGAACTGATTCTTTTAAATCAGTTCGCAGTTTGTGTCACCTAAACCACGGCTCGCATGATCAGGAAAAAGTCGCCTAGTCAGCGCTTTTCATGTGAAAAGTAGATAAGAAAATATCGTTGCGATACATTGCATGAGAAATGTTTACGTTGCTCATGAAATGCATTGCATGAAAATGTTTATGTTTCAATTTTATTAATTGAATTTGTTTACGTTGCATATGAAAGGAAGTATTGTTTGAAAAAAAGATATTTGATACTTTCCTGATCATGGGGGCCGTTTACAATATATAATGCTACAATGTAGGGAATGTATGCTACAATGTAGGGAGGATACAACAATACGATTAGGAACCAATATTGGATTACGAACGGGATGTTAGCCGTCAAGGAAAGAATTTCTAAATGTGTGACATGCATTCGATATAGAGCCACAGCACCGTCACAAATAATGGGAAGCTTACCAAGCGCAAGGATCACGCCAGCCAACCCATTCGAAAACGTAGGGGTAGACTACGCAGGGCCCATAGAACTAAAAATTTCCAAACATAAGGGCTCAAAAGTATATAAAGGATACTTCTGTATCTTTATATGCATGTGTACGAAAGCAATTCATATAGAGGTAGCATCAGACATGACTACTGAAGCTTTCATAGCAGCATTGCGAAGGTTTATCGGGCGGCGAGGATTATGTCGGAACATTTATTCAGACAACGGGACAAACTTCGTAGGAGCTAATAAACAATTACAGTCTCAGATGAAGCAGATCCTAAATGACGCCACCGCGCAGGCCGCTGATGAGCTTGCCAATCTGAACATGCAATGGCACTTCAACCCACCAATAACTCCACACTTCGGAGGCTTATGGGAGGCCGGTGTTAAAAGCATTAAACATCACCTGAGACGCATTAATAATGACAGAATACTTACCTTCGAAGAACTAACCACATTACTCGTTCAAATAGAAGCTTGCCTGAATTCCCGACCGCTATGCCAGCTGTCGGCCGACCCATCAAACCTAGAGATACTTACTCCTGGGCATTTTTTGGTAGGAAGAAATCTCAAGGCAGTACCAGAAGCAACATCCAAGGACAACATACCATACTTAGATCGTTGGAAACATGTACAGCAACTTTTACAACGATTTTGGACTCAATGGTCACAGGAATATTTATTGGAACTCGAAAAACGAAACAAATGGTTATTACAACAACCAAACCTCAAAATAGGCCAGGTAGTTATCATTATGGACGATAATCGCCCACCAGCACAATGGCCACTCGGGGTGGTACACGAAATACACCCAGGATCCGATAACCAGGTGAGGGTGATAACTGTACGGACTTCCAGCACAACCATAAAAAGGCCGATACAGAAATTGTGTCCATTGTCCGCATGATGGTGCAGTATTTATGTGTTGATGATGTTCGTGTAGTCCATTTATATATCTATTAATAATACAGTAAGTTTAATTCCTTTTCAGAGATAATAACATTAATATTAATAAATAATGGAGGCGAATTTTGAAGAATCTTGGGACCAAATAATGGGTACCTGCTCATTGAGTGATGAGGAGCTGATTCGGTTAATTGATGAGGTTTCACCTGACTTCCTAGATGTAAAGTCACCAGCAGGGTCGCCATCTAGAACGATAGAGATACCCACTACTCCTGGAAAAAACATCTTAGAGGAAGAAGCTAGAGAGCAAGATATACCCATAACTCCCGGCAAAAACTTATCACAAGAATTAGCTACCGAGAAATATGAAGATTTCAGCGACATGTGGGAGATTGGGTCTCCAGGTCCATCGGCTGAAATACAAGAGATCCCCAACACGCCAGGGAAAAACCTCCCTTTCGATGAGGATGTAGGTGAAGTCATGGAAATCATTGGCGACATAGGGGAAATGGAGCCACTAGATGAAGCAGCACAACCACAAATAGAGAATCCGCTGATAGTGCACGATGAGTCACCACTAATAGAAGCCGATAGTCCCATAATTCCGGAACCAGCCTCAGCGAACGTAGACGATTTATGTAGACCACCACCAACATGTTTAGAAGAAAAAATGTACCATCAAATTACCACTGAAGGAGTTCTTTTTTACTTAACGTATCAACAATTACAATCCATACCGTTAAAGAAAATACAGGAGAAACAGCGAAGACGATATACGGTGTACATAGGTGACACACACCAGGTAAGGCTGAGATTGTCAGAAAGTGGGAAAAAGATCTGGTCAGCCTATAAAGCCAGGAATCCTAATCGCAAAAATAATAACCGGCGGGACCGGAATAACAATAGTACACCTAATTAAATATAATAAATAATTAAATATATAATATGAAAATAAAGAAATATATATAATATGAACTAAAATTAGATTAAGCACATACATGAATTTTATAGATAGATTAATTAGATTAAGCACATAAAATGAATTTTACAAATAGATTAAGTGTTATATTTGTGTACAGCGAAATATACATATAACAGAAAAAAGCAATTAAAATTTTTTGATGAGACGCATCAACGGGGGGGAGAATGTTTTGGCCTGAAAATAAAAAATATTAAAATAAACTATAAATCCAAAACAGACGTAAACAAACCTGTCAGACGCCGACCAGATATATAATAGTTATCACGTCAGGCTAAAAAGAAAAGTAATAAATAAAAATAATCACAAAAAATTACCTGTATCATAATCCTAAATTCCTGTCCGCTTCCTTCCTAAAATAAATAAAAAAAATCAAAATAATATATTTAATCATCAAACAAACAAACACTTACCTTATGTCACCCAGTAATAACAAAAAGGGCTTTAAGGAAAGCTTTAGTCACGAAATGGTCTAAATTCCAACCACTGTAAAATGATCGTGCCGTGGTGAAAAAGCTCCACCAAGCGCCATCTTTCATTTCGACAGAGGAAGAGAAATAAAAGTTCTTGCACCGAAGGAAACTGGTCAGTCGATCAGACGAAGTCGTCAGAGAGGCTATCAACGCGTATACTTATATTAGGGATTTAGATAGTGTCTGGGTTTTTACCGGCAATCTGAAAAGGTTAGACAGGCGTAACAAAAAAAAAAAACTTTTATTAAATTTTTTAATTGCACTTTTGGTGATGGATGTCGTATCCCGACAAATTTTTCACAAGTAAATATTAGGGCGTAAATAATTGTCGGGTTTTCACCGACAATTCCTGTGTCAGGTTTAGAAAAAATATACTGAATATACGTCATAACCACTGGTGGCGGATATCACGGTTTATAAAACTAACATAAAACATTGATTAGGGCGTAGATAATTGTCGGGTTTTCACCGACAATTACTTTGTTAGGTTTAACATATAAAAAGTACTAACAACGTAGTTGTGTGGACGCCAAAGTTGGTGGAGGTTTTGCTATAAGTCGAATGTCGACTGTTAATATTTCATTCTCCATCAGAGATTTACTGCTTAGGAATCTCTGTTGAAGAATCCAATTTAAACTATATTCTAGCGGTTATATACTGTAATCGCTAAACACTAATTCGGGTAACCGGATTTTAGTTGATTTCTGGAACTCACGGCTCATGATTAGCAGACATCATAAATTAATTTTAAATATTTAAATTGTCAAAGTCGAATCTCGACTAAAAACAAATTAAAGGTAGAGCGAAATTCGCTCTATATTAATTACCTAAATTTCCAATATTGAATCGTAACAAAGTTGCGTATACATAGATCCATAGCGTATAAAAGGCTTTGACCCTGGTTTAAGAAGTCCAAACCAGTGGCAGGTGAAAAACATTATAGGCTGTAAATTAAAAAAGGACAGCAAAAAGGGAGAAGACTGCGAATAAATCGCCATTTCTCCTGTATGCACTGAATACTGCGAATAAATCGCCATTTCTCCTGTGTGCACTGAATCCCGCAAGGTCATACAGATCTAAGTCGGGTTACAGTGGAAGCACAAGCGATTAACAAAAACAATTATTGGTCAGCTACAGCAGCTGGAATACAACCGGGACACTGTGGTGACCTAATTATATTCTGAATAGAGAAATAAGGAACAAAAGTAAAGAACATTGAATTTGAAATATAGATTGAATGATTTACTAATAATTACATTTTCAGGTATATAAAGGCAGCAGTAATAGTATAAGTAGTTATAAGCACTTTGAAATTTAAAAACTTAAAAATTGAATATTAAAGTAAAGTAGAGTTTAGAGGAATTTAGAATTAATTAGAAGTGTAATTTGTAGGAGATAATATAAGTATTTTAAACCATTTTTATCTTTGATTCCGCAAACTTTAACCATTACAGAAAGCTAAAGTAAAAGAAAGGTAAATATTGTGGGTTCTTCAATTTGGAAGAACTTAAAGTTTATAATAAAAAAAAATTTTCTTATTATTACGGCTTGCGCCGTAACAGTACATTTTTTTTTTGCTTTTCTGATGCACCAAACTATTACCTACAATATTTCCATACACAATAAGTGTTTATTTTGGGTAAACAAAAAACAGATTTTTGGACCCTTTGCTAGTATTACCTTTAATCATGACTAAAAACTTCATATAGGCACTGAAACAATCATTGAAATTGCTTTAAAGCATTTTCTTTATCGATTTTTGGATATCTAAGCGGAGGGGGTATAAAAAAATGGACCAATGAAGCTTCTGGCAACATCAAGAATTATAATGTGTAAACCTTTCCCAGATCAAAACAATTGATAAAACGCGGTCTTCACATTTTGTATCCCTCCAGCCCCCACCCTGAGCTATTAGTATTTTTTGAAAACGATTAACGCTGTAACATGTTTTTGAAAATACCTAAAACTTCAGGTATCGATATCTCAAAAACGAAGCGAGATATCGAAAAAAATTATTTTACATTTTCGTTTTATTTAGGGGTGATTCATTCAAATTCATAATTAAAATATCAGCACCATGGATATGGTAGCTGTTATATAACTACAAACGGGGAAAATACCTCAAAACGTCAACTTCAACTGTATCTCGAAAACTAAGCGTGATATCGAAAAATTTTATTTCATATTTTCGACTTATTTTGCAGTGATTCATCATAATCCATCGTCAAAAAGCGGCCCCCCTGAGCTGTAGAGGTGCCAACAAAAAAAGAGGGGGTAAAATAAATTAGACCCAAAAATTGACCGGCAACATCCAGAATGCGGTCCTCATATTTTGCATACTCAACTACCTCCAGCGCCTGCACTATTTCATGTTTTCAATAACTTCGGGTCTTTTCGTAATCATTTTAAGTTTTAGTAGCTTTTTTGCGACAATATAAATTAAACTATTAATATAACAATAAAACTTAAGGAATATAAATGGAAAGAATGACTTTTAACTGACTTTAATGAAATATTCTTTTGTTTTAAATCTTTTACCCGGAAGCTTAGTTTTTCTAGATCTTTTGCTAGATTAATAGAACTTAAATTAACATTCTGTCTTAAGTCAATATCATTAAAATCTAAGTACTTATCTATGGTAAGCTTGATCATTTCAATGGGAACATTTATACTAGAGAAGTAATTCAGCGACACGTTGCTGTTAAAATCAGTTTTAGAGCTGAGAATATGCAATGGCGAACGAGCTTCACATCCTTCTCCTATTTTCAGAATCCCGGTACCATGTAATTCAGTTGTAGATGTTGTAGTGCGGCATTTGATAAATATTTCCTCCATTTTTGGGGCTACAAATATCTAGGTATTTGGTTTCGCTAATTGTAGGTAGAGCGAATTCGGGAGATGAATTACTCTTAACTCGCATGACTTCGGCAGAGTGAGGACTGGATCAAGAAGGCTTCGCTCACATGCGCTGTTTATATGCGAAATGGATATTGGCAGAGTTTGTTCACAAATGAATTTGTTGTTCTGGATGCTTCGGCAGTTCCTTAAATCGTTGTTTTATAGAATCTATGACGATAAATGGCTTCTCGGGTACGACTATTGCATAGATTTCATTGCGTAATAACATTGGTATATTCGTTAGCTTAAACATATTAAATTCTGTAGAACCAATCAATGGTACAATAAGTAAAAAATTTAGTTTATTATTGCTATAATATATATGAGATTCAATTAATCTATAAAACATTTCTATGTTACTAATGTCAGCTTTAACAGGCAAGTATAACCCATTAGGGACTAAATTTTGAATTCTTAAAAGTTGTTTAACTATAACCTTGCCACTAATTACATATGGGTGTAAAATACCTCTAGAAGCAGCTGTTAATATATCAACGATATGAGATTGAGTTTGCGAGTATTGGCTTGTGATCATAACAAAAGAAGTAAATAGTTCATTAATTGTAAGAATTTGCTCTTGCATATAAGTGGTTGTGTTAACTATGGTTGTCAATTGATTTAATTTATGTGTTACTTTAGCAATTTTATTTTCGAGAGTATTTATATACTGAACTGTATCATTAAAATGTCCGATGATTGATTCACATATCAAGGTTTGGTCATTTATCAGATTCTGTCATGTTCTTGGTTTGAACTTAGTATTTCGATTTGGTCATCATAAAATTTAGCATCGTTGTTATCCAATGTTCCGAATAATACCTTTGCTATATTTCCTACAGCATTGACTTAGTGCTTATGTTTCTCTTAGAAAGGGTTTCGCACGTATCTATAAGTCTGGTCGAGATAGCTTTTTTTAATGAAAAAACCAAGCTTAGGTGTAACCCTTTGTACTACCAGTCCGTCATGTCGTTCAGTTCATGGTGCAATGTCTAGTAGTAAGCTTGGTTTGAAGAATAGAGGAGAATAGAAAAGGTTAGAGGGGGTCTGGAGGGTGTAGAAGAAAATGACGATGAACCTCACGTTTGAACTCTAAGATGTTGTACGAGTTCGGAAATACTGACTGCGGGAGATTATTCCACAGTCGAGTTGTTCTATTCATAAACGAACTTCTAAACCGTATTGTGCGTGAACAGTCGCCATGGTAATAGCGATAAAGTATGGAGAGGGCTGCTACATTCCTACGGTGGCTCAAGGTGTCTATGGAGGCGCGAAAGGGGCCATCACCAATGAGTTGGAGGGCACGATTTTGCACCTTGTCGAGAAAAGCCAAGGTGGTTTTTGGGGCGCCTGCCCAGATATGCGAGTTGTATTCGAGGCGCGGCCGAATGTAGGACTTGTATATTGTAGCCAATGCGGCTGGCTGGAGGAGGAACTTGCATCTCTTGAGAAATCCAAGTCATTGAAAGGTTTGTTTGGCGATTTGGAATATGTGATCGTTCCATCGCAGATGCTCCGTTAAAGTTACCCCTAGGATGTTGAGAGTTGAGTCAACCGTTAGACTCTCTCCATCCACCGAGACAGGAGGAAGGTCAGTACAATTTTTGTTGGAGATCAGACAGTGCTTCGTTTTTGTGGCATTGAATTCGACGCGGTTCATTTCGCCCCAATGAAGAATCGATTCGATATCCCGGTTGATCGAAGCCGACATCAGTTGACGGTGGTAAAGACAAGGTCTGGCACGTGCTTGTCTTATATTGTCGAAGGAGTAAGAGAAATTCAGAGTACCGTCATCAGCGAAGCAGTGAAGTGGGTTGGAGGGGATTGAGAGCAGATCATTAATGAAGATTAGAAAAAGTGCGGGTGAGAGAATTGACCCCTGGGGAACTCCGGCCGAAATGGCGTGGGGGTTGGATTCGACGCCATCCAATACTACCTTGATTGAACGGCCTGAAAGAAAGCTCTTAATCCAGTTCCTTAGAACTAAGTGTATACCAATAGCTTGGAGTTTATTCAACAGAGCTGGGTGCCATACTCTGTCAAAAGCCTTTGATATATCTAGAGCAACTAGGCTAGACTCACCAAAGCTGTGAATGCTTTGGTTGATACGCTCGGTTAAACACACAAGCAGATCGCCAGTAGACTGTTTAGATCTGAAGCCGTATTGCCTGTCATGTATAATTTGGTTGGATTCTAGATATTTCATGAGCTTTTTATTGATTATTGTCTCCATGATTTTGGAGAGAACAGAAGTAATTGCTATTGGGCGGTAGTTTAAGGGGTCGCTAGCTTCACCTTTTTTTGGGATTGGCTGAACATGACCTAGTTTCCAAGAGTCGGGATACACTCCGGAGAAGTAAGACAAGGCAAAAAGTTTGCGCAGAGATTTAGCCAAAGGTGAGGCACATTTTTTAAGTACCATAGGGGGGATTTTGTCGGGACCAGTGGATTTATTGGCGTCGAGTTCCTTGAGACACCTAAACACCTCGCGAGTCCTGAAGTGAACTCCGTCCATTGAGTGGGTGGTATTCTCGAGAGTGGGGGGTGACATAGCAGCATCGGGTAAAGAAGAATTTGCGGCGAACAGAGAAGCTAATAGGTCGGCCTTGGGTTTGCTTTCTGTTATCACTTCCTTGTTGTGAATAAAAGGAGGTGTTGAGGAGGAAGTAAAATTCTTCTTGATGGCAGTTACCAAGGACCAGAAGTTTTTGCTGCCTGTAGTGGAGTTAAGAATCTTACTTCTCAATCTATCACCAAATGATGATTTGACTTTCCTGATGATCGAATGTTACAAAAATTGATTGTAAAATCATTGTCACATTGGGGACTGTTTTGCGTGAGGTCCATGACTTCATTTGTAGCCGGCTGCACCGGCGATGCATCCATCGGAGCTAACGGGAATAGTCTTGTTGCAGTGTTATGCCTGCTAAAACAAGACGACTCTTATCAGCTGACCGATTAAGACTGCAGCGCCGGAGCGACCGGCAGGAAGCGCGGGAAGCGGGTGGAGGAGACTTACTTGTTGTCCTTCGGTCCTTCGGTTATTGTTGTTGTTGTTGGTGGCTTTCACTTAGTTTTTTTGTGTTATTATTAATTTATTTTATTGTTTGCTCTGTGGTTTATGTTATTATTTTGGTGGATGTATTCAATTTTTTTGTGTTATATGTTTTTCTTTGTGTTGTTTTTTGATCATATTTATTCTTTATTGCGGTTTATGTTTTTTTTTTTTTTTTGCGGTATAATCGGACTGGCGGCAACACACGCCCGCACTTCACCGAGCCACTGTCCAGACTCCATTACGTTACTACGCTATTACCTGCTTGTATTGTGATCTGACATCATGAAGATCAGTATGTATCAATAGTCTCCACTTATCATTAAAAATATTTAAGAATACAATGTGTTCATAGCTAAATCCACTTTTGCCCTCAAGCGGCCGTACCTCGTATTGTTCTACGTCACCACTGTATTTAGCACAAAGGCTCGAAGCTAATAGAAGGATACATATACGTGTACACATAGTTGCGATTACGATCACCTGTAAATGATAATCTTTTTAGTTAAGAAGAAGATAGATATGGGATAAGACGATTATTATGTACAGTCACTTGTTTGTTTTTTATCAGGACTTAAGTATTAACCCCGTTTGTTACTACAACTTTGTATGGACCTAACCATATTGGTGAAAGTTTTTTGCATTGGCCTTTTCGAGAAGATTCGTCTTTAAGGAGAACTAAATCATTTTCTTTAAAATAGGAGGGATTAGTTTGTTTATCGTATAATGTTTTGCTAGCCTCTTTTGCTTTAAGTATACTCTTTCTAGCTATGCGGTTAGCGTGCTGAAGACGCAATTTTAGTTCGCTAGTGTAATCATTATAACTATAGGATATTCTAGGAGGTTTTGAGAAGATAGTAGGAAGTTCCGCCTTTTTGCCATAAATGAGTTCGAAAGGAGTGTATCCGGTAGAAGTGTTTGGAGTGGTATTGCTAACAAATACTGCATATCTTATCCACGTATCCCAATCATCTTGAGAACGGTTTATAAAACACCTAAGGTACTCTATGAAATTCCTGTGACTACGTTCACAAGACCCATTTGACTGAGGTCTATAAGCACTCGTTTGGATTTTATTGATTTTAAGGAGCTTGCATATTTCTTTGAAAACTTTCCCTACAAAATTTTGACCCTGATCAGAGAGGATTTGTTGAGGGGTTCCAAAACGAAGAATGAATTCAGTTACTAGTTTCTCAGCTATTGTTACCGCTTCCTGATTTGGAATGGGGATAGCATCAGTAAATTTAGTGAGATCACTAATTATAGTAAGAAGGTATTTATTGCCATTTTTAGTGGTAGGGTATGGCCCAACAATGTCTATGGATATTTTCTCGAACGGTTCTGTTGCAGTGGTAGTAATAACCATCGGTTCACGAGTATAACGAGTAACCTTGTTTCCCTTACATTCGTCACATATGTACATATTTTTATACACCGTTGTGTCCTCCAACAGGACTGGAATGGAATTCTTTTAAGATTTCAGAAATTTGTTCCTTGCTTAAATTTGAATTGTAATTGTTGTGGCATAGTGTTAATTCGATAGTAGTGTCTTGAAAAATGTACCTTATCATAGCTCGGACATGATGGAGTTTCAAATGTTTGTAAAGAATAGATTTGCAAAGATTTGGTAAGTCAATTTTTGAGATGCTGTGGGACTTGAGAAATTCTTTTAATAAAAGGAGGGCTTCGTAAAGATCTTGGTATTGTGTCTTCCTCACCGTAGAATTAAGGATTATATAAATAATGTAGTAACCATCTCTTTTGACAGGTATAATGCTGTTTTCCTCTGCGTTTTTGAGCTTTAGCTCGGCATGAGTTGTTTCATTGACAAAACCTTCAGTCTCGGTATCTAAAATTAATTCTTTGTTAAGAAATATTCCCACAGTATGTTTATCGGAGGGTAGTTTTATGTCACTGTCATGGACATTATGATTTAGTAAAACACGATTGTCGAGAGATTTGATGAAATCGTCATAGGAAGACGTTTGAGGCGATTTTCCCTTTTCTTCTGCATCATGATCTTCTGTGATATTGGCGGTATTTTGAATGCAAGCCAAACACATTTTCGGATTTCTTGGACCTACAGGATCTTAATGTCATTTTGTGAATACGGCTTAGACAATCAGCGTTTGTATTAGTAGACCCCTTTTTATGAATTACCTCGAAATCAAATTCCTCTAACTTCAGCTTCCATCTCAGTAAGCGCGAACTTGAATCTTTACAAGAATTAAGATACATGGGTGGTCCGTGTATATTTTAAATTTTCTACCGAAAAGATACGGACGGAAATGCTTAACTGCCCACACGATAGCCAGGAGTTCCTTATCGATGGTAGAATAATTCATTTCACTCTTACCACAATTTCTAATTATTTTTTTTAAATCCATCAAAAACTCATCAAAAGGTTCTCCATCTTGTTGGTTACGGCTTAGGAGCAAAAAACTTTGATACACCTCATTTTTCCTTGGTGCACAAAATTTTTTAAACGATTCCAATACCGTGTCATAATTAGCTTTTTCTTCTTCTGATAAGTTGAAGCTATTGTAAACCTCAACAGCGTCGCTCCCAACAGCATTTAGTAGGACCGCTATTTTGACCTTTGTCGGCTTTTTCTCCAATTCAATGGCTTCACTAAATATTCCAAAATTCTGGGAGAATATTCTCCAGTTTTCTGCTAAATTCCCTGTCAGGTTTAATTTATCCACCGGCCTTATAAAATCCATCCTTTCATAAGTATCAGGAATTCTGATGTAAGTTCTAGGTCTTCCTCGTGGTCTATTTGTCTTTCTGATGTTTTCTAATGTTATCACTTCTTTAAATTTTCCCATCTACATTTATTCACTTCATCCACTTTCTCTCAGCGCACTTTAATCCATTTTTTACTAGCATTTTTTCTGCATTCGCTATTTTTTATTTTATTTCTATTATAATTGGTATCGATTTCGATTACCGATTTCCAATTTCTGACTGCGCCATGTTAAATAATGAACACGAGGTTTTTGGTCTGGGCTATTGAAAAAGGTTGAAATGATCCATAGGGTACCCGTGGCACACATTCGATTCTATGGGAAGAATAATTTAGGGATTCGTCACCGATGGACTAGGTAACACCCGTCCGTGCGGTCAATCAACCCTAAATCATTCGGCGGGAGGGAGCTACAGGCTCACCCGCTCAGCGTCATCATCGCGGGCCCGAACCAGATCAAGGATCTACTCCGTCCTAGGGGAGAATGAAACTTGTAAAGGAGCGGATTATGCAGTAAGACGTCACCACTCTCGGAGGTCACAGGTCGCATATTGTCCATGACCTCGCACTGTCCGGACTACTCAACCCGAAGGAAGCAGTAGTAAAGGCCAGCATCCACGCGGACAGGCTGGTGCGAATTAGATGACCGAGAGGACCTTGTCTCGGGGGAGTTGGTCTGGCAACTCCGGCTGGACTAATAATAACTCAAGCCTTGACCCCAGACGGTCAAGGAAAACAAAAGAGGAGCACCACCGCTAGGGAAGCTACCTAAGCGGATTAGCGGCAGGCCTGTCGTTAACCGGTGAAGCCGGCGAGATGCCTTATTAGGGCGACTCAGGTAATGCTTCCGAGCGTCTCACTGTTTGAGATCCTTCGCGTGATAAGTTCCCAGTAATTTGCCTGATATATCCTCGACCTCGTACAGACTCGCACCTACCCGTTTTCGTATACGAGCTTTGGAGAATTTGTTGGCCAACTTGGCACTAAAACAGTTCGCTACGTTACTTATAGGAAAGGTACGACGATAGACTTCTTGGCCTGGCTTAAAGGTGACTGTTTTACAACGTAAATTGTAATTTTTCTCGTGACGGCTATGTGCAGAGGACAAATTAAGTTTAATGCGCTCACGGATGAGGCGAAGGCGATCTGAAGTAGGGAGAAAGGCAATTTCTCCGTCTTGTAAAGCGTGTAGTTTCTTTAAGACACTATAAGCGGATCCGTGCAGGACCATTTGGCTTCCGAAGAGAGCTTGAAATGGAGTCATCCCGATCGATTCGTGAAACGAGCTTCGCATTGCACATTCGATTGACGAAAGGTGACGGTCCCACTCACAGTGGTCGTCTTTTAAATAAGCTCGAATGGCAGCTAAAGTGGATCGATTTACTCGCTCTGAGGCATTTGGGTGTGGAGAGTGTACCGCCGTACGCATGTGCCTGACTCCGTAGTCGTCCAAGAATTTGGTAAACTCCTTAGAGACGAATTGTCGACCATTGTCAGAAAAGATGATTTCTGGTACTCCAAAGGTGTGAAATACACGATGCTCCAGGTTCTCTATTGCCAAGGTAGCAGTCTCGGAGGACACTGGAAAAAGGAATACAAATTTACTAAAGGAGTCTAGGACTACTAAGACTGCGGTGTTGCCTCTTTTGGATCGGGGGTAGGGACCTAAGAAGTCCACCTATATAAATTGAAAGGGCTTAACTACTTCCAGTTGCACGCCCTTGGGCGGCCTTAAGATCGCGTTAGATGATTTGGTGCCCTTGCAAATCTCGCACTGAGAAACATAAGTTCGAACCTGATTTACCATTCCGGGCCAGAAGTATTTGGTTCCTAAACGGGATAGAGTTTTACCAATCCCACCATGAGAAGCCTGAGGGGGAGGAGCATGAGCGGCCTCAATCAGTGACAGGGTCAAATCAGAAGGAACCCATAACTTCCAGGTAAGTTCGTCGGAGATAGGGTCTCCAGAACGTGGAGCACTACGATGGAATACAAACCCGTCGGACACCATGAGATCAGGTAACTGTCCCGCCTTTCCGCTTATGCCGTCAGCTAGTGACAGGTATTCTGGCGACTTGAACGCCGGGGACGTTAAGTCCACGTCATGACAGAAGGATATTTCATCTACGCAGTCAACCCGAGACAGGGCATCCGGGACCACGTTTTGACTTCCTTTTCGATGTTCTATCGCAAACTCAAACCCTTGTAATTTCAGACTCCATCTGGCTAATCGACCGTTCAGGTCCGACTGATTCATGAGCCATTTAAGACTAGCGTGGTCAGTAATTACTGTGAACTGTTGGCCCTCGACATATGCTCTGAACTTCTTCACACTCAACACGGCAGCGTAGCACTCGAGTTCGGTAATCGTGTAATTCCGTTGAACACTGCTGAACTGTTTGGACATATACGCGATTGGATGTTCATTTCCATCCGTGTCCTTTTGGAACAACACACTACCGACACCGGTCCTACTCGCATCGCATTGAATGTAAAACGGCCTAGAGAAGTCAGGGGTAGCCAATACTGGGGCCTGAGTCATACATGACTTCAATTTGAGGAAGGATCGTTGCGCGTCGTCTGTCCATACAAACTTCTTGCCTTTCAAACAATCTGTGATGGGGGCGGCTATACTAGCATAATTAGAAATGAATCGTTGATACCAACCGGTCATGCCTAAGAATCTCCTTATCTGTCTATGTGACTTTGGAGTGGGAAATTCGGAGATGGCAGCAACTTTACCAGGGTCGGTTTTCAACGTTCCATCGCCAATCAGGAAACCTAGGTACTTAACCTCTTGCACACAGAATTTGCTTTTGGACAAGTTGATGGTCAATCCAGAACGACGCAAGCAACCAGCAACCTCCTCAAGAGTCTTGAGGTGAGAGTCAAAATCAGGAGATACAATCAACAGATCATCAAGGTACCCAAAAACATGTTCTCGTGAGTGTCCAGGGATAACTTTATCCATTAATCGACACATACGCTGAGGCGCATTGCATAAGCCGAAAGGCATGACAGTAAACTGGTATAAAGGTCTACCGGGTACCGTAAAAGCGGTCTTCTCACGAGACTTAACTTCAAGTGGAATCTGCCAAAAAGCGTCTTTCAAGTCCAGGCTGGAGATAAATTTGGTGTCCTGAAGACGACCAAGGAGTCCGTCGATATGGGGAAGGGGATAGGCGTCTTTGACTGTGACGGCATTCACTTTACGGGAGTCTAAGCATAGTCTCAACTTGCCGGGTTTACGGACCAAAACAACGGGGGAATTCCACGGACTGTTGGATGGCTCAATGACACCTAGACTGAGCATCCGGTCCAATTCGTCGTACATTAGTTTTTGCACTGCAGGCGACACGGGATAATGTCTTTGTTTGATGGGGACTGAATCACCAACATCAATTATATGTTCCATATGAAATATATGAAATGGGTCTTCCCCAAACCCAAGACATCAAAGGAGGGAAAGGTGGCCTTGACTCGTTCTAACTGAGTTAGTCGAACATTAGACAAATCTTGAGTCATGGACAATACGGCCGGAGCGTTCAGCTCGCCAACTATCTGGGGAAAGATGCCGAATAACTTCCAAAAGTCATAACCTAAATACAGCTTCTGGCTTAAACTGGGTACTGCGAATATGGTCATCAAGTAAGTCCGTCCTGCGAAGGAAACGGGAGCTTTGACGTACCCTAAAACTCGCTGGGATGTACCGTCGGCAGTTTGTAAGGAAGTATTTAAAGAATGTAGTCTGTATTTAGGATGGTCTTCTAGAAATGACTCGACACCCCTTCCCAGCACGTTCTGGAGGCACCGCTGTCCAGTAACCCAGTCATGGCTACGTCGCCGAGGGTTATACTCGCGAAAGGTCTTCCATGTGAATGGTTATTGAAGATAGCGGAAACGATCTGACATGAAAGCCGACGTTTCTCATTGGCTAATTGCCGAATATTAGGAATTCTTTTATGGGAGGACTCCCGAGGGGGACTTGAGAAGATTCGCTCGCGAACCGATTGATAATTGTTCCATCTGACAATGAAGGAAGCTCTGGTTTGACTTGACTGAGATTGGAGACGACTCATCTGGGTGAGGATTACCGGCCGATTCACTTACTGCGGGGGTGGCTGAGGTGCCTGCGGTGGACGCGGGTTTCCACGCGGCCTGGCTCCCATTTGTCGGTTTCCCTGGCAATGACACTTGGGTGACACTTCCCCAGGATTTACGTACTTGTAGCAAAAGACATTCCGAGTTTCAGAGGGACAGTCGTAGAACGGGTGGCCTGGCTGCAGGCAGTTCCAACACTTAAGTTGTCTTCGTGTGAGGTCTGAGTTATGACCTTGGAGAGCTTCTATCTCATAAAAGTATGGATCTAATGACTCGGAAGCGGAGTCTACCCCGAAATCAGATTCGAGCTCATGGACTCTTAAGTTAGTCCTCCGTTCCATTTTCTTATTTAAATGCCAGCGTTCAATTTTAAGGCATTGCTCTCTTAATTCTCTTATTGTTCTGTCGACCTACCAATGAACTACCAGTGGCATAATTTAGGTTTTCAACCAAGATCCCCGTCAGCTGAGATTCCGAAATCGGATTCTCCATTTTGTTGTGCAAAGCAATCATCTTATCTAAGTACTCGTCGAAGGAGTCTTGAAGTTGCTTTAACTCCACCATTGATTTAATGGTGTAAAGATCTGAATCATGGGACTTGAAGTGGGCTTGGTAGTTCCTGCGAAAATCGGACCATTCGGGATTCGGAAATTCCCGACGAAATTGGTTCCAGTACCAGGTAGCTGCCCGATCCTTGAGTAAGGAGGATACGTTGGCACAAAGCTCTTGATCAGATATAGACTAAGTGCCCATGAACAAAAAAAATATTCATACATACTCTCTTGAAACTTTTTGTATGGATTAAGGACACCTAGTCTACCAACTTTTCTTCTGCGAAAATTTTTGAAACCGCGGCTTTTTTAATCCGCGTTGCTCGAAAGTCGACCTTTTTATGGTGCCCAAAAAATTTATAGATACTGTTTTTCTACCAATCATAGTCGCATGAGATGGCGATGATACGCGCGAACCAAAACTCGTCCGACAAAAATGTTGGACCCTAAAGGGTGTCTACCATCGCAAAACTGCTAAATTATGGGCTTCCAAAAATTAATTATTAACCAGCTGATTTTTTCAGGATCGTTTAAGAAAAATATGTGGAATTACATGGTATATGTGTCCGACAAAATTTGTTTGCCGATTTCGCCGTCCGACGAGTCAAAGTCGTCTATTTTATGAAGGGAAAAATTCATACATAACTCTTTATTCTTTTTTATTTAATTTTATAATAGAAAAACAAACATTCCATATACGTTGTCCGACAAAAAAACATTGTCTGTAACGTGAAAAAAAGGAACCAAAATTATAAATAGCCAGCTGATCTTTTCCACACGGCTTCATAAAATATGTATAATACACTTCCCACAAGTCAGCGTTAAAAGTATCGCAACACCTAAGGAGTCCATTTCACGCGTCAGACATCCATTCATCAATTCCAGCAGTCGTGGGTGATGAAAATCAAAATATTCAGATAATTACATCAGTCATCAGCTTAGACGCTGGGTTAACCAACAGTCATACCAGTGAATGTGGCAAAACTGGCAGCAACACCTGTCGTCTGATGAACGTCTTAAATTTTATCATTCGCCTTGAATATCGCCGTAAAAACTGGAAATAGTGCTTAATATCTTAAAATAATGCTATCTTTATTTTTCAACAAAATTTTATTAAAACTATAAAAACAAGAAAACTGTACTTCATTTAACAAAAAAGCTCTAAACTTATCAATCAAAAATGAGGTGAAACTTGGAATTTTATGTTTCAACATTTTACAATTGTAATGAAATATTTTATAAAATATTTTTTTGATAACTAAAGCATTATTTGAAGATATTAAGCACTATTTTCCGTTTTTATATGACGAAGATATTCAAGGCAAAAGATAAAATTTTTAGGTGTTGCATCACTTATGATGCTGACTGTAGGTGCAAATTACACTGTCCATCACTCAGTCCTCTCAGTAAAACGGTTTGTGTATGAAGCATTCACGAAAAAGAGTCATCGTGTAACGTTTGTGATGCCTGTGTAGTTGTACTATAGATGCGAGTGAGATATTGAAGATGTTATGTATTTGTACTTGTGTTAGTGTGATGGATGCGAGTGAGTGCAAAACCCCTATTAAACCGGTTTGTGTATGGGGATAATAAAACAACTCATAGATAGTGTAAGTTAGGGGATACATCGTCTTTCTCCCAATACTCGCTCTCAATTTCTCGAGTATTCAAAGTTTGTTTAAAAGCGTGTGTTCGTTTTCCATTTCAATATAAGAATATGGGTTGCCTTTGCTAGAAGCGGCTTGTTTGTAACATACAATTATTTTGCTTACGGTTATAGTTACCATTACTTGTTTTTTGTGTAATTCCTTATCTCGTAAGTCGGGTTTCAGACGGAATGATAATCAGTCCCCCTTTTTGTATGACTTAGAAACGCAATAAACTGCTCCGAAAAAGCAATATTAATGTTTGTTAGTTGTTATGTTCAAAATTACTTCAACACTGTGCAACCCCTACTGGGAACATAAAGTATCCGAAGGAATAATCTAACTAGGATTTAGTAGAAGACATTGACAACAGATACGGATTTGAAGGCGGGCGGCTGGAGGTCAACGGACCACATTATAATGTCAATGTTATAAAAATTTTGTTTTTTTGTCGGACTATGGAGTAGCCGCGATTTACGTGTCCGACATTTTTATTTCACAAAAGGCAGTAGCTTTTGGCACGTAACACCGTTTTTGTCCGACGGTTATGTATGAATTTTTTCCCTTCATAAAATAGACGACTTTGAGTCGTCGGACGGCGAAATCGGCAAACAAATTTTATCGGACACATATACCATGTAATTGCACATATTTTTCTTAAACGATCCTGAAAAAATAAGCTGGTTATTAAAAAAATTTTAGAAACCCATAATTTAGTAGGTTTGGGCTGGTAGGCACCCTTTAGGGTCCAACATTTTTGTAGGACGAGTTTTGGTTCGCGCGTATCATCGCCATCTCATGCGACTAAGATTGGTAAAAAACAGTATCTATAAATTTTTTGGGCACCATAAAAAGGTCGACTTTCGAGCAACGTGGAGGAAAAAAGCTGCGGGTTAAAACATTTTCGCAGAAGAAAAGTTGGTAGACTAGGTGTCCTTAATCCATACAATAAGTTTGAAGAGAGTATGTATGAATATTTTTTTTGTTCATGGGCACTTAGTCTAATACGGATGCATCTTTAGCCTTGCTTTCCAGTCTGAACATAAATTGTTCCGCTGTAAGTCCACCAGATTGTCCTGAGAACGTGATGTTCCAAGACAGCACAACTGAGGGGTGGCGTGAAGCCTGCTAGCAATGAAAAGTAAATCTGGAGTTTTGATCTGACTAATAAGTGGCACGTGCTCAACTGAGGAGCTGGCCTGATCCGCTCTATCAGGAACGGGAGCAGGAGCTGTGCCTGGGCCGGTCGGTATGGAGGCCAGTTGGTCCCTTAACATATGTAGCAATCTGTCGTTCAATACGTAGACGTTCCGAGACATGGTTTTCGGCGTTTGACTGCCCATCACTAAAACCATGGAAGGGAGGACTAACGTCACCCCCGGGGGTTTCGTTCGTTCGCATTCTGATTGTCAGTTTCATCCGACATAATGATTTTTTTGGACAATTGGTACGCACACTCGACAACACTTCAGTACTTACCAGAATACGGATCGGCCGAGGAGAGTGGTACGCTCCATCTGCCTAGGTCGATTCTCCATTTCAGCATCTAATAATTTCGTTTTTAGAAAATATTTTATTTTAATACAACAGAAAATGTATACAAAAGTACTATATGTATATACTATAAATATAAAACGTTTTTGTTTTGAACATTTTTCAAAAAGTTTGACTTGCTTAATTTTGTGTCAGTTTTAAAGACTACAAACTACGGCCAAGAGTTTGATTTGAATGTTGCTTTGTTGACCTTTCTTCTTTTTGTTTCGGGTTCTTCATCTCGACAAATTGACCAGCAATAATGACCGAGCATATTAATGTAACTTTTCGCGCTGTAATTCGCTTCAAACGGTTTGAGAATCTGATGGAATTTCTCACCCATTTCGTCGCTGCAATCACTACAATTTGGAGGAAACGTTCCAAGATGATCTGCCAAAAAGTGTATCTTAAGGGACATGTTCACACCGACTTTTTTTAATGATGTTATCATTTTCTTAACAAGAGTTTTATATTTTGGCGCCCTTTTTTCCGAGAAAATTTTGAATTACAGCGACGATGTTTTTCCACGCTGCAGCTTGCGGCTTTGACAGATGTTGACAAAAGTCCTCGTTTCACTGGAGGAAACACGGAAGGGTGTGATTGGTAGGGTATGCTTTTACGCGTCTTAAACCTCCTTCCGTTGATGAGCGAATAATTCAAACAGAAATAACAATCTTCTGCCTCATTAATTTCTCGTTCTTTCCAAATGGTTGGTTGATAGAATGGAAGACTATTTTTTTGCCGTCATATAGATCCCGACAACACGAAAGACACACTTTTGGAGGAACATACCACAAATCAGCGTGATATGTCAATTTGTAAGAACTTTCATAATAAGCCATTAGCAATTCAGCTGTGAAAGGGACTTGTTTATTTTGTGGAGTAAAAAGGCCGCAATGCAAACAAAACTTGTCTCTGTGAGGACAACTCATGATGTCGAGAATGTAGTGCATTGTTCGTAGTACAAAAGTAAACTGAAAGAGGCATCCGGTCGTAAACCGCAACCCTCTTTTTTTTCACACATCTCAGTCCCTTTTCTTATCTGAGTAAACAGGCGCTAATGACCTTCGGTTTGACTAGAAAATGTTTGTAATTTTCAGTATTTCTCAAAATTTAGTTTCATTGTTTATTATTAACAAATTTATAAAAAACTTTTTTTACAGTTAAATTCTACGTAAAATTTCTGATCCGACCATATTAAAAAACCCAGATTGAGTAAAAGAAAGTTCGAATGTTCAAAAGTTAATAACTTTTGAATAAGAGTTGATCTTTACAAACGACCAAAACTGTCGTGTTCCAAAAATTCAGATCTCAATGAATATCAATTTTTTTCCATATGAGAAAATTCGTGTTTCCTCCACCGGTTCCTTTCGATGGCCGATGGCACAGAAAAAGACTAAAATATCGGTCTTACAATTGAGGAATAACGAATTAAAGAAAGAAGATTAGCTCGGATCGGGAAACCTTCCAAAAGGAAGAAGAAAATGGAAATTGCCGAATACGAGAAGGTAACGTCAACAAGTGACTAACAGACATATCCGAGTTAATACAGTAGACTAGAAGGAACTAGCCTATGTTGGGCGCCATTTTTGTAACCGCCATAAGGAAGTGTTAGTGCTCTAATAGCACGAAGAGAAGAGAGGAAGTATACTGCCTCAAAGGGCCATAGTGGTCACTAAGGACAAGAGGGTGGCTGGACGTATGGTCCGGAAGGTGGAAGATCGCCGAGAAAATTAGAGTTCCTCCACTACACTTGGCGTGGGCACGACTAGCGCTGCTCTTGCTAGCTCGTCGGATGGGGGGGGGGGGTTCGTCGTGTAGTGAGACAGGACTAGGTGACAGTAAAAAAAACCTAAAAACTCGTTACACTAATAACCAACAAAAAAAACTGAAAGGGCGATATAGGACCCGTCCAGGGCCATCGAGAGGGAAAGGGGGGTAACTATACGGCCGTAGTCATGCGGGCGGATGCGCGAATTATAAAAAAAACCGTTTATTTAGGCTGAAAAAATATATTAAACAAAAACTACTTGGAATAAAAACACAAGATTTAAGATATTGCAATTTATTAAAAAGAAACGAGATTTAAGTTTAAAAGTCCGAACTCACTAACTTACTTCTAAATATTCTTCAAAAGGCTTTCTAGCCATCGAAAAACTTCAAAGTGTTTAAGTTGCAGTTTTTCGATGGGAAAATTAAAATATTCTTTGTTGGGATTTCTCGGAAAACTCGGGTATCATCTCGTTACCCGAGATTTCCGGTATGCATGCAGCAGACAACGTTATCTTGTCTTTTGCATACATAACCCCTCCTCGGTTTGAGTGAGACTTCTCCTGAAGTCTTTTGAAATTTCTGTTTGAATTTTGTCTATTAATTACTTTAATTTGAGTTCTTTTTCCTTTCTTCAAAATTATCAAAAATGCTATACAAGCTATAACAATGCAAATGAATGATATGCTTATTACATAAGAGACATTTTTGTGAAATTTCAGTTCTTTAATTTCTTCTATATTTTCGAAATGTTTAAATATAATACTATCAAAAGTTAAAGGTTTTATATACGATTGATTAAAATTATTATTTGGATAAAAGTATTTGTCTTGAATGCTTTTTCTTTGATTGTAAAAATTTTCTTGATAAAGTTTTATATTACAGTTACAAAAAGAAATGAGATAATTTCCATTCAAAGTTATGTCTCTGTCATCACAATTTTGTATTAATTTCTCTTTTCTAGCATTTTTTATTAATAAACTTTCTTCATCTAATATTTCAATTTTTGTGTTATTATTATACCTAAGCTTGCACTGCTTTTGCCAAATACAGCTTTTACTAACTTTTAATTCTCTTAACATTACATTTTCTTGATATTTCAGCACTTTATTTCCAATCTCTACAATATATTCATTATCTTCTTCAATTTCTAAAAATTCTTTATTTGGTAGTGGTGAAATTAATTTCAAGTCAGTTTTTATATAATCTTGAGGAATTTTAATTGCTATTATTAAAAGATCTTTTTTATATGTAATAATGCCTAATTTGATTAATTTACTTTACTTACTTTAACGGCTCTACAACCGGGATCCGGTCCTGGTCTCGCAATTGATTAATTTAAGCTTATAAAAATCAATATTATACATTTCTATCTCTTCTGCAGTTAAAATACTAGGATGTACAATATTGTGCTTTGCTGAAGCTATGTTGTCTTGAATTTGATTAATTTTATTTTCTAAAAATCTTAATTTTAACATTTGATCAAGGTATAAAGATTTTCTCAAAATTTCATTATTTTCTTTTTTTAATTCTTCTACTGTTTTGATAATTTTTTCTCTATCATTTTCAACAGCATTTTTCAGTATGTTCATTGAGTCATTAAAATGTTTATTTATCGTAATCTGTTTGTTGATTGTTGTTATTGCATTATGTGTGTTTTCATTAGTTGTTTTTAAATGTTCTAAAATTTCCTGTCGGTCTTCGTCATTCATAGTTCCGAAAAGCCATTTTTGTGCTGTGCCAACAATGTTCATTAGACCTCTTCCTTTTCTTACCTATTTCTTCTCATATGTATACGGTGTTATAGATTTAACTTTGGATTTGATTACGTTTATTTCTGTCTGTATCAAGTTCTTGTTATCTACATCTAATTTTTGCAAGTTTGTTTCTATTTGTATTAGTATATTATATATTTCTTTGGGATCAATGATATGTAATAATGTAGTTGTCTGATTAACTATTTCTACTTCTCTTATCTTGATTTGTATATATCCAGTTTCTTCATTTATTGGGTTGACCTGTAGTAACCCTTGTACTGTTGCAATCGTCATGAGGAATATTATTACGGTGTTGATTACCTGTGGATTTTTTAAATGGTCTTTTAATATTTGAAACGTGAACATTTCTTAGGGATTTAATTCTATAATAAGGTTCGTCCTTATGCCTAACTCGTTTGTAATTCTTAATTGGTCCTGCTATCCTATTTTCTATATAACTCTCCCTACTTAAATTTCTTTTCTTAATTATACTATTTTTCATTTTATTGATTCTTTCCTGAAGTTTCTCAACTTCTATTTTCTCTTTTGCTTCCCTTGGAGTGCATTTTATTGTAGAGTGATACCGATCGTTATAGTTTCCTATAGCCATCTGTATCTTCATTTCTACTGATAATTCGTTATCCTCAATACCTGTTAGCTTTTCTAAGAGGGTTGAGTGTAACCTTTCAATATCTGAATTTCCCGTATGGTTGTTGGGTTTTGTGAGGTGTACCTCGATGTTTTCTGTTTTAAGATATTCTAATAATTGTTCCGCTTTAAACTCATTGTCCATTATTAATTTATTTGGTTTCCCAAATTTCGCTACATGTTCCATTATTAGGGTCTTTTTTGATCTCCAGTTCCTTTCTGTGATGCAATATGCTGCTGCAAATTTTGTCAGTTTATCAATTACTGTCACAAAAGCTTGCTTTTTAAAATGGAATATATGTATCTAAATGAATGATGTCATTTTTTCTTTCGGTGTCTCGGTTATTAGGAATTTAGGTTTGATAGTGTTTCTATCATATTTTATCTGTTGACATTTCTCACAATTATTTATTATTAATTGGATATGTTCTCTTAATTTTGGAAAGTATATTTTTTCTTTTAAATTGTAGTAACATTCATTTATACCACTATGCATTGACTCTTTAGCATGATAAATAGACAGCTGTTTATGAAGTTCATCTTCCGTTAATATCTCTTCTAGAACTTCTGATAAATTTAATTTTTTTATTTCCTGAAAACATTGATATAAGTATGAGTTGGATTTTATGGTAATCTGTGTCGGATACTTCCGAATAGATTCCTGTGTATCCATGTTGTATACATTGTTTCAGTTTATCTCTTAGCGAATTTTCATTATCTAAAGGATTTATCTCAATAATTCTCCGTTTATGCAAGGTTTTTATTTCCTCACTAGGACTATAAGTTAAAATAATTTGTGTTTTGTACTTGTTAACAATATCATCCTTTATCCCTATATGGTCTAATCTCTGTTCGTCTACAGAATGTATTGTTCCTGAAATCATGAGATTAGATGCTTCATCGTTATTTTCATTAATTTTTTGTGCAGTTTCTATTCTGCTTAGGTAATCAGCTACCTTATTTTCCTTTCCTTGTAAATATTCGATTTCATAGTTGAATTCTTGTAATTTTAACAACCATCTTTGATGACGTTGCGAAAACTCTTTGCCTTTATATTTGCTATTGAGATATTTAATTGGGACATGATCTGTAATAATTTTGAACTTAGTACCATATAGGTACGGTCTAAAGTAGTTAACAGCGTATATAATTGCAAGAAATTCTTTATCAGTGGTACTGTAATTTTTTTCATGACTGTTAAGAGTTCGTGAAACGTATCAAACAGGATGACCTTGTTGTGATAAAACTGCTCCGATAGCATGATCACTGGCATCTGTGGTTACTGTAAACGGTTTGTCATATTCCGGATATTTCAATATAGGATGAGACGTAATTAAACTTTTAAGATTTTCAAAAGCTGCTATATATTGCGGATCATTTATGTTTATCTTGCTATCCTTTTTTAAATATTTTATCATAGGGTAAGCTACTTTTGAGTAGTCCTTTATGAATTTTCTGTAGTATCCTGTAGCTCCTAAAAATCCCTTAAGCTGTCTTTCTGTCTTGGGTATTTTTATTTCTTGAATGGTTTTGATTTTATCAGGGTTAGGTTTAATGCCCACAGATGTTAATATATGGCCTAAAAATTCATTTTCTTTTTTCAGAAAACTGCACTTATCTACTTGAATTTTCAAATTGTGCTCTTGGAGCCTACAGAAAATTTTAGTCAGAGATTTTTCGTGCTCTTCTAGAGTGGTTGAAAATATGAATATATCATCTTTTTTTTTTTTATGTGGCAGTGCTAAGCTCAGGAGTCACCCTTTGTACTACTAGTCCGTCATGTCATTTGTCACGTCATGGTGCAATGTCTAGCAGTAACCTTAGTACGGGGGAGGGATGAGGGGGGGGGGGCATAGGTTAAGGATTAAAAGGTACGGGGGGTATTGAAGAAGGTGGTGATGAACCCTGCGTTTGAACTCTTGGATGTTGTAGGAGTTCGGAAATACTGACTGCGAGAGGTTATTCCACAGCCGAGTTGTTCTATTAACAAACGAATTCATATCTTGTTGAGTGCGTGAAAAGGGTAGTTGCAGGTGAAGGGAATGATACGAGTGGGCTAATCTGGTGTTGCGGGTATAAGATTGCCGTGGAGGCAGGAGAGCGTTTAACTCGGAGGAACAGTCACTGTGGTAGTAGCGATAAAATTTTGTCAGTGCTGCTACATTCCTACGGTGGCTCAGGGGGTCGATGGTGGAGCAGGCGGTGTCGTCATCAATTAACTTGAGCGCCCTTTTTTGCACCTTATCTAACCATGCCAAGGTGGTTATTGGGGCGCCGCCCCAAACGAGGGAGTTATATTCGAGAAGAGGCCGAATGTAGGATTTATAAATAACAGCACGGGCCGATGGCTGGAGGAGGAACTTGCACCTCTTAAGAAATCCCAAGCACTGAGATCCTTGTTTGGCGATTTGGAATATGTGGTCATTCCATCGCAAGTCTTTGGCTAAAGTCACGCCTAAGATGTGTAAGGATGGGTCGGCCTTTAGTACCACGTCATCCACTTTCAAGGATGGTGAAGTGTTGAACTTCTTTTTGGAGATAAGACAGTACTTGGTTTTGTCGGAGTTGAATTCAACACGATTCTTCTTTCCCCACTCTAGAATCAGCTTAATGTCATTTATAATCGACTTGGACATTAGTTCGCGATCATCAAGACAGGATCTGGCATGAGTCTGTCTTGTATCGACGCTGTACGAGTAACGTAGAGTACCGTCGTCAGCGAAGCTGAGGAGTGGGTTGGAGGGGATTGAAAGAAGGTCATTTATAAATATGAGAAATAGTTGTCTAGATAGGCAACACAAATTTGATTAATATATTCTCTCAATATATCATTCATTAAACGCTGGAACGTAGCCGGGGCATTTTTTAACCCATACGGCATACGAACATACTCATAGAGACCAGAGATGTAACAAACGCTGTTTTTTCAATGTCTTTCTCAGCCATTAGTATTTGAAGAGCGATATTCCAAAACGTGCTAAGTTCTTATGATGTAATTAGTGGGAAATAAAAAAAAACTGAATATCACTCTCACTCTCGCCTAAAGGGCTGTAATATTATTTCCTTTCTCAAAAAACCGATAAAATAAACTATTATTTATAAAAATATAAATAAATTTGCTACATTTTATATGAAAAAAATGGTTTTATTTATGGTGGTACATTTTCATAATGTACTAAGTCAATTACTTAGTACATTTTGAAATAAAATTTCATAGTAAAATTATGATACTATGGTAAATGTTTTCAGTCCTCAGAAAGTTCAGCCCAGCAAAAGAAAGAATAGTATTTTTCAAATCTTTATTTTTAATATAAAAAAAACATTAAAAAATTCAATATGAATACTAGCTATTGAAATTGATGGAAAATTCATTTGTATGACCCATTATACATCGGAATGAGTATGATTTGTGATAAATGTTTATGTGGATGCATAACTACTATGTCATAGATTGGAAAGCAATACAATATTAAAATTAAACAAAAATTGACTTAGTACGTTTTGGAATATCGCTCTTCATTTGATGATACCCTTTGGCTAAATCCAAGGTACTAAAATACTGTGCTTTACCCAGCTTGTCTAGGATGCTGTCAATATTTGGTAGGGGATATTTATCATCAATAGTGATTTGATTTAATCTCCTATAATCCACAACTATCCTATACTTTTGTACAGCTGAATTATCTTTCTTTTTGGGTAAAATAATAATTGGAAAACTATATTTGCTTCTACTTTTCCTAATTATACCTTGTTTTTCCATCTCATCTCTCTGATTTCGTGCTTCAGTTTCATGCTGAGGTGGAATACGGTATAACTTTGAATTAATTTGATCGTTTGTGGTCGTCTTTATTTCGTGAACCACTGAACTTGTGCTTGTTAAAGCATCGCCTTCTTTAAATAAAAGACGGTGAAATTTTTTAATTAATTTTGTGATCATGAACTTTTCTTGATCGTTTAAGTGATCTAACATTAGATTTTGAATTCCACTTATTTCTAGAACGTTAACTTCGTCTTGGACGGTTTTCGTTAAGAATGGGAGTCGCACTTTGTTAGTCATAATAATTTCTTGTTCCTTTATATTTATTGCAATAACGTTTTTTAAAATAAAATCCATACCAATTAAAAGATCGTATGGTTTTTCTAATTGCATTGCAATCCATTTCATTCGTGCCATTTCAGAGTACAGTAGAACTCCGATTATCCGAATCAATTGGGGATGGGGGCAATTCGGTTAATCAAATATTCGGATAATTGGATATAGATTGGGAATAAAAAAAAAGAGGTATGTAACATATTGTACATTGAAGAACAGAATTTATTAAGTTGTTATAAAGTAGGCCATGACTTGAATGAAACTTCAAAGAAAAGAACAAAATGTGTGGGCATGAAAATTTAGCGCAAAATTTTTACTATCGCCCCGAAAATCGATTCGGATAATTGACGATTCGGTTATTTGGCGTTCGGATAATCGGCGTTCTACTGTATTTAAATTCTATTGGACACAAAGTTGAAACGGTAATGTTTGGTTTATTTAATTTCCCATCAATAGTGTTAATCGTCGTTGATAAATTATTTAAGATTTGGTACTTAGAGGATGGAAATTTATTTTGATTTAGTATAAGTACTTATCGTTGAACCTGGATCTACAGATGCTACATATTTATCATGTTGAATTGTTATAGTTATAAAGATTTTACGCTGGTCCGAGGCTAGTTTATAAAAAAAGCTTTAT
Organism: Thereva unica; assembly: GCA_949987705.1. Classification (NCBI taxonomy): domain Eukaryota; kingdom Metazoa; phylum Arthropoda; class Insecta; order Diptera; family Therevidae; genus Thereva; species Thereva unica. The sequence goes on from OX465281.1 coordinate 68,950,615, forward strand.
CGATAGTATTTGTTTCTATTTTGCTAGCTGCATCTACATCCATAGGTTCTAGCCTTTGTTTATATTCATTTTGTCTATTACCAAGTTAGTTTGTCTTGTCTGTAGTGTTCTGTTATTGTTATTGAAACTGTTGTTATTGTAATTATTATTAAAATTATTATTACTGTTACTATTCCGTCTAAATTCGTTTCGTCTGTATTGCTGTGAATTATTATTAAAATTATAGTTTGACTTATAAAACCTGTCATTTTGTTGATTATTATTTCTTTTTTCAAAATTTTTATTATGAATATTGGTTTTATTAAAATTTTTTATAGTTAAGTTTAAATTTAAATTTCCTTGATCTTGTCCAATAAACTTATTAACTATTTCCCTAATTTCTGATAACCTAACTTTTGTCATTATTTCATATGCTAATGATCCTGAAGCTAATTCCTTTATTCTTTGAATTAACATTCCACCGAATATGTCGAGCATAGTTACGCCGTTGTCTTCAAAGGCTGCAAACTCGGTAATATCTTCCACGATTCGTCTTAATTTATCATCTAAATCTTGTATGCTACTTACTTTTAAAGAATTTATTTCCCTTGTTAAAGTAAGTTGATTTTTAGATGACCTGTAATGCCGCTTTAAACTGGATTTGCATTCATCCCAATTAGCTGGTGGAGTAACTTGTAGTAGATTTTTTGCACCTCCTTGAATCTTTTCGTTATAGATGATCTGGAACACTCGATCAGCTTCGTCTCCATATTCCGATAATGCTGTTGTAACTGACCCGATGAATGAAGGTAATGTACCTGGATCTCCTTTAAATATCGGCAGGTATCGAATTTCCTTTTCGATCATTTGTCTTCGGCTTCTGGGCTGCATACTCTGAGCCATGAGTTGAGTTAGAGTGACTAAGCACTGTTCCACGGGATTTTGTTGTGCCATCTCCACGTTTCTTTTGAATATATAGTATCACCACGATGTTGTTGCCTTTCAATCTTGATGTTTATTTTTCTCGCTCTGGTTTCGTTTCTGTACAAGACACTAAATTTCACTTTGTCTTGTTTCGTATCCCACTTTATTTGATTGAGAACTTTATATTCCTTGTTCTTTATTTAATTTACTTAATTTTTATTTATTTATTATTTTTTTTTTTTTTTTGAAAAAACAAAATTAACTCTTTGTTATGATATATTTGGGTCAGAATTTCTCAAACGGATCACCTGAAATTGATGAAAATTCATTTTCATTGAAATTGACTTTTTTCGATAGTGTTTATCATTCCTAAGGTAAATCCAAACTGAATTCGTTCAAAAATTTTTTTTGTTAATTTTATTAACAACTAAAGATTTTCATCATTTTTTTTTTTTAATTAATTTCGGGTGATCCAATTTTTCGATTTTTATCTTTCTTGCGGCAATTGAATAGTCATTTAACATAGATTTATCATGATTTTTTCCGATCCGAAAACTTGCATTTTTATATAATATTTTCATATTTGTTTATAACAAATTGGTAAACAAATGTGTTCTCCACCATATTTTGACTAGAAAAAAAACCACATATACTTCCTTCAATTCTCTTTAATATTCCGTTGAGAAAAAATATGGATCGCATTTTGAAAAAGGGTTATTCGAGGGTAATCATAGTCGCGCGAGGTGCCAAAGATACGGCGTTCTTTCGCGCGTATGTATTTATTCATCACCGCGTACATGTTTCTCGCTATGTTAAAAGGATTTCTTGAGAAATTTCTTGAAAATTCAAATTCTTGAGAATATATATATATATATATATATATATATATATATATATATATATATATATATATATATATATAGCTAGCTAGCTAGCAGCTTCAATAGCGCCAGACAGGTTCGCTGAAGTCTTCACAGCGTGCCTGAGAGAGGGGATCTTCCCGGAGCGATGGAAACAGCAGAAACTCGTGCTCCTACCGAAGCCGAACAAACCTCTAGGGGACCCATCGTCCTACAGACCGATATGCCTCCTTAGTTGTATAGGCAAACTTTTCGAGCGGGTGATCTGTAACAGGATTCTCCCTAGCGTCGAAAGAGTAGGTGGCCTGTCAGACAAGCAATTCGGCTTTAGAAAGGCAAGGTCGACGACTGATGCAGTCAATATGGTGGTGGGCAGGGCAAGAGCCGCCATAGAGAAAAATCACTGCTGCGCATTGATAACCCTCGACGTAAAAAATGCTTTCAACTCTGCGAGGTGGAGCAAAATAGTTGAGGCGTTGATCAAGCTAGGCACACCAAAGTACCTAGTGCGTGTAGTGGCCGACTACCTCCAGGGTAGGTCGCTTCATTGTGATTCGGATGATGGTCCTAAAGTGTTCGGTACAACATGCGGTGTCCCGCAAGGTTCCGTCCTGGGCCCTTTCCTATGGATCGCAATGTACAATGATGTGTTGGGGCTTCGTCTTCCAAAGGAAGCAGTGGCGATCGGGTTTGCAGATGATATCGGGGTAGTTGTCGAAGGAAAACACCCTGATGACATCGAACTGTACGCAAACGAAGCGATCTGGGAAATAAAAGCGTGGTTAGAACGCGCGGGGTTGAAGCTTGCTGAGCACAAAACGGAAGTAGTGCTGATCAGCAAGCGACGAAAGCTAGTATCCGTAAGGATAAAAGTAGGGGAACAGATCATCCACTCACAGCCCGCACTAAGGTACCTGGGGGTGATGATCGATCGGAGGCTAAATTTCAAGGCGCACTTGGAGGGCACGGCAGACAAAGCTTCTGCGATTTGTGCAGCACTCGCAAGAATGCTGCCCAATGTTGGGGGCCCTAGACCGAGTCGCCGCCTCCTCTTGGGGAGGGTGGTAAGCTCAGTCCTGTTATACGCAGCGCCAGTGTGGGCAGCAGCGTTAAACAGGACTGCAAATAGCAGAAAATGGAGGGGTGCTTGTAGGCTAAGTGCACTTCGCGCTTGTTGCGCGTACAGGACCACGTCCGACGATGCGGCGTGCGTGATAGCTGGGATGATTCCCATAGATATTCTGGCGAGGGAGGGCATGCGTCTCTATGACCCAGAATATGGTGGAGGGGAGCCAAGAAGGGTGCGGCGGCAGATGGCGCGCTGCGAGTCTTTAAGGGAATGGCAGGCGAAGTGGCACGAGTCTGTTAAGGGTCGCTGGACCCACAGACTTATCCCTAACGTGGAAATATGGGCTACGAGGGAGCGTGGGGAAGTAAGTTACGACCTCACGCAGTTCCTGAGCGGACACGGGGGGTATAGGAAATACCTCCACCGCTTCGGGCACGATGATTCACCGTTGTGTCCAGTATGCCCAGCGACGGAGGAAGACGCAGAACACGTCTTCTTTACCTGCTCGAGATTCGCCGAGGAAAGGGCGAAACTAGAAGAAAGGGTCGAGGAGCCACTAACGCCCGAAAACATCCTAGACCAGATGATGAGGTCTGAGGAAATGTGGAGGGACGTGGAAGCAACCCTCAAGACCATTCACAGAAAGCTAAGGCAAGAAGAAGCCGTAAGAAATAGAGAAAGGCACAGAAATGCCGCGAGCAGAAGCAGCTGAATGAAGCTGAACGACCCCCGCGATGTAATGCTTATTAGCCAGTCCCGCGGGGGTGGATCACGTCGGAGGGGCTTTTTTAGTTCTCATGTTCATAGACCCATTGTTGTTAAAAACAATTTTAAATTAATTGAAATTGTTTTATTTAATTGATAAAAGAAATATTTATAATTATAATTTTCCAGGAGGAAAATAAATAAAACAATACATTGCAAATCCCTGACTTCCTACGACTGACTAATTATTTTGACAGACTACTAAAAGAGTGTTTCGATTTAATTGTACAAAAGAAAAAGCTTACTAAGTCAAGAAATATTAATTTGGTTTCACACCAAATGTCATAATTAAATTTGTTAAAAATAATTATTCTTAACACTCCTCCTTAATTATTTTTCCTCTGTTATCTACAAAAGCCTGACGATTTAAAGGCTTAGTTGAAATGTCTGCAAGTTGGTCAGAACTTCGAACATATTTAAGATCAACAGTTTTACCAATATGTTGTTGAATAAATTTCCTGGATATTTCAATGTGTTTTTTTCCTTTCATAGTTTTTCCTTCGTGCGTATTCTTCAACATTAGAATAGCTGACTTGTTGTCCACATATAGAGGTGTTGCTTTCTCAAGGTCCAAAATGTGAAGTTCACTACCAATACGCCTAATCCAACTGATTTCATCTATCGATGACACAGCTGCGCGGTATTCCGCTTCAGCTGACGATGTGGCTACCAGACGTTGCTTTTGAGTGAACCAGACTATAGGTCCTCCTCGAATTACCAAAACTCCGCTAGTTGAATTTCCTGTCGTTTTATCTCCTCCGTAGTCAGAATCCGTGTAGGCATGAAGTAGACCGTCCTCGTTATATATTATGCCAAAATTTTCCGTTCCTCTTAGATATCGAAAAATTCGTTCAATCATTTTCAAGTGGCTGGTCATTGGTTTACTACAAAATCGACTCAAGTAATTTACCGCAAAACTAATGTCTGGGCGAGAAATAGTTGCTAGATATAGTAAACTTCCTATCATTTCACGATAAGGTACAGATTCTTTTAACGTTTCATCATTGATATAGTTTTCTTCATTAGTCACCATTCCCTTTTCTATGGGTGTTGTTGTAGGATTACAGTTGTCAAAATTAAATCGCTGAATTATCTTGTGCGTGTACTTGGGCTGACTTACAAATATTCCATCTGACTGTATCTCGATCTGCATTCCAAGATAATTTAAACAATTTTGAAAATTTTCAAAGGTAATTTCAAATTTACAGTTTATCTTCTCCAAAATTTTAATAATTTCTTGTTCACTTTTACCCACAACAAGTCCATCATCCACGAATAGAGCAATTATCATACTTCTGTCTTTATTATAGTAAATACACGGGTCATCGTCTGTGTTATTAAACATCAATGTTTGCAAAAAAGATGATATCTTGTCGTTCCAATTCTTTGGGGCTTGTTTTAGACCATACAAACTTTTCCTCAGTTTACACACTCGTTGCGAACCGTCATGAAAACCTTCAGGTTGACACATGTAAATATCCTCTTCAAGATTTCCGTGCAAAAAAGCTGTCTTAACATCAAACGTTATCATCTTCATTCTGTGTGACGCTGCAATACTGATGATTAGTCTGATTGAAGCATAACGTGCAACGGGACTGAATGTTTCAGTATAATCAATTCCTTCCTTTTGCTCAAAGCCTCTTGCTACTAGTCGTGCTTTAAGACGACCATCCACCTTTTTGCGTAACACCCAACGACAAGTTAATGGCTTGACTTTTTTCGGAAGTTTTACTAGATCCCACGTTTTCATTTTCTTCAAAGAGTTAAATTCTTCTGCCATAGCTGCGTACCATCCTTCATCCTTTAGTGCTTCAGAAACAGGAATATCTTCTACTTCACCTATCATGGCTAAGTTGTTTTCGTTTTCTTCATAACAATCTGTAACGTTATTTGGGAAACGAACAGGCTGCTTTAATGTCCGACGATCACGTAGATTCATTCTACTTATCTGTTCAATTTCGGGTTGTATATTAGATACATCTTCGCTGTCTGCAGTTCTACCTCTAGAATTTGACAAGTCAGAATCTTCCTCCATTTCTTCTTGTGTCTCACTGGCAAAAGAGTCATCTGGAATATCGACTTGTCTGTCCTCTATTTCTGCATTACTTTCCACAGCATTACTCTCTCCATCGAATATTACATTATCCGAGCATATTACGTCACTTTTGTCTGGTCTATAAATTCTATAGCATGGCGTGTCCAAATCATATCCGACTAAGATACCCTTCTCTGATTTCCTATCCATTTTGCCTCGTTTGTGATCTGGAATTAAAATATAGCAATTACATCCAAAACTTCTCAGTTTGTTTAGTTTTATTCGACGTCCGAACCATAATTCTGCTGGAGAATGGTTTTTAACCGAACTAGTACCTGTTTGATTTAATGTAAATAGTGAATAACAAACGGCTTCAGCCCACAAATTTTCATTTAAATTTCGTGCATGTATTACTGTGCGTGCTGCTTCTACAATAGTTCGCATTTCTCTTTCAATTCTGCCATTTTGTTGAGGAGTATAAGCGTTAGATTTAATGTGAAAAACTCCCATTTTATCTAATAGATCTTGCGTTCTGACATTCTTTATTTCAGTACCATTGTCTGACTTTAAGCACTTAATTCTCTTACCAAATTGATTTTGAACCATTTTCAAAAATTTATTTAACTTTTCAAAAGCTTCATCCTTAGTTTTCAACATGTAAACAGTTCGAAAATGAGAAAAGTCATCTTTGAAGAGTAAGAAATACTTGGCTCCTCCTAACGATGTGACATTCATTTCGCAAAGATCAACATGAATCAGATCTAAAATATTTTGCGCAACTTTGGAATTGGTTGGATGAGAAATTCTATGTTGTTTGCCATATACGCATCCTTCGCATATATAATTTCCCCAGTCATCTGCGTATTCAATGCCATTCCTATTAAGAACATCTTTCACGTACTTTACATTTTGATGTGCTAACCTTTCGTGCCAGGTTTTAATCGAAGTTAGCAAACATTTTTCAGTCTTCTCTGGACGAAACATCATTTCAAATAACTTCCCATTTCGCTTTGCCATGGCAACTACTTCTCTTTCATCAACCGTTTTAAAGATTGATACATCAGCATCAGCAAATTGCTTATATCCTTTGTCCAGCATTTGAGTGACTGAAAATAGATTGAAGGTTAGTTCTGGAACATATAAAACATTTTTCAGGGTCACTCGATCCCAGTTCTTTCCATTGTAGGCTTCCAAATCTACATTTCCTATTCCAATTCCTTTCAGCTTGGTTGCATCTCCAATCATAACAGTTGAATACTTCTCAAGTTTGACAAAATTTGACAGCAATTCTCTTCTAAATGTCATGTGCTGGGTGGCTGCACAGTCTTGATACCAAGAATTTTCACGAACTAGTTCCGAATTTTCGCCATGTATGTTAACTGTAGACAGCCCAATGGTGATGAGAGCTCGACGGGTGGTGTTCCTGAAAATTTTCTTCTCAGATTCTTCATTTCTGGCTGGACATTCTTTGGAAAAATGGCCCTTTTGCTTACAAATATTACAACCATAATTATTTTTGCAATACAGTAAGTATTTAGAACATGCTTTATTTTTGCAATATCTCTTGATATGTCCTTTCATTCCACACTTAAAACATTCAACTGACGACTGACTGTCACGTGGATTTGACCTTCCTGTTTGCGAATTTTTCGTCTGTCTTGATATAAAAGCGTTCTGCATTGATTCAGTTTCATTCAACCTATCTTCTTCTAAACGTAACCGTTCAACGAGTAAATTAAATTTCTTCTCAGAAGCACCTATATTGTCCCAGGCAGTACGAAAATGATAGAGCTTCGGAGGTAGCAGTCCAAGAATTCTTGTCAGTACCCAACTTTCTTTAATTTCTTCTCCTTCGGCTTGTAAATCTTCGGCAAGTTGTTGTATTTGCATACAATTTTCAACTGCTGATTTACTAGAGTCAAAGGTGAAGCTAAAAAATCGTCTCTGTAACCCTTCAATACTGAGATCCGTTTTTTCCCATATAATAGACAAAGTTTGTCTAACATTTGTTCTGCTGATGAACAATTTACAATTTTGTGGGCAATTTTACTATCTACATTGAGTCCAATAATTGCTTGTGCCTCCAGATCTTTCTTTACCCACTGCTCTACTTTAGTGTTCGGACTTTCAGGTTTCAATTCTAAACCTGTTGCAACTGCATACAACCCTTTGGAATGTAAAACCAAGTCGACTTTAAAACGCCACGAGACATAATTGGTTTCCTTTTGCCCATTTGCAGACAGAATTTCTAATTGCGATTTCATTGCATCCATGACAATATACTTTTGATGCTCTTGACTATTCTTTTAAAATATTATTTACTTTAGTCCAGAAAAAACAGTAATCCTGGGCCCATAACCTGTTGTTAAAAACAATTTTAAATTAATTGAAATTGTTTTATTTAATTGATAAAAGAAATATTTATAATTATAATTTTCCAGGAGGAAAATAAATAAAACAATACATTGCAAATCCCTGACTTCCTACGACTGACTAATTATTTTGACAGACTACTAAAAGAGTGTTTCGATTTAATTGTACAAAAGAAAAAGCTTACTAAGTCAAAAAATATTAATTTGGTTTCACACCAAATGTCATAATTAAATTTGTTAAAAATAATTATTCTTAACACCCATATATGCGTATGTGCACTTATGTGTCCATATGTGTGTATGTGTGGATTTACGTGAAACATAACCGTCATGCGGGATCGGCCAGTAAGGGGCACATGAGTCATGCCGGTAGCGAATGCTTTTTTACCCCCAGGAAAAAAAAATAAAATATATATATATATATATATATATATATATATATATATATATATATATATATATATATATATATATATATATATATATATATACATACATAATATTATTATGTACGCAACATTTAAGTCATAAACATGACATCATATAAGATTCAAATTTTATATCAGTGTGATATCATAATTGTGTCATATCGTAATTGGGTCATATCATAGGAAAGTCACAAACTTATATCAATATGACATCAAAATTATATATTCTTACATCATAATTTGATCAGTTCTACGGCAGATTTACGTAAAATATTTGTGACATTCCTTTGACTTGTCAATGACGTCATATTAAAGTCATGTGTTCACTGGGAAGTGCTTCAACATCCTCCACAGTTTTAAGGAATGACCTCAGCTTGTATGAATCTTCCCCAGAAAATGGTGGGATTTCGTTAAAATTCGTGAATATTTGGTCTGCAGTTAATTCGAATCTCGTAGTATTGATTTGATTGAGTTTAGTATTTTGGTCTACCAGCTTTTTTGTGAGTAAAGCCACTTGAGCTGTAAGCTCTTCTATCGTCGCCATTTCTAAGTTTCGATTTCGATCGAAAGCCTGGTTGCGTTTTTCACTTATTTTGATCACTGTGTCGTCGCAAAATTATTATTAAATCTTACTACGTTTCACTGATCACTTTCACTTGGTTCTTTTCACTGGATATCCTTCTTAAGAAACACAAAACCGGTCCGACTGCGCCAGTTATTTTCTTTTATTATTCTTTCCTTTTTATTTTAATAACAAAAACAAAACAAATAGTGATAACACTTTGAATTTTATTTTAAATGATAAAAACTATTAAACTACTTTTACAACTTCCAAAAGTTAAATCAATAAAAAGGAGGATTCTTCAGAATCCAACCGACAGGTTTAAATAATAATCGAAAACTAAACATTTTAAAAACTAAAACTCTTTAGGTTAAAGGGAAAAGTCGTCGTTCTCATGGAAAGTGCATCGTAATCAAAATAGAATAATTCTGTGCGAATCAGTTATCGTCTGGTTAGGGGGCGTTCAAGTATTACGTAACGCAATTTTTGAAAATTTTTGACCCCCCCTCCCCCCCTGTAACGCGCCGTAACGTTTTTCTGTACCCCCCCCCCCCCTAAACGTTACGTAACACCCAACACTTTTACCTGAAAGTGACAATTATATGACGCAAAGTACCAGAAAGCCGCTAAAATAGCTTATTTATTGTTTTAATCGCGATTACCCGTAAAACATAAACGAAAAGGGTTGCTAAGTTGGGAGATTTGAATGCCCTATTTTTTTATTTAAATAAAAAAACAATGTTACGTAACGCGTTGTTCGAACCCCCCCCCCCCCGCCCCTGTAACGCATCGTAACGTTTTACAAACCCCCTCCCCCCCCAAAATGCGTTACTTATTACTTGAACGCTCCCTTAGTTGCTGATTCGGTGGGAACGTTTTCTGTTGTCGTTTCTCTTAGCGACTTAAATTTCTGTCTTTTGCTAGAATTTAGAATTTTAGTAGTCATGTTGGAAAGTGGTAACATGACTCGCGTAACCGAAAAGACCTACGCGATGAATAAGAGAAATAAAGCCTTAATTAATCAATATTTATTTATTTGCACTTAGATATATTATCATTATCTTTAAAGTCTGATTTGTCAAAAAAAGTAATTAAAATTATGAAAAAGAAACAAATATTAAATTAGTTAACATAACTGTTGGTAATGGTGGTAAGGGGGAGGGGGAGAGAATTGAGTGTCCTGGGAATTGCCGTGTTCTTGACATGTAATTCACGAGCCGCTTTGTTGCCGTCTTCTTGAAGATAATTCACATGCCGCCTTTAATATGGATAAGTTGTTGCCGTCTTCTTGAAATATAACTCACGAGTCGCTTTAACATCTAACTTGGTTTATTCAATGCAAATTACAATGTGATATTAAAAAACTTGATGTCGGACTAAGTAAGCTAAGGTGATGTCGCTGCTCCGATCCCAAAAGTCAAATTAAAAACTCCAAAACCTTGTGCAGATTCTCCGCTTCTACTTGTGGGTGTACGGGATTTTTTTTGCATCGTGCTCCTCTGGTCCAGCAAGAGAAGGAGAGCGTCGGCGGGTGCTGTTATCTTGGATTGTTAATATCTAGCATGTAGAGGATGGTGTGACTTGTTGACATGGTGATTGAAAATTCTCAACAATAACTCAAATATTCTTTGAATCAAAACAAAAATTACGAGCACAATACCCATTTACATATCTCAGACTAGTAATAAAAAATACAAAATAAGAATAAAAATACTTAACTTTGGTTTAGTTTTAATCAGAATTAGTTTCTTCGTTCATATAACATTGATTGCAAATAAATGTTGTATGACTTCTGCAAATATTTTTCATACATAACTTATAGTGTAACCACAATTCCAGCGAACGACGGCAAATTCGCTGTCAAAATTTTTAAAACCATATGTGAAAGCGGAATTGCCCACAATTCCGACGGGCGACGATTTGCGAATGCGACGAAATTCGTCAGGTTAAAATAAATTCAGATTTTGTCGACAAGGGTGGCGATTTTTTATGTCATTGCAGTTTTCTAGTATCATAAACAGTTTTCGAGTTTTATAAGGCAAAGTAGAATTTTTAATTTAAATTATGGATCTTAATGAGTCCCTTATAGAACTTGTAAGAAATTATGAGATTTTGTACAATTTAAAAGATAAAAACTATTGTTGCTTTAAAGAAATGTTCCTCATCAACACTCTTCATTTTCTTGAAATTTTTTTCAAAAAACCCAGTTTCGTCTCTATCTACGTGATCCATTTTTATTTAAAAAAAACGTCGCCGCTGTTGTGCTTTAACAACTACAGCGATGCAATTCGTTGAACATGACAACGAAATATCGTCGTTCGTTGCCGTCCTCCGTCGGAATTGTGGTTATACCATTACATTGCGTTTTTGATTGCCTCCTTTTTTTGGCTGGACATATTTTACAGGTTCCTCTGCATGTGCCAGAACTACCTGCTTCTGTATCAGCAGCACTATCCTCCATATACAAATGCTCCCTTATTTATTTTTAGTTTTCTTGGAAGGCCTAACATCGTTGATCTTCTTTGGACGGATTTTTTTGTCAATTCAGTGCCTTATGCCCGTAAATACATTCGCCTTTTCCGGAGAGTCACATTATTTGCTCTCAATATCACCATACTATTTATTCCTGCAATATCCAGAAGACTAAAGAAGAGTGTCAATGGCCATCTATTATTCTTCCTTGAAACCGAATACATTTTTGCTTTTTTATCGACTTCATGAACCCCCATCCTCTTTGTTTTATTGTAAAAAGTAACGATGCTGGGTTTGCGCTTTTCATTTGTACTTTCTTCAATTTCTGCAGCACAATGAAGTGAAGATATAAGAACTATAGATCTTTTTTTAGGCACGTAAGATACGAATGTAGCTGTATCTGAAAATCCAAATTGACTTGAATATGGTTTTTATCTATAAAGCAAGGAAGTATTTCTTTCTTGTTTTTACGCATTGTACCCACAACGGAAATCTTATAAGCCTTGGCCAAATCTCATCAGCGGCACACTGGTATACCAATTGTCGATGGTAAGGTTTCTTCCAGTGCCAGAAATTGGTGTAATTAGCCTCTTCACGACCTCTACCGCAGCATTACTCAACTGATATGGGCCTTCAGGCTGCTTCCCAGCATAAAGTTCAATATTTAGGACGTAAAACGTAGCAGCATCTACTAGTGGATGAAGTTTGATTCCATATTTGTCGGGCTTTGATTTCATATACTGTCGGAAAGCACATTTTCCTCGAAAGCCAACCATCATCTCATCGATTACAACGTTTTCTCCCACTGAATATGGCAAAAGACAGTTTTGTGTAAACATATCTAAAACTTGTCTTATTGGCGCAGCTTTGTCTAGAGTACGACGAGCTTGTTGGGTAGTAGCATCATCAAACCGCAATGAATTCAGTAGAAATTTTACTCTTTTCACTGACATAGTAGTAGGAAAAATTGGTATACCTGTCCCATCACTTGCATATAAATCTTCTAAATTGGCGTGTGATGTATTCAAGGATCCCGCTATGTACAACAATACGAAAAGTACTCGAATTTCCACCGCATCTGTCGGTTTACAGTCACGTATTCTGTTATACGATGGCGTTTTTTTTTTTTAATAAATTCGTTGGTATATCAAAAAACTTTATCAATAATATTCTCTGAAATGAATAAACTCCAGGCTAGCGTAAATGTTGTCACCTCCACACCATTCCTACGAGTGCCCGCATCTTCCGTGAGAATATTTTGAACTTGACGCCTCACTCTGTTACTGTTACATATTTGCCACTTCGTTACTTTATCGCGCCCTGTAAAACAGCTACTTATTTCTGAAAGTGGCAAATCACCCTCTTCTGAGTCCGAGCAGTTCGATTCCTCAGCAGACCAAGGTTAACGATGTGGTCGGAAGTTTCAGAGCCTTAGCTCTGATTCACTCTCTTGTCATCTTCTCTTAGTAATTCCTCGAGCATTGCACTTTGTGGTGTGGTGACCATCCACAATACATTTTATATAAAAAAAATATGAATGTGTATTAAAGAACACAAGGCAGAAGTGAAACCTCGCGTACATACTTATGTATATATGTCTATTAGGGTGGCCCTCCTTTGTATGGAGAAAAAAAAATTGCTTCAATTCTGAGTCTCACCCCCTAGAAATATGAGAATAGCCAAAAAACTAAGAAATATAAAATTTTAGACGAATCGGAAAAGATTTAGAAGTCGCTCATTGGGAACGAAATCTTAAAAAATGATGATTTTTTACCTGCTTTCACTTTGTTCAGCCCTGGTTACCATTTTATCAGCCCTGAAAGAGTCAGTATATATTTTTCATATATTCTACAAATTATTACCTTTCTAAAATGATCAAAATCATAAAAATCAGTTTACAAATAATAAAGCTATGAAATAAAAAGGACAGATAAAATACTTTTTAAGAAAATATAAAAAACGATTACTTCTGCACTAGGGTGCACTGATCACCACAACCTTCACATAAAGCATTGTGCTTTTCTGTTCAACTTTGACCGGGCAAAGTTCCCATCTTTGTGTACGATCAGTGATCCTCTCTCAACAAATATACTATACGGGACTCCATTCCATCCATGCGTGTTTTAAAAAAGCGTGTTTTTATCATTTTAATAATATTTAACAATAATATCAGTTGAAACAACAACATAAATTTAAGAAAGCTAATTTAACATAGTTAACCTGTTTCAAATGGGCTATAACGTTTTTGTACGCCGAATATTATAGCTAATAAAAGGTATAAACTGTACTTCAAAAGTGTAATATTGACAATACAAACAAAATTAATAAAATTGAAATTACTCAGGCAGTGTTTGCTTTAATAACGCTGTTTTAGTGTAAGTCGGAAATCTTTTTTAAATTCTTTTATTTAACTTACACTGTTTGTCGTCAAATCTTGGAAGTTAAATTTGACCCACTTCCCGGTTTCGGATAGAGCTGAAATTTTGCATACCAGTTTAGTTTGGATGACAATGCAATCTGGCCATTTTGCAAAAATATCAAGATGGCGGTTCCAAAATGGCGCCCGATTTTTGAAATTGTGCTCCGCGTCAAATCTTGGAAGTTAAATTTGACCCACTTCCCGGTTTCGGATAGAGCTGAAATTTTGCATACACGTTTAGTTTGGATGACAATGCAATCTGGCCATTTTGTAAAAATATCTAGATGGCGGTTCCAAAATGGCGCCCGATTTTTGAAATTGTGCTCCGCGGCTCTCTGACATGGGTATCAAATGAAAGGATATGACAGGTAGAACACAATAAGCTATGTGGCGTCATTCCAAATTCAAAATGGCGGCCAACACTAAATTGAGGAAAGCTTATAATAGACTAAAAAGTAGAAAATATAACCGATCAACTTCCAATTTTGCACACACTCGTAGTTCGGGTGGTTAATGTGTATGAATGATGAGATGAATAGTTCAGTTAAGGGTGAGTTGATAATAAAGAAGCAATACACGTTACAAAAAATCACAAACAAACACAGAGATGCTGCTGTCAACTAAATTCAACTACTCAAATACTGAACTCATGTCCGTATGCATAATTTCAACTAAACCCAGGTAGCAGAGCTGAGTCGATTTCAGTCAACCTTAACCCAACTCATGTAGTTAGACTTGGGTTCAATTTGAGTTCAACTCATCATGAATAAGTACTAAATGCAATCTGATCTTTTTGTAAAAAAATCAAGAAGACGGTTCCGAGATGGCGGCCGTTTTTGCAATTATGTTCCACCGAGCCCACGACATGGGTATCAAATGAATACAGTAAACTGTGTGACGTAATTTTAAATCTAATAGAATTGCCATCATAAAATGGCGGAATACATATAATAAACTAAAAAGTAGAAAATAAAATAAATGGTTAAAAAAAAATTTTTAAAAAAATTCTTTTCATTAACTAAAAAATGTACTGAAAAGTAAAAAATAAAAAATATTTTAAAGAAAGCGTGAAATTTCAATTTTAATGAAAAAGTTAATTAAAAGAATGGCGCATTTTTCATCAAAAAATTTTGTTAGAATTTGAAATTAACAAAGCAAAAAATTGGGGGTTATTGTAAATCTCACGCGATTTACAGTTATATTTTCAATTTTGATGAAAAATGCGCCATTCTTTTAATTAACTTTTTCATTAAAATTGAAATTTCACGCTTTCTTTAAAATATTTTTTATTTTTTACTTTTCAGTACATTTTTTAGTTAATGAAAAGAATTTTTTTTAAAATTTTTTTTTAACCATTTATTTTTTTGTAATCAATTATAATTTGTAATAAGTATTGTCTTTACTCAATACTTTATTATATTCTTCGAATAACTTCACGCCTCTTTCAGCTGTGTCGTTAACAGTTCTTAATTCATGGAGAAGTGTGAATGCTTGATTATAATTAATATTATAACTCCATCTATCTGGTGGGAGATCTAAGAAGTCCGTCTAAATATTAAACCGTTGAAAAAAATCCAATGTGTTCATCGTTATGAAATACTCAAACGGTTTTTCTAAAAATTGCTCAATTTCTTCAAGCTTTCAAGGAATACGTTTAACTGTTTCTCTAGATACGTCATCTGGCTCAGCATCATTATCGTCATAGACATCATGATCTTCATCTTTTTCATCAGTGGTAATAAAATGTTTCAATCTGTCACTCATTTTCTGTTTTATTTCCAATGGAATATTTTCATCGAAAAATGATAATCCAACGTTTTCGTCTGCTAAATATCACAAATGGTTACTCATTTTCTTAATAGCAATTTGTGAAATTTTTGGATTAACATTTCGATATTCATACATATTTTGTAAGAAACAATAGTCCTGGTATGCTGCTTCTGGCGCTATGGGACATTTAAACCAAGCCTTCACGTAAAAGCGAATAATAAAAGCACAAATATTAGCTAATTTTGTTGCTCCTAAAACAGTTAATTTAAACTGATCTCTGAATAAATATATTTTAATACTGTGTAGCAAGCAATTAACTTAAAGAGTGCAAATTTAATTAAAAAAACACTGTACTGTTTGGTTTGCTTATTTTATTCACAAAAAAACCTTTACACATAAATTTCTTCAAATCCCTACACCAAATATAAATTTTATTTTTTTCTTTATTTCAATGAATTTACAAATTTTCTTAATTTATTTTAAACTTATTTCTATTGTGTTATCCTACACGAACACGGACTTTAAATCTCACTCAAAGAAAAACAACACTAGTTCATTTTGTTCAATATGGCCAAAATTGGCATATGCCTTTGAACATATGGCACTAGGAAACGCACACCGAATTTATCTAACACCTTTAAGTTGGATTTTTATTCCAAAAAAAACTCTTTTAAAAATTTTCCAAAAACTCTTTAACGATTTTCCAGAAAAAAAAAAAAAAACTCGCGACGATTTTTAAGCAGCCTGATTTTCTATGGTAGAATGGAATTGCGATGAAAAAGCTCTGTTTATATAGTTTTGGCCTTTTAGAACCTTTTAGACCTTGAATTAGGATGTTTTCCATCTTAGAAATCGAAATTTCCCTTTCGTCCATATTAAAATTTTATTTCTTGCTCATTCTTCTCCCTTTCTCTCTCCCACTTATGGCGAATATTTTCTAATTTTTAAACCCTTTTTTTAGCTTTTTTACAAAACGTCGCATTTTTTAGACGTGTTGTTTATATTCAGCGGTGCTGAAATTATCTACTGGCACTATCAGCTGATGGATGTCAGTTCGCAGAGTGCCAAATTCGTTGTGAACATCTGCGTTTTTCTTCGCGAAGTTTGCCGTTTTTTACGCGGTTTATCCAGGTGTACCGCCGTGGTCGCTTTAGTACACCTCTCGGGGAGTTCGCGGTCATCAAATTGTTTGTTGTTTTCGCGATTTCGTCGCATAAAAAAAACGCGAAGTGAAAGTTAGGTTAAGGTGTGCCGGTATTGGATTTGTTATTATTGTTTTATGTTGTATTGTTTTAGTACATTGTGTCGTTTAATTTCAATTTTATGTTGTATTTTTGTATATGTTAGCTTAAAAGTTTAATGTTTTTTAAGTTTTTGTGTATTTATGCGGCAATTTCCGACGGTGCAATCTTTGTTTTGGCCAGGGTTCTTCCCTTGAAGAATCCCTGAAATCTTTAGCTTGTGTGTTTTATCGCTTGTTCTCATGTTGTTGATAAACTTCAATATAGGTAAATGATTACATTATTTCTATTTTTGTTTAACTTTTTTCTTATTTCAGGTTGTTTATTTACTTCAAGTGGACAAGTATACATAAGTATCATTTGATATATATTTACTTCATATTTATAATTTTATTTCATTTTAGGTTGCTTCTTTTATGGTTGTTCTCAACAAATACAATAAAGCGCTTTTGACATCCAACGAGCATGGTGCATTGGACCTGGATAACGAAATTTGACTATAGAACTTGACCCCAAAGCAATTGTGGTTAACTCTAATAATTCTCGATAGTCATCTCTGCAAATTGGTTTTTTTAATTGTTCGTTGCAAAAATCGGTTAACTCATCTTTTATGTCAATTAGAATTTCTCTCAATTTGTCATTTTCCAGCAATGTTTTATACTCATTTTTGTTTATATCCTTCCAATATAATTCCAATCTCTTGAATAATGGAACATCTTTACCAGAGGTACCAGGAAATTCTATTTCAAATACACTTCGCAGGACTAGTTCATAAATATGATGGCGACACGGTAAATGCAGTAAAGATTTTTCTAATTTTTGTTCTAATAATGTGCACGCTCCATTAAGTTTTCCAGTATTTGACGCAGTGGTATCAAAACAACAAGCAACAATATTTTCATCCACATTCCAATCTATTAATAATTCATAAATAGCATCAGCTATTTCTATTCCTGTTGAAGATCATAATTTTGGAACACCAAGTAATTGCTCACCATTTAAATCAATAACATAACAGGTAACCTATCCACTCTAACTTTTCCTGTTATATCTGGAAGAAGTTTGCCATCCCAGTGCAAAACGCCGTGCTGAGTCTAAAAGCAATATTATGAAACATTATTTATGTACTACTTCCGTTTTTTAACTGTACCTTAAAATTATTTTTTATTTCTGTAGCTCTTTTTTCTCTCGATAGTTTTCGTTGTTGTTGTATTGTTGTACGAGTTAAGATAATGTTTTCTGTATCAATATTTAGTGCCTCAAGTAGTGCTGTTGTAATGTGCATTATTCCACGATCACTCACTTTATATTTATCAAAAGCACTTAAAACTCTTTCAGAAAGAATCCTTGTTTTTTTTCTTGTTATCATTCGACTTGTTCTACTAGTAGATGCCACAACTAAATTTGTATCAGTATCAGTACTATCGTCTTTCGAGTGCTGTTTTCCTTCCATTTCACTTGCGGAACTAAATGACAAATCTACAAAATGAAATCACATTGCAGGAAAATGCATTATACAATTATTAAATTTTATTATACATCTACCTTGTGAATTAACTAACTTCCATTTCTATTTCTGTACCTCGTGCAACTTTTTCCGTTCTTGCTTCTTCTGATTCACGTCTCTCTGATTTTCGTTTTGCTTGTTGCAGTGCTTTCAAATGTACACCCATTATGGTACCTGGACGACCTTGCTTTCGTTGGTTTATTAAAAATTGTTTGTCAACTTCATCCTTCATTGTGTCTAAAGCATCTGCCTTAGCAATATCGAATAATTTATCTAAACTTTCAATAAATGTTTTTTCTCTAGCAATTTGTCCAGGATTTCGACGACCTTTGTTTTTTTAACCGACTTCAAAAAAAGAGGAGGTTACTCAATTCGACGTGTAGGTATTTTGTGGTCCTGTTCACGCATAACTTTGTAACCCAATAACTTTTTTGCTTTTTTTTTGGTTCATTTGAAGGGGGAGCTTCCCACGGTGGTCCCGTTAAATTTTTTCTAAATTCTGATAACGGAGTTCGAAGTTAGGCAGAAAAAACTGTTAAAATTCAACCTGTTAAAGTTCAACCTAAACATTTCATGGGCACCGAACAAATTACTTTATTGTTGTCAATCTGGCAGCAGCCCGGTGGCGGAGTGGGTAGAGCGTCGGGTCCTCGATTCAGCGATACAGGTTCGATTCCGGTCGGGGCAGCCGGTTTTTTTCTTTTTCTCTTTTTCTTTTTTCTGAAATGATTTATTAACATATTGGTCAGCGGTGGATAGTACTTGGCATAGCGCAAAGGGCTAGAGAGACAAGTATTCTTGTCTGTGGGATCTGTGGGGTGCGAGTTCGATCCCAAGGGCTCGCGGTGCTTTTTTTTTCTATATATCGACAAAATAATTATTTTTTAATTTCCTTCGGGGAATTTTGATCTATATTAAACAAGTTTTCGACGTGAATGCGTCTGTAAATTTGCTTCCAGAACAAAAGCCGATAAGAACGAAATTATGGCGAAATTTGCAGCTCAAAAAACTATTGTTTATATCGAATAAATAAATATACCATGACGTGGATGAAGAATCAAAGAAGTTTATTGTTTACATTTAATTTCCCCGATATCAATGGCAACTTAACTTTTTATATGCCTTATATTATCTTGATCTGTATGTGTGTATAGTGTAAACAAATCTTGCAACTTGATTTTGACTCAGTTCCATATAACCGATCAACTGCAATTTTTGCACATACGTATAGTTCGCATGACAATACCATCTGCAATCAAATTTTGCAATTGCGCTCCCCGACCCCAGACATGGGTATCAAATGAAAAGGTGTGACAAGTAGAATACACTTCGCTATGTGGCATCGTAAAAACGTAGGCTCCTTGCAATGACAGGCAATATTAAAAAATGAGTGGACTAAAAAGCACGAAATAAAAAAAAATTTTAAAAACCGACTTCAGAAAAAAACCCGCGATGCACAAAAAAGGATGAAATAATTGTTTGTAATTCTTAACAACATCAATCCAATAAGAATGGATCTAGAAAGAAGAATCACTTTTGAAGACGGTGCCAGGTAGTAGTTGACTTTGATTGCACTAACTCTTGCTTCGGCAATTGTTTACATTTCTTTGTTAGGCTTAATATATCACCCACATGTGTTAGCACCGTCTTCAAAAGTGATTCTTCTTTCTAGATCCATTCTTATTGGATTGATGTTGTTAAGAATTACAAACAATTATTTCATCCTTTTTTGTGCATCGCGGGTTTTTTTCTGAAGTCGGTTTTTAAAATTTTTTTTTTAGATATTAATATCCAATCCTGGTATATTTTTTCAAGTTTTGCTATACAATGTTGCTCATCTCTAATAGGAATTCTGCATTTTATCCAAAATACGGACGTTTCGCGTATAGCTAATCTAACACTTTCATGTATTGTCATATTTGCAATGTTGTGGTTATAAAAAAAACCGACAATACCTGTTTTATTGAAGGTAATTTTGCTCCAAGAATCTGTGAGAACTCAGTTCCAATTAAATATATTTGTGATCGAGCTCGAGTTTTCGTATCCATAATTATTTTTATTTATCTGATTATAATCACAGCAGTATAAAAATATTATTATTAACACAGTAAAATGCAAATGAGCGCAGTCTCACAAAATTTACTAATGCAAATGCATCTGTCAAACATCATTCGCGTTGGCTGCTTTCGAAAATTCAGCCAGCTACGCAGAATAGGCAGATCGCAGTATTGGCTGTAGAGCATATATTCCCGGCTGCAGCGGATTGATTTTAGGAATGATGTGGTGCCAATTCTGACCATCTGGCTGAATTTTCGAATGCAGTAAAGCAAATGATGTTTGACAGATGCATTTTCAAACTTGATAAGTTTTTAAAACATTTATAATTTATTTTAAACACTATTATGAAATAACAGCTTTCCAAAATAATTGATATTGCTGTTTCAAATGATACTATTGTTAAATATATATATGAAAAATAATGAAAACACGCGTTTTTTCAAAACATGAATGGAGTAGTAGTATGTTTGTTGAGAGAGGATCACGGATCGTACACAAAGATGGGAACTTTGCCCGGTCAAAGATAAACAGAAAATCTCAATGCTTTATGTAAAGCAGTGTTTTTCAACCTTTTTGCTGACACGACCCCCATAGTATGAAAAAATATTTCGCGACCCCCCGACCCTTCGCTTTTTTCATGTTGTCATTATGTTACAAATATTCAATCCATACAACGGGCGTTTTCATAAATGAAATAGAAAAGAGAAAGAATCGAAATTAATAGGAATCGGGGAAGCATTTCGGCAATACATATACGCAGCACTGCCATAGTGTTTATGCATAACCCGGATAATGGCGGTGTCATATTTAGACAAAAACCAGGAGCGGATTGCGTTTCTCAGCACGCGCCATCGTCGGTTCTTCAGTTTCAGTTGTTTGACGAGCGCAAGGCATTGTCACGTAATTAATTGAAGTGATTTGTAATAATTGAAAATGGATAAATTCCTGAAAAGATCAACAGACCCGTCAACTTCTAGCGGGAGTAGTGGAACTAAAACAAAGAAAAAACGTCTTTATGATGACAATTATTTGAAATTCGGGTTTACTGTGATTGAGAATAAACCGCAGTGTGTTATTTGCTTTGAAACTTTATCAAGAAAAAGCATGAAGCCATCGAAGTTGTCACGCCACCTCAATAAAAAACATGCAAGTGAAAAAAATAAACCCGTGGAATTTTTTGAGAGAAAATTAAAAGATCTTCAACACCAAAAAACTGCTGTACAAATGTCCAACCTAAATGAGAAAGCGTTGCTTGCTAGTTATGTGTTATATGGCGACTGACGTTCGTGATCAAGTCATAGAAAAAATAAAAGAAAGCACTTTTGTGTCCTTGCAATTTGATGAATCTACGGATATTGCGGGTTGTGCGCAATTTGTAGCTTTTGTTCGTTTTGAATCCAATGAAAAATTAATGGAAGAAATGCTATTTTGCAGAGCACTTCCCACAAATACTACAGGCCAGTGCTTGCATAACAGGAATACAGTCAAGTTCTAAATATTGTAATAAAAATTGTAAATGCTATTAAAGGAAAAGCGTTGCAGACACGATTGTTTCGAATTATTTGTGAAGATATGGGGGCACTCCACCAAAATCTACTTTACCATACAGAGGTTAGGTGGTTGTCAAAAGGTAAAGTACTAACCAGAGTTATGGAACTTCGCGCTGAGCTTTTAATATATCTACTGCAGGCCAAGTCAAAGTACTCTGAGTTCATTTGTGACCCGGAATTCCTTTTGAAATTAGCTTTTCTTTCTGACTTATTTGTGCATTTAAATATCTTGTATAAAAGTCTTCAAGGGCGGAATGAAAATGTCATCACTGCAAAAGACAAAATCCATGGCTTTACAAAAAAAAATTACTTTTGGTTATCGTCTTTAAATCAAAACAACTTCGATTCATTTTCGTCGACACAGCCTTTTATTGAAGAAGTCGGATGTAAGACAAACATCAAGGCATATATACCTGGTATGAATATGGTGTTAGATAATTTGAAAGAAGAATTGTGTCATTACTTCTCAGTGCAAGAGATGTCGGAGAACACTGGGCAAAGGTGGATCTTAAATCCGTTTTTAAGTGCAGCTATAAATGAGGCAAATTTGGCAACTAAGCTCAAAGAAAATCTGCTGGAATTATCTGCCGATGGGATGTTACGCTTGGAATTCAAGTCTGCCAATTTGGATACCTTTTGGTTAAAAAGAAAAATAGAATACCCGGACTTAACAACTGAGGCTTTGAAGTGTTTGATTCCATTTGCCACCTCGTACTTGTGCGAGTTGACATTTTCATCAATGGCCCAAATAAAAAGTAAGCAAAGAAATCGCTTCAATTTGGAAAACGATCTAATTCTCAATGTAGCAAAAACGGATCCACGATGGGAGAAATTAATTAATCAAAAACAAGCGCAACCTTCGCATTAAGATTAACGAGTAGTCTAAGGTTTTATTTTTTTATTTTTTTGTATTACGAGTATATCCTTTTGTTAACAATTTATTAATAAATCTATCTTTTTAAACTTGATTGAATTTTTTTATTGAGGTAGTTCTCTCGACCTCTTGCGACCCCCCTACAGAGGCTTCGCGACCCCCCAGTGGGTCGCGACCCACAGGTTGAAAAACACTGATGTAAAGGGTGTGGTGATCAGTGGATCAGTGGTGGATTAGTACAAAACTAATCGTTTTTTCGATTTCCTTAAGAAGTTTTTTCACTGATCTTTTTATTTCATAGCTTTATTATTTGTAAACTGATTTTTATGATTTTGATCATAGAAAGGTAATAATTTGTAGAATGTATGAAAAATATATACTGACTCTTTCAGGGCTGAAAAAATGGCAACCAGGGCTGAACAAAGTGAAAAAAGGTAAAAAATCATAATTTTTTAAGATTTCGTTCCCAATGAGCGACCTCTAAATCTTTTCCGATTCGTCTAAAATTTTATATTTCTTAGTTTTTTGGCTATTCTCATATTTCTAGGGGGTGAGACTCAGAATTAAAGCACTTTTGCAAAAATGTCTATATGTTCTTTATTATTGTATTTTTTTTTCTTCATTTGCTCGTGTCTTGTATTATAATCTAAAATATTTATGAAGCAGGAAATAGGAAGTAAGAACTATAATATTTTAACTCAATTGATAAATCGTTGTACAATGAATATTTTGAAAGTAATGCAGTACAGTGTATAAAAATGCAAGTATAGTCGTTGAATGTGACAATAATATTACGAGCTAACAATAACAATACAAGGAAATATACATACAAGTATGAATAAGAACATGATATTACTGCTGTTCCGGAGCTGGCAAGAATGATACAACTGATTTGTGGTAACTAAAGTACAAAACAAAAAGCATCGTTTCTAAATTGTCTAATCCTCTAACAAAAATTGCGTCTAACGTCGTGCCCGAGCGTGTGGTTGGCTCACGCGGATTATTCGACAATTTTAACAATAGCTTATCGCGAAGAAACTCTTGTAATGGCAAAGAATCATCGTGAGCGAAGTTTACATTGAAGTCTCCACTAAGTATTATGGGGATATTATGATCGGTCGTCTTCATTATTGCAGCAACTTCTGGAGTATACACTGCTAAAGCTTCATGCAAGAAGTCAATGATTTCCCGATTTCTAGAATTAGGGGAGAAGTACACCGCAATGACAAGTATGTTTTGCCCGTAATATGTACGCCACTGAGCTGCGCAAAGTTCACCAATAGGCGATGTGGATATTATAGTCTTTTGGGCCAACCTAGCGTCCATCTGCACATTGGAAGTTACAATGTTCTCAGTGTCATTCACACTATGGTAGACTGCAACTCCGCCTGCAGTGGCGAAGGGTCTTTTGACACGCACAACACAGTTGAAATTTGGTACATCATCATCGTCGCTCTCACGTAGCCATGTTTCAGATAGAATTAATATGTGAGATTTTTGAACTATTGGTTGTCTTAAATCAGCAGAATGAGCACGTAAGCTCTGCACATTCAAAGACAATAAAGATAATCCTCGCCTGTTATTGATGAAATCCGATATTACTGAAGAGACGGTGTGCAATCTGTTTGTTGATAAACCTGTCAGTTCTTGTTGCAAAGGAAGCATGCAAGCAGGTTTATGTCGTCCGTGGTAAAATGTGGTATTGTTATGAGCGGAAACAATGTGCAGGCCTCTAATAGATGTAACTCGAGACAGTGCTACATAAAGAAGCTGTTGTGAATGTGTTTTTTCGTACTCGTAGACAATTTCATCAAACGTACCTCCCTGAGACTTATGGATTGTTATAGCGCAAGCAGAAACAAGTGGGAAATGATTTCTCTTCGCTGATAAGGTTTTGTTATTATTTAATGAAATCATCGATGTTCGTCTATCGATGGGTACAGCAGTACGTGGAGTATTATTAGCCACCATGTACGATGCAGCCTTTTTTCTAACTTTAAGCCCTGTTTTGGTTGCTTCTGGAAATTCTAACCATATCCTTGTCACGTTGCTTTGATCGTCTGCTTCAATGCGAACAAGTTTGCCCATTACCCTATTGGCTATGCCGTCTGCAACGTCAACGTTGGTTGTGATAACATAAGGCTTTTGAAGGACGAATATGATCTGATAAGGCAAGCCACCAGTATCAATGACAGACATTTTGTGTAATTTCTGCCTGACAAAAGTTTGTTGTTCTTGATTATTACATCCTACGTAAACGTCGGTCGCAACGGAAGTGTGCTTGTTCTCTGCTTTGCCCAAAATTTCATTATTATAATTTGAAACAGAATTATTTCTAAGGAAGAGTCGTATACCGTTGGGCATAAAGAATGTAATTCCTCTTTTGTAAAAAATCTTGACTCAATTAGTAGCAGTTCATCTGCAGTCAGAACTTCCCCATTCCCAATCTTTGTCAATATAGTGGAGAACGATTGATCAGATTGGCGCATAACCTGAGTAAGCTCATAAAATTTCAAATTGCGCCATACTGTCGGTCCAACGATTCGCTGTTTTTGTTGCTTAAAAATAGGGGTTGCCCTAACAGGAGGTAGTTGTCTGAGATCTCCTATCAGAAAAACGTCCAACCCCCCGAATGTAGTTTCAAAATTGCCCGTAATTTGTTTCAACCGAGAGTCGATTTGCGCGAGCAACTCGGCGCCAATCATGCTGACTTCATCTATTATTAAGACCTGGACGTACTTGAAAAGTGCGCGATATTGATGCGCGACTTCAACTGAAAGTGGAAGTAATTTTGATTGTGAAATTTTTAAAGCAGTATGAACCGTTGTTCCTCCAATCGCTATAGCCGCCTTACCGGTAGACGCGCACGTTATGTAAGAATTGCAATAACCGTCTGTAAGCGTAAAACGATTGTAGATTTCCATAATGAGTTTTATCACAAATGTCTTACCGCATCCCGCCGGACCTGTGAAGAACACCTGTAAAGGGGATCTGTCAGGCGAGAGTAGATTGTGTATGACGTGTATGAGTAGGTCAAGTTGTTTGGGATTTGCCATTCACATTAATTCACAAAATTGTGCATGCAGCAATACATTCTCCTTTTTCTTCGCAATTGATCCAAGCTTGTTTAGCGTTGCCAAGCGCATATCAGCATTGACATCTCCTACCGGGTTTTGGTACAACTGTTCAAAGGGGTTTGCTTCAGGAAATATTGCTGCAACTGTTTGAGCTTCATTTTCACCATCGGGAATTTCTTCACGGCAAAGTTGGCGACAAATTTCCATGGTTTTTTTAATGTCCAAATCGCATTCAAATTCTCGTCGACGTTTCAAGAGGAGTTCCTCGTTATCCTTATACTTTAATAAGAATTGCATCTCAGAAAGTATTTCGTCTTCTTCATTGCGGAAGGGTAAATGAAGGTCACCATCTCTCTTTTGAATTCGTTGAAATCGTTTCCTATGTCATAATTTCTATAACGTATGATACGTGGCTCTTTTCTTTTAACATACTTACCCGAATGTTTAGTGTTATAATTGGAAACAAATTGCGCTAGAGTGACATTTTCCATATCGTTTGGTCTTTTACTGTATTTATCAAAACAATTGTCCTGCCATATGTCAGTGTAATCAGCAGCGAGGCCCATTTCTTCAATTTGTTTATTGGTTTTCCTTATTCTGTTTCTTTCAATAGGCCACATTGTTGGGATGAAAGCAACTTTAGACATGGGTTCGCGCAGGAGGTACTGTTGGTCTTCTTCCCAACAGGAGTTTTATTTTGTTGGCCGTAATCGCCAAATAATATCCGCAATTAATTAATACAGTGAAACTTTATTTATTCACACTTTTTTAATAAGTTTTATTACACCTTTATTTTTATAATTTTATTTAACTATATACACTTAACGATTCTTTTAGATTATTTTCTTTTTTAAATTAAAATGTGATGACTGATTTTCTCTGGTTTGTTTTTATCTTTTCTTCACTGACAACTGACAATCAATTAATTAATTAATTAATTTTTCCATTACTCGATGCAAGTCGGCTATGCTTTTGTGCAAAGTCTTTTGCAGTCAAGTAATTGTCGAGTAGTAGGACGATGTCCCTACATACTCCCCTCCCAGCGTAGCGTTACCGGAAGTGTACCGAGCGAGTTGATGCTGCTTCAACGCTTCGGTCACACTCAAAAGCAGGTTTCAGTCTGTCAAGAGCTATCGACTTGTTCGTGCCATTTATCTTGACGACAAAGTGTTTCCGTAATC
This sequence comes from Thereva unica, assembly GCA_949987705.1. Lineage (NCBI taxonomy): Eukaryota > Metazoa > Arthropoda > Insecta > Diptera > Therevidae > Thereva > Thereva unica. The sequence goes on from OX465281.1 coordinate 68,977,758, forward strand.
TTTTGATTACTTTAAATGGCCCTTCGTATGGTGTTTCGAAAGGTCTCCGAACGCGATCGGTACGTATGAAAACGTACTCCGCGTTCTCTAAGGCGTTCGGCACGTACACATCATTTTGAACTGACTGTCGGGGCTGTGTCGCCGACAGACCTTTCATGTGTGTGCGAAGACGCGATAGAAATTCTGAGTGCTCTATCGGGCTCTCATCCGTTGGGATGAAAATTGAATTGGGGAGCCTCAGATTCTGTCCATAGACAAGCTCTGCTGGTGAGCATTGTAAATCGGTTTTAATTGCCGAGCGAATACCTAATAAAACAAAGGGCAAATCTTCACTCCAATGAGTAGTGTTGTCCCTTGCCATTAAGGCCGCTTTTAGTTGTCTATGGAACCGCTCTACCATCCCATTTGCTTGCGGATGGTAGGCGGTAGTACGTATTCTATGTGTACCTAGAAGTCTTGTGACTTCATTGAATAATTTTGATTCAAATTGCGACCCTTGATCTGTTGTAATTTCAAGTGGTGCGCCAAATCTTGGGACGTACTCGGTGACAAAATGTTTGGCCACCGTAGTAGCAGAGATGTCTCGCATTGGATATACCTACGGCCATCTCGTGAGTCGGTCTACGATTGTTAGGATGTATGAATATCCTCGAGATGGGGGCAATGGTCCAACAATATCCATATGGATATGTTCAAATCTATTATTTGGTGGGTTAAAAGCTTCATGTGGAGATTTGGTATGTCTCGAAACTTTAGATTTTTGGCAACCTATGCAAGATCTAGACCAGTTGTTACAGTCTTTATTGATCGCTGGCCAAAAATATTTTTTAGTAATAGCTTGCCTTGTGGCACGTATGCCTGGATGCGACAAGCTATGTTCAGCATTGAATGCTAATTTTCTTAATGATGAAGGTATGTATGGGCGTAATGTACCCGTGCTAATCTCACACCAAACTTCATGAGTTGTGAAAGGGATTGGTGTGAGTATTAGTTTTACCTTTGAGCTACTACTGGGATGCTCTTGGAGTCGTTGTAACTCTTTGTCACCTTCTTGTGCTTTCGCCAGATGTGGCAAATCGAAGGTGATTGTGTCAACGTTGTCGGCCGCTAATGAGCGAGATAAATAATCTGCGACAACGTTTTGTTTCCCAGAGACATGTCTGATGTCTGTTGTGAACTGGGAAATTAGGCTCAGGTGTCTTGTTTGGCTGTTGTTGGAGTTGTGAGGTCATTAATTGCTTGGACGCGTTCGGGTGATGGAAGGATTCCATCCTTGCCGATACTATGTCCCAAAAAGTTGATCTCACTGACCCCAAAAACGCATTTTGATAATTTTATTGTTAAACCAAAATTATCAAGGCGTTTAAACAGTAATTCGAGGTGAGTGAGATGCTCATCCTCGGATTTACTAGCGATAAGTATATCGTCTAGGTAGACATAAACGAAGTCTAAGTCTCTTGTGACTTCGTTCATAAATCTTTGAAATGACTGGGCTGCATTTCTTAACCCAAATGGCATGCGAGTAAACTCAAACAGACCAAAAGGTGTTATTATGGCAGTCTTATGCACGTCTTCTTGTGCAATGGGGATGTTATGATACGCACGTACCAAATCCACCTTCGAAAAAATCGTGCATCCGTGAAGGTTCACAGAAAAATTGTGAATGTGCGGGATTGGATATCTATCCGGCACTGTGACTGCATTAAGGCGACGGTAGTCGTCGCATGGCCTCCAATCATTTGTATCCCGTTTAGGGACCAGATGAAGTGGAGATGCTGCGGGAGACGACGATGGTCGACAAATCCCTAGTTGAACCATATGTTCAAACTCCAATTTCGCCACCTTGAGCTTCTCAGGATGAAGTCTACGAGCGGTAACGAAAGGTAATTGCCCATTAGTAACAATGTGGTGTTGCACATTGTGTTTAACCGGTAGGTTAAAATTTGGTGGTTGTGTTAATGAAGCGTACTTCATTAACAATACTTTATATTTGCCAAGATGTTGGCATTCAAAGCTCTCGAGGATATACTCACCAGTTGCACAGACGTCAGTCCGAAGACTGGTCTGTGAGTCAACTAATTCTCGCTTTTTGAAGTCGAGGATGAGTTCGAACTTTGTGAGAAAGTCCGCACCGAGTATAGCTTTGTTGGTGTTGGCTATGATGAAGTTGTGGATGAACCGTCGGCGAAGACCTAGGTTCAGTTCCAGCAACTTCGCGCCAAAATTTTGGATCGTGGATCCATTTGCGGCCCGCAGAAGCAAATTAGGGCATGTTGTTTGTACCCTAAACGTGTGCTTCGGAACTAATGATATGTCCGCGCCAGAATCGATTAAAAAATCGAGCTGGTTGTTCTGGTCGCGGACAAATAATCGGCACGAGCGTCTCTGCTGAGAGACGCCCGCGGATGTGGCGACTCCCCGCCAATTTAATTTTTTGAACGGGGGCCCTTTGTCCTTGGCTGCTGAGCCAGGACCCTTAAAAGCGCATGGTGGGGTGCACCGCTCTGCTCCACTACCGAAGCGGTAGTGGTAGTAACAGAGCGTCCCAGGCAGTGCCTGCGCGCCGGAGGGCTTAAAGATCGCTCCCTGATTGGTGGGGTTGCTGACCTTCCCCGAAGATGGCGATGGCTGTCGTTGACCAGCAGCCCCTCTCGCCGACCCCTGTTGAGGACCATGCTTCCCCCCAACATGAGTGCCCTTAACTGGCGTACCTCACGTTGGAGGGACTGCACCGTCCTCTCCAGGGATGATGAGGCCTTAACCTCAGACACCTGAGCAGGTGCGGGCTGGTGAGATGTCACCTCCCACACCTTGTCTGCAAGTCTGGCTAGTTGCTCCAGAGACTGATCTGTGGTCGCGGCGAGCACCACCTGGATGTCTCGTGGCAGCCGCCTTTCCCACAGCCCCCGGATGAGGCTCTCGCTCTCGCCCAGGCTGTCTCCGGCCAGACTTTGCAGGCCTCTCAAAAAATCGGAGGGCTTTCTATCCCCTGGCTCGTGTGCCGCCAGCAGCTGCTCGAGACGGTTCCTTGTAGATAACCCGTATCTCTCAAGCAACCGTCTCTTTGCATCTGCATAGTTAGCTGTGCTGATATCGGGGAAATTGTGCAGTAATATTTTCGCAGCATCTGTGGGCAATGCCGCGACGATGTGGGATAACTTCTGTTTGTCAGAAGTTATCCCGTTTAGGCCGAATTGGGCCTCAGCCTGGTAGAACCAGACTGCCGGATCAGCTGGTTGAAACTCGGGCAGACTGACTCTCGTAGTGGAAGCCACGTCTATCTCTGCCCGGGCCCTGCGTCCACTCGGCAGCCCCTCCTCCAGGCTGGGCAAAGAATCATCCATATCTAGGATAAAGGAGTTGTCCAAATAATTTTCCCTTTGCATGTTCAGATAAGAGTGAATCAGAAAACCAACGAAGAAACTGATCAAAATCCAAGCAGGGAAAAAAAATCCAAAACACAGGTAATATTAACCTTATAATGTTCACCGATAAATTAAAGTCGAACCAGCGAAAAGAATCAATAAAGAATTTACAATCTGCTGCTTATATATTTAAAATATACTTAAATCTTTTAAAATTTTTAAAATAAGTTACATATATTTAATTTTATTCTCAATAAAAATATTATATTTAACGTTTAAATTCAGCACTTATCTTTCTTTTCACCATGGAACTTTCAAACATCGAACCTTCCTCCGCTATTCTTGAATACCTCTTGTATTTGGTAGCACTTTTGTGCTCTACGGGGTCACCAATTGTTGGTCTTCTTCCCAACAGGAGTTTTATTTTGTTGGCCGTAATCGCCAAATAATATCCGCAATTAATTAATACAGTGAAACTTTATTTATTCACACTTTTTTAATAAGTTTTATTACACCTTTATTTTTATAATTTTATTTAACTATATACACTTAACGATTCTTTTAGATTATTTTCTTTTTTAAATTAAAATGTGATGACTGATTTTCTCTGGTTTGTTTTTATCTTTTCTTCACTGACAACTGACAATCAATTAATTAATTAATTAATTTTTCCATTACTCGATGCAAGTCGGCTATGCTTTTGTGCAAAGTCTTTTGCCGTCAAGTAATTGTCGAGTAGTAGGACGATGTCCCTACAGTACCATGCCGCTTCTTGTGAACTGATTTCAACACTGTTGAGCATGTCTACACTCATTTTCCGACTAAGGTCAACTATATTGAATTCAGGATGTTCGTCAACTATATTTCTAATAGAACGTTGCAAGTCACTGATACCACGATTTGTTTTGTTGACGTATTCAACAACGTATTGCGCGCATGAATACTCTTCTGTAATAAACTGTATGTCCATGTTAGAGACAAGTTTGTTGAGAAGGAACGGATTGTAGGGATTGTGCATCTTTTCAGCAGGTGTTCTTTTGTATAATACTCTGGGACGCGTGATTCCAGCGCGAATGATCTTTCTGTAATCATCATCTGAAGTAATATCATTCTTTCTGTAGAAGTCGTCAATGTTGTCATCGTTACACTCGTCACGTTCCAAATATGTTCGTAGTTGTTAGTATCTGGACAAATTGTCCGCGAATGAAGGATCTGTTTTTGGCATTGGTGTTAGAATCATCGTTTGTCGAGCTGGAAGGAAAGGAGCTTCAAATCGACACTTAGTGGATGATTTTTTGAAACATGTAAATGTATGTTTATGTGTTTGGAGCTTGATGTGTCCCGAAGATTCGTCGGATGACACAGATATTAGATCGTCAATCATCGCAACTGCTGCATCATAATCAGTTGTAAGAGGATGTTTTGGTGCATTATCAAGCCAGAGCATGATATGTGCATGAGGACTTCCTCTGTGTTGGAACTCGATTCGTTTAAAGTAGTGGAGAACTCTGTACTGGGCGAATGGAGACATTTTTTTCGACTGAAGAATACGAACAAGAACATTGACCAATTTATTAAAATAAATCGCGCACGTTACGGCGTCTTCATTGATAAGAGTTGTCTTTTGAATATAATGGAACCGTGAGATGTCCTCGTGTGAAATGTCTGAACCATTGTGTTTGAGTTTGTAGAGCAATCGAAGAAGAGCAGTCCAACTTATTTCATTAGCGCTCATCGTTAAGAAAACAGTTTCTTTCCCCAACTGCCTGATCATTGCAAATAAATCGCGCTTACGCTCCGACCAGTACCACGCAGAATTAGGGATAGATCTCAGGAAAGCCAGATTACTTTCAATGCAGTTGTTAATGTAATCTTCTGATTCAATTTGTTCACGTGTAATATGAGTTTCCCTCCCCACATGCTTAAAAGCAACAGTTAAGGAATCCCGGATCCTGATTCTCATAATTTTCATCGCTAAATACAACAAATGCTGAGGTGTAACACCTCTCCTATCTGATCGACGCAATTCACTCGTAGCCTTCATGTATGGCGTCACCCGAACATCTTCCCTAAAGGTTCTGAATTGCCCTAAGTAGATCGCTGGAAAGCTCAGCTCTTCTGCATGTTCGTCAAAGAGTAAACTAATGGGAACAGTATTTTCACCCGGTGCAATTCTGACATATTTATCTTCGTTCCACATTAAAGTATTTTGCTGTGCAAATAGACTTTCCTCCATAGGAATGCTTTCACTAACATCTTCTAGCAAAATATTGTCTTGATCGATGTTTTTCAAAAAGCTGTCGTCAATGTGAATATCGTAAAGCTGATAAAGAGGAGAGGTCACTAAATGCTGCAACCACGTTTTGATCACGCGTTTGTTAACCAAGCCGTGCACGTAACTACTTTTGTGGATTGTTTTCTTTTTTATGTGGACGTTAATGCAATAGTCGTCATCTACATTCCGAGGAAGACTTTGCACCATGGTATTAACGTCCACTGGAACATTGATGACCTGTCCATAAATTCCGTATTGCCCATTTACATGTCTTAACCGTCTAATCTGCATAAAAGGTAGTCTAGGTGATATTAATCTCTCTGAAACTAGGTCTAAAGGTGGCAAATTTTGTGGTTTGGGAGGATATCTAAAGCCGTTGTACACTAAGAGTGCTGGTACGCTGTTTTTGTCAATAGACCTTTTGCATGTCGTGCATAGAAGTATCGAATGTAAGGGAACATAAGCAGGAATAGGTTTCTTTACATCTTCGCGAAACCATAATCTATCGCAAACAGAGCCTATAACACCAAAGTCATTGCCAGTGAACGATTTACGGAAATCATCGTGTGCTTTTTTACCCCGGTGGTATGAAGTGTAAGGGTCAGAGTTGTTGTTAGGAAAAGATTTGGAAGGATGTAAATGACGGACCATAGGTTCACGGGTACCACGTTCGTAAGATCTTTCAGCATCATGAATGACAGAAATTGCACTAATTTCAAGCGTAACGGGCAATTCTTTTTCACGTTGAAAGTTATCACGAGACTCAGTGTGAACTGCGTGATGATTATTTTCAAATTCGTAAACATTTTGAGAATTGTCATGAGTGGGAACAGGCTCTGCAAAGCGTGATAAAGTGTGATTTGAAATCCCCGAGGGTCCAGCTAAATTAATGTTAGGATTGGGGATGGTAGAATGCTGCTGTTGGTTTTGTCATGAACGAAATGCTGGACTGAGTTTGTCATAGCCATTCGTACTGGAAGTGATTTTCTTTGGTCAGTCGATGTACTTGCTTTTCTATGTTCACCAGTATCATCAGGGTAATTTTGTGGCATGTGGCCTGTCGAAGAAACTATCGAAAAGAGTCTAGTTTCTGTCTGAACACCTGAAGGTCCAGGCAAGTGGAGAACACAGTGGGACGTAGAGGGTCTTAGTTTTTTCCGTGCTCGATATGCTCGTACACGCTCCGTACTAGTTTTAGGTTGTTTCTTTAATGGCGGTCCTGCCTGATGTGTAAGGGTACTTTCATTATCCTGCTCTTTTGTTAGATGCGATTCGCCGGAGTCCAGAGAATCTTGTTGTTGCTTTTGTCGAACTTGAAATGCTTCATGAAGTTCTGAGGTAGTCGCAGCTATTTGTATTGGACGTGATTCCCTCTGATCAGTACATGTAGTTGCTTTTTTCCGTTCACCAGCATCATTAGGGTAAATTTGTTGTTCATGGTATGCATAAGTAATTATTGGAAAGAGCCCAGTTTCCGTAGGAAGACCTGAAGGTCCAGGCAAATCGGGAACACAGTGGGACGCAGAAGCTCTTTGTTTTTTCCGTGCTCGAAACGCTTGTACACGCTCTGTACTAGTTTTAGGTTGGTTCGCTGGAGGCGGTCCTGTGTGATGTGTAAGTCTACTTTCATCGTCCTGCAATTTGTGCGAGTCCATGATATCGTACAAGTCTGGTTCAGGTATATTACAGTTATGTATACATATAGTTGAAGCTGCGTGTTCCTAAAAGTAGATATAAAATTGAAATTATACGTAACAGTTTTGATGTTATAATTATCGCACACTTGTGCGAGAGTGCCTCACGTAGCCACACCGATAAATATACTTAGGGTGCTTCCATTTAGACACAGTGTAACACTGTGTCCAACACAAAAGTGTTCCATCAACGACAAAAGTAGACACAGCCGGGCACAACCAAGACAATGCTACTAACAGTCGGGAATTGAAATGTATTGTTTAATATTTCGGAGCATTTATAAGACATGAAATGATCAGCATACAATTTACGATTTACTTCTCAAACCAAAATAAAAACGAGGGAAGTGCTCTGTGGCGGATTTTTCATGAACTTAAGTGTTCCATTTGGACTTACACAGAACGGCACAGAGGGACACACTGTGTCGAACATACTTTTCTTTCTGTGTCTAAATGGTAGGCACCCATAGGCTGTGTTCCGAAATATAACCCAGTATACAGTGCAGTGTTAATGACATCATTAATTGATCCTTATTTTACATGTGTCAACGAGTGTGATACGTGAAAGATTGGAAGCTTAAACATTAGCAATTTTCTTTTCAATTTTCTCTTTTAATTTTCTACTCCCGAGTACTCTGGAGCTCACGGCCAATGAAACGCGATTTTTAATATCAGATATTAATGCGAGAAAACATAAAATCAAATTAATTTATTGTCCTAAAAATAAATTTGAAGAAATTATTATTTATATAATAGAAGAAAATATTATATCTTACCATATATTATATTTGCCATTTTTAAATATTTACTTTAAAAATGCACTTTCAAATATTTAATAAACAATTTACTTAACCGTAAAAAGCAAAAGCAATCTATTTTTAAGTAGCTAAAGCTTGAAAACCTGCCGGTAATATTATGCATATCGCCCAATGGAACCCAGCTTGTTTCAAGTTATAACACTTTCATGTAAGCTATTAAATCACAGCGAAAGCACTTAAATTTACTCTTTTTCACTGGTTGATATTACGGAATACGGTCAAAATCTCAATTCTGGCAATATATTATATATTTTAATACAATTAAAATTTAATCATTGCAAAATTGGAGATAATATATTAATGTAAATATTATCAGAAATTTTACTCACGTATATTTTGCGCTACAATATCACTTGCCTCAATAGAAAACAATCCTGTTTGTACGAAAAAACACTAAATGACAATAAACACCTCAAAATACAAGTTAATTGTTTTAAATATCACTTATTACAATTATTAAACAAATATTTTTCAAAACTAATCACACTTTGTAGCCAACTAACTGTCGATAATGACAGTTCGAAATTCTTATTACCTAATGTAATTGTGATCTCACTCCAACCTAGAGCGAGATGACAATACTCGAGTTATTGCATATGTATCCAAATATATATTACCAAGAACACTTTTAGTTTTAATTAACAAAAAATCAAAAATATTTCGCTGCTTTTACAAAAATTTTATATTTAATAATTAATACACAATCTCATTTTTTTAAATAACCGACTCCCCATTTTACTTTACCGATGCCTGAGCCATCTATGACCAATTTAAATAAATTGTAAATATTATCCTGCTGGTGCGGTGTGTGTCATCACTAAATTTCCGATTATGTAAATGAGTGAGTGAGTGAGTGAGTTTTCTGAATTCACTCGTACTTGAGCGAATTAATTCAAAATCCTCAGAACGAGAGCAAGGAAGTTTCACTTCAAAAATCAAAGCTTAATTCGATAATGTTGAATGATGGCCGAAGAACTACTACGAGCGTGAACGCGGGTATGTTGCGTTGAGCGTCGCGCGTAATCTTTTCGACGACAGGCGCGTGTAGTCTTTTCGACGACTGCACCGGGACTAAAACAATTGCGATCTGTGAAGTGGGGGGAGAGCCCCGAGCGATGGTTTATTCTTTATTTTACTCCCAAATGACATAGCAACAGGCTACTAGAAATGAGAAATAAATGTGATGGGTAATGGGTAATAATATGAACTAAAATGTACTAAGCGCGGTCGATTCGACTAGGCGCGCCCGCTTGAAGGTTAAATAATATTTTATCCAAAATGTGCAAAGTCTGGACTGTGGCATAAAGTGCGGGCGGGTGCTGCCGCAAGTCCACTTCGCAGCCAAATTAATAAAAAAAAACACAACAAACAAAGAATTAGCAATCAAATAAACAATCCATAATTAAATTTATACTCCGGCCAATAAATTTGTGTTAATAATTTTTAAAAAACGCAAAACAATAAAAGTGAAATCCAACTGTGGGTGAAAAAAAAATAAAAAAAAAGCAAAGGAAACGTCACCATCACGGACTCCACCAACGCCGTACTGACGGACAGCAGGTAAGTTCCCGTTTCCACTTCTCCCCCTCCCCCAGCTAGACAACGCCGGCGCTGCAGCAATATCGGCCAGCTGATGAGAATCGTCTTGCTTAAACAGGCCGTTCCCATAAGCTCCGATGGTTGCATCGCCGGCTGAGTCAGCCATAAAGCTGGTGACAGAATTTCGCGTAAACGCGGTGCGGACATTCATAGATAGAATAAAGTATGTGTATTGCAATGCGAACTAACGAAATGTGGCTTGATGACGAAATGTTGCTTTACTTTCTACTTCTTGCGCGTTGCTGCGCGGTCCAGTGTAAAAAAGTTGTTTGTGTGTTGTGTTTTGAGTCGTGTTTTGGTGGGCATTTATGTTTATGTTTTGAATCGTGTGCGTGAAGGGGATAAGAAATTTGTTGAATTTCATAATTACATATTTCGAAATTGTGGTGATGAAATTAGTACCTAGAACAAATACAAGTCCTGTAGGATAGAAAATTAATACCCAAATCATACAGCTTTTTCAATTTATTTCGTATCACGTCCACTTGTCACTTTGATTTTTAGGTTGTGTCAAAGTCGGAACGCGACACCAGCACCGCGACTTTGTGTCAGTGAAAAATCCGCGCACACCGCGAAGCCAATGTCCGCACCGCCATTGCGCGTAATTCTGTCACTAGCTTAAAGGCTGTATCAGATCCAACTTTTTGAGCAGCAGCAGAAGCAGAATTCTGCCTGCTGAATCGGATCCAAGTAAAGCAGCAGCAGTGGCAGAATTTTTATTTGACAGCTAACGACAAATTAAATTGTTTGCGTATATAAATTTTTTTTCCAAACATAGTTGAAGATGATGTTGATAGATTTTGATTTTTTTAATAAATTTGTGATAATTATTTTAATATATTTGCAATATTGCAATTATGTGAAAATGTTCAGTGCAAGAGCCAGATTATGGGCAAGAGAAATGTTTTCTCAAAACGAAAGAGAGTTAAACAGTTTTTACAACCAAATTTTTCAAAAAATGAAAAATAGAGACGACGAACAATTTCAAAAGGCTACGCGCATGGGTGGAATTCTCTTCCGCAGTCGGTGTTTCCGAGCTCATATAACATCTCAGAGTTAAAACGCAAGTGTAATGTGAACCTAGGGTTGGTTGCCCGAAGAGGCCAACCTCAGATCCACACCCAAAAAAAACCAAAAAAACAATTTGGACACAAAACTTTCACAAAAAAACCACCTGAAAATTAAACCGACAGTACTCCGGGCCTCAAGAGTAGGGCTGGCTCGCCGGGGGGTCGTGGGTTGGTGAGAACCCGGAAGTACCATCCAACTTGCTGCATCCCCACCAGACAGGAGCGCCTCCCTTCAAGGCGATCGTCGAGAGCCTATATTAATCGAGTCGGGTACCTGAAAAAAAAGTTCCGGAGAGATAACCATCGTCCACCGCTAAGCCATCAGGACTCTAGCCCTCCATCATCTCCAATGGTAAATTTTTTCCTTAAGAAACATTACTTTAATTCGTTTAAAAGATTTTTTTTTTTTTATTTAACTTCATCAATGTTTTTTTTCCTTTTCTGTTTAACAGCACATGTATAATAAACGCCACAAAAAGATGAACACTTAACTCTATGACAAAAGTCGACAGCTATGAACTAACTGACAGAAAAAAAAGAAAAAACCCCGTCCTGGCCAGTACGCGTCTCCTTTCACAAACAGTGTCAATTCCTGTTAACACCTACTTTAACAGACATTGAAAAGAAAAAAAGAAAATTGCAGACAATAACTATCGAAGAAAATCTTTGTGTACAACATTCAACAAACAAAAAAACCAACAATCAATGATTTAAAGTCATACACAAAAGCAATGACCACAAAATCATAAAAAAATTTGCCACGATGCAGAAAGTTGCTAGGATATACCACTAGATTAAAATCCTATTAAACAAACCAAAATTATCCTATCAATAATCATCATCATCATCATAAATAGCTCCACAGCCTGTTATTGGCCTTGGCTTCCTGCAACATCCTCCTCCAGAACTGTCGGTCCCTGGCTTGAAGTCTCCAATTTCTTATACCTAGGGTTCGTAGATCTTCTTCTACGCTGTCTAAATATCTCTTTTTTGGACGTCCCGTACCTCTGTGTCCGTCTGGTCTCTTGTTCATAATAATTTTTGTTATGCTGTCGTCACTGCTACGTTCAACATGTCCTGCCCATCGGATTCTGTTAATTTTTATAGTTTTAATGATGTTTGGATCTTTATACAACTGATACAATTCGTGATTGTATCTTCTCCTCCAAACACCGTTTTCGTTGATTCCTCCATATATAGTGCGCAGGATTTTTCTTTCGAAGCACCCTAGGAGGTGTTCTTCGTTACTTCTTAATGTCCAGGTTTCGGATCCTATCAATAATACTTAACCATTATTTTTTTTTTTTTAGGTAAGGTAATGAAAAATAATGTTAAACATATTGTTAAACATGGAACAATGTCACATCAAAATTATCTCAAAAAAAAAAAAAAAAAAACTAATGAGCCTTAATAAAATTAACTTCAAAAAGAAAGAAAGATATTTAGTTCTTCCAAATAGAATCTTCTCCAGTAATAATTCATCATGTCCACCTCAGCTTATATGTATGTCCCTGGTAAAAAGACCCGCTTATCTGCATATTTCAGAACCAATCTCTTGATCTAATCAACGTCCATATCACCTAACTTATCACCGTCCTTACTTCGACTACCGCAGCCAATCCTGTGTTTACCACCAAATGTTTACAGGAGTTCAGCAGAGCTCCGTACTTCGAATTTGAAATTCAGTCAGGGGTTGGCCCAGCACACAGCTATAAAATTGCCAGACCACTTCTTCCCAAAGCCAGATTATCCTTCAGAGGTGCTCCTTCCGGTTTTCTCTTCCAGAAATTTTTTTTTATCCAGCCAGAAATTGCATCAACTTTATTTTCCAGAAAAAACCTCGTCAGTTTGAAAGAACCTCTTCAAAAAAATATAGGACTGGTAAACTGTATTTTCCAAAAGTTTAAATCTTCTTTTTTCAGAATCTTTTTCAAAAAATAAATTTCCAGCTCCAAGCAAAATCAAAACGTTTTTTTTTTTCCTCAAAAAAAATTTTTCGTCCTATCTCTAATATAAATCAAATCAGACTCTCCAGAAAATCATAATTTTTTTAATTTGTTTTTTTTTTTTTTTTCGATTTCTCGACGTACTTATTTTTTATTTTCTCAGTGACAAAAAAATTTTTAGTCAGTGGATAACGGGTGATTATTTTATTAGGACTGCCGTTACACAAGGTTCATCGACATTTACTCATGCACCCTCCAGACTCCTAATCTATCCTATTTCATCTTTCCTTCAGATCGCGCGATAAGACCGACCGTTATAGGTTGTGTTTCTATTTAAGTCGAGGAAAAAATAAACAGTTCTCTCCGTAAATTGTTACCAGATCATCTTATTGGAGAAGCAAATAAAAGAATTTCGAGAAAATTAGGTCTGTTTCTTTACTTTCCGTTCAATAATTTTTTGGGTAAAAACTTTCTCATGTGGTGGGGGGGGGGGAGTAACAAGAAAGTAAAGAAACAATTTTCGTGCAAGTTCATTAAAAATAAGAAAAAGTATATTTTGAAGTTTCGTTTATTTTGAAGTGAAAGTGCGTGTCATAGATCATTTTTTGTGAATAAAGTTATTTTTGAATTTAAATAGAGAAATCTATATTTTAGTGCGATGGAAAATTTAAATGACCGTGAAAGTCGGTTCGGAGTATTAACTGTAGCGCTAGGAGAAGAGGACAGTAGCGATGAAGAGATGGAGATATTACTCTCTGGCCAAAATTACGAAGATATCCTATTAATGCTATCGCTTCGGGTCAAGAGGAATAAAAGAAATTGTGTGTTGAACTATGAGCGAGTTTACACGGGTGCATAAAATAATTAAATTAAATTTGATGCAGCGGTGTCCCTGACAATTAAAATAATCCGCTGCATTAATTTAGTTCACAGTATTTATTTGATGCACTGCCGTGTAAACAGTTGAGTGCATTAAATTGACATTTAAAGAAGAGCATATATTTTCACTAAAAGTGTTTTTAAAATTAAAAATGGAAATGGAATTACAAATGGAATCGCGGACGAGGCGCGGTTCTAATTGGACAAATCTAGAAACAAAATTATTTGTAGATATCTGCAAAGAAATAAATATTTGCACAATCATGGACACAAAATCGGTGCATCCCCGCATTAAAAAAATTTGGTTCAATATTTAATCACCGAACTAAAAGTGACAGCTAATCACATCCTGGGTAAACGACACGGCTTAATGCAGTGTGCATCAAATTAATTATTTGATGCAACCGTGTAAACTCGCTCTATGTCTACGTAGTTATTCCGACATATACGGAAACAGAGTTCAGGACACACTTTAGAGTAAGTTCTGATGCTTATAAAACACTAACAACAAAATTCAAAAATAGCGAATTCTTTGATAATCTCCGCTCCGACAAACGGGTTGCTGCTTCCAAGCATATGCTTTTATTTTTATGGTTTGCTGGCCATGAAGCATGCAGCTTCTAGTCCAGTAAATAGGTACTTTTTCTTTGCAAAAAATACCGCACGCGATTTTTTTTTACCAAATGTTTTGACATATTTTTATGAGCTTAAATTCAAAATGGCGTCATCCCCACCCTTATGCTTCACTTACAATAAAGGGAAACGCGTTTAATTCTATATCTCAGAAACTATGCATTTTACGACAAAAATGTATATAATCTTTTTTGTAGATAATTAAGTGATTTAACTTTTTTGTTCAGAAATTTTTTTTGTAAAATCAATATGTTCGGAGTTATAGCGCTTCAAACTTCATATATTACTTTCTTTGCACTATATTTCGTTAACGGTTAGCCCGCCATAAAAAAGTCCTTCCTAAGACTTATAGAACACACGATTATCTACAATTTTTGCTTTTATCATTTTTAGATAGGGCTAATATTTTACGAGTTATAGCGCTTTAAATGTCGGAAAATGGGAATTAAAAAAAAAATTCCTAATATCTTTTTCTTTCCCCGTTTCATTTCAAAACTGATTACATCGTGTGTTGAGCTCATCATTGCCCACATTTGTTACCTTTACTTTTTTCTATAAAGAAAGTTGATATTTATGGATTTATTACACCTCAAAAGTTTATTAAAAATGGTTTTTTGCAAATATCTAGTTAACTATTTATTTACGATGACAAGTTATACCAACAAATATGTTTGTTATAAAATTCCATTGAAATTTTACTTTAAACATTTTTTCTAGCATTTATACTTTAGCATATAGATACACATTAATGTTCATACATATAATTAAGAAATTTCGTTGGCGTACAAACGCTTTTCCACACCACCCTGGAGGTCGAGTTTTTGGCGCGTTTTTTTTATTGTGGTTTCCCCAGTAGGCCTAATCCACAAGAAAACGAAACAATGATGCTATAGCATGTTATTTAGCCTCATATGTTTCGAAGATGTCGGTTGACAATCGGATATACCAATGAAGCTGCCATCTAATGACTTGACGTTGTCTTCGTCGAATGATATTATCTGGGAGACTTGAAAACTCGCAAATGTTTTCATTTATTTCATTGTTTTCAAGGTGGTTTGTATCCTTCGTCACATTTTCGCAATTTCCCCCACTGCAGTTAGAGCAAATTATGGAACCGCCACATTTTTACCTACTGTCGAAAAAGCTTGAAGGGATTACTGAAAAGACTAACTTAAATTATAAGTGAAAACACGTGAGTTCAAATGTTAAACTATTTATTATAAGCGTACGCTACAAGGCGGTCCATGACGAACTGAACTCTAAAAATCTGAAGGTCACTCATTGAAGCAACGAGAGTACGAAGATGGATTATGATGCAAAACTTCCTTTTACGAAGTAGTTAAAGGCTGGCACATAGGGAGTGACATGTACGAGTTATTTTTCACACCTACATTTGCAGGATATTAATTTTAATAAATATGCTGGTGCCGGAGCAATTGTCATTGGGACTGGTTGTAAGCCAAATCTTTTTCGCTTCCAGTCGCATTCCTCCGGGTCTTGATAACTATCAAGCCAAGTTTGCACTTGATGATATTCTCGAAATGAGTGAAGTCGAGCAGCATCTTTAGTTGGAGGCAGAGCTGATAAGTTCACTTTGGTTTTTGTAGCCGATTTTCCAAAACATTTGAATCTTAGTGAATGCTTAAACAAACGAATTTCCGGACGATTTTCCTTGTCGTTTAACGCGGGCAACTCAGAAACTCTAAATTGACATTCCTCACTGTTTGTTATAAAGCTACTAATAACTTGCATCACCTCGGACATTTCTTTTTTAGGACGACCCCTTTTCCCCCTGTAGATGGTGTAGTTTCAAATCTCGCATACAGGAATGATGATACCTAGCAAGCACCTGTAGCTTTGGCATCAGAAACATCTGCAATACGTGGCACAATGTCCAAACTTCTTTTATCACTCCGATTCTGCAAACGTACGCCGACGAAATTTCTTAATTATATGTATGAACAATAGCTAAAGTATAAATGCTAGAAAAAAATGTTTAAAGTAAAATTTCAACGGAATTTTATAACAAACAAATTTGTTGGTACAACTTGTCATCGTAAATAAATAGTTGACTAGATATTTGCAAAAAACCATTTTTAATAAACTTTTGAGGTGTAATAAATCCATAAATATCAACTTTCTTTATAGAAAAAAGTTAAGGCAACAAATGTGGGCAGTGATGAGCTCAACACACGATGTAATCAGTTTTGAAATGAAACGGGGAAAGAAAAAGATATTAGGAATTTTTTTTTAATTCCCATTTTCCGACATTTAAAGCGCTATAACTCGTAAAATATTAGCCCTATCTAAAAATGATAAAAGCAAAAATTGTAGATAATCGTGTGTTCTATAAGTCTTAGGAAGGACTTTTTTATGGCGGGCTAACCGTTAACGAAATATAGTGCAAAGAAAGTAATATATGAAGTTTGAAGCGCTATAACTCCGAACATATTGATTTTACAAAAATAATTTCTGAACAAAAAAGTTAAATCACTTAATTATCTACAAAAAAGATTATATACATTTTTGTCGTAAAATGCATAGTTTCTGAGATATAGAATTAAACGCGTTTCCCTTTATTGTAAGTGAAGCATAAGGGTGGGGATGACGCCATTTTGAATTTAAGCTCATAAAAATATGTCAAAACATTTGGTAAAAAAAAATCGCGTGCGGTATTTTTTGCATTACGAAGGCCTTTTTTTCGACCTATTTACTGGACTATTCAGAGATGTCGGAGATCGTTTTGATATATGCATAGCCACAGTGTATCGTATCATTACCAGGGTGACCATGTTCCTTAGTTTTATGGGTGATGAAGTAATCACTTGGCCAGACAGTGTAGGAATGACTAGAGCTTCAACACATTTTCAAGGAAAATATGGCTTCCCAAACATTATTGGTACGAATAGTATAATTTATGTTTAACAAACAAGTTATTTATATATTTCAGGAGCCATCGACGGAACCCATATCGTCATAGATCGTCCTAAGGAAGGTAAAGACGATTACATAGATCGCAAAGGTTCCACTAGCATATGTTTGCAGGCGATTTGTGGTCACAACAATAAATTTATAGATATTTTCGTTGGGTATCCCGGATCTGTCCATGACAACAGAGTATTTAAAAATTCATTTATATATCCTAAATTTAAAGCGGTTTGCAAAGGTGTATTATTTAATTAATCTTGAAATTATTGTTTAAGCACTTCAATTTTAGATTATTGCATTGTGGGCGACTCCGCATATCCTTTAATGACATTGATTATCTATAAGTAGATACGTAACCTTGTTTGCGGGCTTTGGACATAGATGGCCTTACTTACACTGATTTCAAAAATCCATGTTAAAACTGAGACTCAAGAGCTTTCGAAATATATAAAAGCTGTCTATCGGTTTCGCTGCTTATGTACATTGAACTTTTGAATTCATGTACATATATAGCAATCGCAGGAATTGGGATACTTGCGATTGCGCCTGCCGTTCTTTGAGACAAAATTTTCGGAATTTTTGTTGTTGTGTTGTTTAAAAACGATTTTTCAGGTTTAGGAAAAAATTTAGTCGTGGAAGATTTTTATTTTTTTTTATTTTTTTATGAAATCATATTTTTTTGTTTGCAGGTGGATACGGTGCCGCAAATTTTAATTTCTGCTTTGTGCAGAATATAAAAGTTTTTCTATTTTCGACCAAAAGTTGAGCCCGAGAAAATTTCAGTAAAAAGTTTTAAATTACATATGGAAGAGGTTTTTATCATATCGAGCCCTTCCCGCCGTTTTATCGTAACCGACAAAAAGTAAATTTTACAGGAGAAGGTTTTTCTTACTTATTTTTGTATCTGTTATTTGTAATGGGCTGAAATTAGTTAGGCTAATTATTTTATTAGTTAGGCTAGTTTATTATCCGATTAATGTCAAAATTGGTGGTATGTTTCGAAGGTTAAATTAACGTCGTTTGCGGTAAAAACGAATTTTCGAAAAAATGTCGCTTACGATAAAACGGCGGGAAGGGCTCGATATAGTATCCCAGGCAATGAAGTATTTTGCCTCATCATTAAGATTTGATGTTTAATGATATGGGAAAAGTAAAATCTTTCTTTATGTAAAACCATTCCATGCTAAACTGTCGCACTTTACTCCAAAAGAATATTTTAACATTTATAACGCACCAGGAATTGTAAGTGCTTTATAAATATAATAAGTCTTGTGCACTCTCTTCCACACCACCTAAAAGGTCGAGTACAGGCCGCGTTTTTTTTATATCGTGGTGTCCCCAGTAGGCATAATTCACGGCTTTCAATCAAAAAGATCCTTTCGCATTCAGGCATTGCTTTGGATTTAGGACCTTGGCTATAATGATAGATCCACATAAATATATCATCCTGGAACTGTAAAACAATTGAATCCTTCTTTCCAAAATTTACAGACAGCATAACAGGGACGGGCTGAAGTGTACTATAAACCGGGTTTACTTAGTATTAACTGGTTTTGTTAATATTCATCCTCTCATCTTACAATTTTTCCGCAACTGCTTGTACAGGGTCTGTCACGTATGCTAGGACTCCTAATAGTTTGGCGCTATAAAATGTGTAAGTAGAGTATTACTAACACCCTATATATATATATTTTTTTTTATGTGAAAGTCTAAGCTCAGGTGTCACCCTTTGTACTACCAGTCCGTCATGTCTTACACGTCAACGTCGGGTGTCTGGTAGTAAGCTTAGCTCGAAGGATAGAGAAAGGATAAAACAGATTAAAGGGAGTCTGGGGGGTACATGAGGAGGTGGAGATGAGGAGGTGGAGATGATGGAGTTTAAACTCTTGGGTGTTGTATGAGTTTGGGAAAACTGACTGTGGAAGGTTGTTCCACAGTCGAGTTGTTCTCGAAAAGAACGAATTATTAAAACTGTGTGTGCGCGAAAATAAGGGCTGTAAATAGTGAGGATGAGCCGAATGGGCAAGTCTTGTTTTGCGGGAAAAACATCGCCGTGAAGGCAGGAGATTATATATTTCGGTGGAACAGTCGTTATGGTAGATGCGGTAGAATTTTACCAGGGCTGCTACATTCCTGCGGTGACTTAGTGAATCAATTTTGGAGCAAATGACGTCGTCGCCAATGAGTTGGAGAACGCGGTTCTGCACCTTGTCCAGCCACGCTAAGGTGGTACTCGGTGCCCCTGCCCAGAGATATGAGTTGAATTCGAGGCGGGGCCGAATGTAGGATTTGTATATTATAGCCCTGGCCGACGGCGGAAGGAGGAATTTGCATCTTTTAAGGAATCCCAAGCATTGAGATGCTTGTTTAGCGATTTGGAATATGTGATTACTCCATCGCAGATCTTCAGTTAAAGTTATGCCCAGGATATTGAGGGATGGTTCAGCCATCAGTTCTAGACTGTCCACTTTCATAGAGAAGAGACATAGAGAAGAGACAGTATTTTGTTTTCTGTGCGTTGAATTCAACTTGATTCATGAGGCCCCAATCAAGAATCAATTTTATGTCCCTGTTGATTGAAGTGGACATAAGTTCACGATCAAGCAGACAAGGTCTGGCCCGTGCTTGTCTTGCTTTATCAAAGCTATACGAGTAACGCAAAGTACTGTCATCAGCGAAGCTGTGAAGGGAGTTGGATGGAATTGAGAGCAGGTCATTTATAAAAACTAGGAAGAGAGCTGGTGATAGAATAGAGCCCTTAGGAACGCCTGCAGAGATGGAGTGGGGATTAGATTCAACGCCGTCCAATACTACCTTGATTGAGCGGTCGGAAAGGAAACTCTCAATCCAATTCTTTAGAAGAAGGTCGATGCCAATAGCATGGAGTTTACTCAATAGAGCGGGGTGCCATACTCTATCAAAGGCCTTGGAGATATCGAGAGCTACCAGGCCGGATTCACCAAAGCGATGAATGTTTTGGTAGAGGTGTTCAGTTAGGCATACAAGGAGGTCGCCAGTAGATCTTTTCGATCTAAAGCCGTACTGCTTGTCATCCAATATTTGGTTGCGTTCAAGATATTCCTTAAGCCTTCTGTTTATTAATGTCTCCATGGTTTTGGAGAGGATAGAAGTGATTGCTATTGGGCGGTAGTTAGAGGGGTCGCTGGAATCACCTTTTTTCGGTATAGGCTGAACATGAGCCAGTTTCCAGGAGTCAGGGAAAACTCTGGAGAAGTAAGAAAGGGCGAAGAGTTTGCGCAGAGGTTTAGCCAAAGGTGAAGCGCATTTTTTAAGAACCATAGGGGGAATTCTATCAGGGCCAGTGAATTTATTGGGATCGAGCTCCTTGAGACACTTGAACACTTCACGAGTTCTGAAGAAAACTCTGCCCATTGAGTGAGCAGAACCCTCTACAATGGGGGGTTGCACGGCAGTATCAGGCAAGGAAGAATTGGAGGCAAACAGAGATGCGAGTAAGTCAGCCTTGGATTTGCTTTCTGTTAATACCTTCCCATCGTGAATGAAGGGAGGAGACGACGATGAGTTAAAATTTTTCCTGATGGAGGTTACCAAGGACCAGAAGTTTTTACTGCCAGCAGAGGTGTTAATGAGTTTGTTTCTTAACCTGTCATCGAAGGAGGCTTTGGTTTGCTTGATGGTGGTTTTGCAGACATTTCTCAACCTGATGTACTCACGTCGGGATGAATCGCTCATGGAATGCCTGAACTCTCTATAGGCGGTTTCTTTGGCTTTAATCGCGTTCATACATTCTTGATTAAACCATCCATGCGGCCTTGGCTTAATGGATTTGGTAGAATGGGGGATGAATAAACGCATTCCTGCCAATATGATTTTTGAGATGCAAAGAGCGGAAAAGTTGGCATCGCGATTCACAAAACACAGGTCCCAGTCAGCGGCATGGAAGAAGCGAATAAACCCCAACCAATTGGCTTTCCCATAATGCCACACAGTTCTTCTAGGAGCTGGTATGGTTGAGACGGATGATTGGTATGGGAAGCTTGCGCTGACCAGGCAGTGGTCTGAGCTGCCTAGAGGTGAATGAACTTCGACGGAGTACCGCGTAGGGTGGGAGGTGAGAAAAAGATCAAGGAGATGGGCCCCTTGATCTACAGCGTCAGGAACTCGTGTAGGGCACTTAACCAATTGGTGAAGATTATTAGTCTCTGCAAAGAGCTCGGCATCCCGGCCAGAAACACTGGTGCCATTTGAATAATTCAGCCAATTTGTCTTGTGAACGTTGAAATCACCCGCAACAATGATTTCGCACTCCGGGTATAAGGATAAGAATTCGGAGATACGTCCAGAGATAGCGTCAAATGCTAAGGAAGAGGCTTCATTATTTATATTAGGGCTCCTGTATAGAAAACAGAAGAAAATTACGTGCTTATGAAGTAAAATTTTGAGGCCGAGGTGGTTAAAGTCAGGCGATGTACTGTTGTACACCTTCTGAAAAGCTACGTCTTTCCTAATATATATGGCAACTCCCCTATGGGGGGAGAGATTATGCACTAATGAGTACCCGGAAACCTGGTAATTGTCTAAGCCATCATTAGGTAAGATTTGGGTCTCACTTAGCGCGAAGATATGGGGAGAATTAGATAAAAGATGGCACGACACAGAGTCGAAATTCGATTGTAGCCCACGGATGTTGGCGAAGGAGATAGAAAATCGCTGCTTCGCAAACGCAAGGTTACAATCCTCAGTTGAGGTCGGCGAAGCCGGCGTCGCAGTCATCGGGGCAAACGGAATACGCCTTGCTGGAGTGTTATGTCTCCTAAAGCAAGGAGAATTCCATCCGCAACCGATAGTGGCTACGACGCCGACAAGGCCGAGAGCGGGGTGTGGGGAAAGAGTAGAAAAAAAGCCTACTTGTGCAGTCTGTCCGTCTATAACACTGTTGTTGTTGTTGGAATACTGTTGATGACACTGAAAACTAATTTGCACTTTGCACACACTTGAACACACACGGAAAAAAGTTTTGTTTTTGATTTCTTATTTGAACGGGTTTATGGATGTTATTAATTTTGTTAATATTTTAATTTATTTATTTGTTTATTATTTAATTTAATTTTTTTGGTTTGTTTTAATTGTTGAGGGTTTAAATAAATGCGAGGTTAAGTGGCTGACGGCAGCGCACGCCCGCACACCGAGCTGGTTCAGCCGAGACTCCAAATGTATGTAACAAATCAAAGGCCTTATTTGTAAAAAACGTAGAATATTTATCAGTTTTAATCCGTAAACTTCCGAAGTTATCGTCGAAGGCGAATTGACCATTAATAAATCTTGCTCCACTATATCGCCCATTCTATCGTCATTATGTCAGTACCATCGAAATAAACGCTCTCCTGCCTGCACGGCAATCTTATTCCCGCAGCACCAAATTATAACTCGTCTCACTCCTTCCACCTGCAGCCCTCTTTTCGGGAACTCTACAAAATAGTAATTCGTTTCTAAAAAGAACAACTTGATTCTGGAATAATCAGTTAGTATTTCCGAGCTCCTACAACATCCAAGAATTCAAACGCAGAATTCCTCGTCAATTCCCCCCTCCCAACGCTCATAACGGTTAACTTATTCCACCCTTTAGTCCATTCAAAACGCGCGTTTGGGTGTGCCAAAATAACACCGTTAAGAAAATCAAACCCTAAAGGTATTTGGGGTCGCTGATCACGAAAATCGGGGTCCCGCGGTCCGAAAACATAGAGGTGATCACGAAAATCGGGGTTTCGCGGTCCTAAAACATGGGCGTCACCCTTAAAAATGCAAAAAACACCCCTTTTTAGGGGTTTTTCGCGATTATTTCAATAATAATGAAAACTAATGCAATGAAATACACTTTTTTTAATATTTATTTGCGAAGGTGGTTTATTTGTACTAAATGAAGGTGAACTTTATGATAACGGGTAGTCCTAAAGATTGAAACCACCCCTAAATCGGCTAAAAATATAAAAACTTTTAAACATATTTTTTTATAATTTTATGCCTCAAATTCGATTGTGGGCGTACTGTCAGGAAAAAATAAATAATTTTCAACCCTTAAGGGGTTAAAACTACCCTACAATTATAAAAATCAACTTTATACAAAAAAAATTTGCAAATTTTTTTTTACTTTTTGCTTGAAATTAGGTTCAATAGGTATTATCATCCAAAAATTTATTATTTTCAATCCTTAAGGGGGTAAAATTACTCCTACATTAAAATTATAATTGAAAAAAAATGCAAATGCAATTTTTTTTATATAAAGTTGATTTTAATAATTGTATGGGTAGTTTTAATCCCTTAAGGGTTAAAATTATTTATTTTTGCCTGACAGTACGCCCACAAACGATTTAGGAGTGGTTTCAACCCTTTAGGACTGCCCCTTATCATAAAGTTCGCCTTCATTTAGTACAAATAAACCACTTTCGCAAATAAATATTAAAAAAACTGTATTTCATTGCATTAATTTTCATTATTATTGAAATAATCGCGAAAAACCCCTAAAAAGGGGTGTTTTTTGCATTTTTAAGGGTGACGCCTATGTTTTAGGACCGCGAAACCCCGATTTTCGTGATCAGCGACACCAAAAAGTTTTAGGGTTCGATTTTCTTAACGGTGTTATTTTGGAACAACCCCCCTCCGCGTTTTGAATGGACTACTTGTACTAATCTTACTGCAAGACATTGAAGCATGACATAAAACGACATAATTAACTAGTAGTACAAGGGTTATTTTGGGAAATTTGTTTAAAAATCGTGCAACTTTTTTCAAGTTTTTTTTTTTTTTTTGGTTTTGGTTTGATTCAAGGGTGGATTTACCGCATTGAAAAGGAGGTTATAATAAATTTTCAATTTTTTTTTTTTTGATATTATTTCATCAAAAATAAAATTTAAACACATAAAAATATTTGAATCATTTTTCAAATACAACCTGTTATCTTGAGGTGGTTGAAAATTATTTATTTCTTCTTAACAATACCAAGCAGCCAACCTGCAATCCGGTAGCAGCAGCAATTAACCAAAACGTAGAAAAAAGCTGCTGCTTCTTTATTTTTAAAATATTACTTCAATTAAAAGGTAGTTTTATATATAAATCAACCACCTTCGCAAATAAATATAGAAAAGAGGACATTTAATTTGATTATTATAATTATCTTTATCCTTAAAATAAAAAGGGGTGTATTTTACATTTTTAAGGGTGACAAATATATTTTATTGCAGTCCTAAAATTTCCTGCTGATTTTCATAATCAGCGACCCAAAAAATCATGAGATTCGATATCTCAAATTTGTATACGGCACCGCACCCCAGCCAAAATAAATTCAACTTCATTTTAACGTTCCAAGAAAATACCTTCTTATGTACACTTTATTTACATCATCGATAACCCTCAGCTTTTTTATTATGTATTATCGAAACTCCAAACCAAAACTTCCAAATCTTGCAAGTTTTACCGAAAGACCAAACCGCAAAAAGAAAACAGACGCCAGCGCCGCCAAACATGAACACCCGCCATCGTCGCAGGTCCCATGATTACGCATCTACTTATAGATAATCAATGTTAATGACAAATTTGTTAACGCCGTATAGGGATAATGGGATGTTAACAGGAGCTCAAAAATTATACAACAAAAAATTGAGCTCTTGCCGTGTGGTCATTGAACATTCCTTTGGAATGCTGAAACAAAGATTTCGGCAGCTATATTACAGCAAATTAAAGGGTATGGACAAATTATGCCACTTCATCAAAGCTTGCTGCGCGCTTCATAATATTTGCAGTTCTACAGACTTGCCTTTCACTGAAGTACTTGAGAATACGTCGGAGTAAGTAATACCAGGTGAAGTAGTGCGAAATGCATCTTTCGCAAAATCAATTCGCGACCATATACTTAAGGCCGACCCATCCCTACACATCATAGGCGTGACTTTAGCCAAAGACTTGCGATGGAATGACCACATATTCCAAATCGCCAAGCAAGGATCTCAGTGCTTGGGATTTCTTAAGAGGTGCAAGTTCCTCCTCCAGCCATCGGCCCATGCTGTTATTTATAAATCCTACATTCGGCCTCTTCTCGAATATAACTCCATCGTTTGGGGCGGCGCTCCAATAACCACCTTGGCATGGTTAGATAAGGTCCAAAAAGGGCCCTTAGGCTGCTCGCACACTGGATCAGAATTTACGCGAATTTTTTTCGTGCGAGTTCTGACGAAAAGTAATCGCCAGAAATCGCAACTGCAGTGCGCACACTACATCAGAAATCTTGCGAATATTCATTAATTTTTCGCTTTTGTGACAGTTTCGTGGAAATGGACGGAATTATAGAAGAAAATTTATTTTTATTAGAAAATTCTTATCTAAAGCGAAAATATTTAAGAAAAAGAAAATGGGTTTGTGAGATGTTTTCGAAACGACAAGAATTTGGCGAGTACCATCACTTGCATTCCGATTTAGTTAATGACCCTGACAAATTTTTCACATATTATCGAATGAGTCCAAATACATACGAATATGTTCTTGGTTTGATCAGCAAATCCATTGAAAAGTTTTCAAATTTTATATAAAAGTAATAAAAAAGTTGTTTTTAATATAAACTGAGCATTTATTATCAATGAATAATTTCCATGTGTTTCTTTTTATTCTGTGCCCGATTAAAAATGAAATTCGCCCGCAGCTAGCACGCAGCTGGCATGCACTAGCCCGCACGGCGCCCGCAGCTAGCAGCCTGAAGACTAGCCCACAGCTAGCATGCAGCAGGCACGCACGAATATTATAAATCACGAGTAAAAATGAAATTCGCCCGCAGCTAGCACGCAGCTGGCATGCACTAGCCCGCACGGCGCCCGCAGCTAGCATGCACGCCTGAGTGAAAATAACACTAGCCCGCAGCTAGCATGCAGCTGGTACGCATGAAACTCAAATTTAAAATAAAAGAAAAAAATTTTTTCATAGAATAAAAATTCTACGCCTCATAAAAAAGATGGAGAAGAATATTATATATGTATGCAAAGTCGTCATCAGGCACATTTTGAGATTTTCGTGCGTGTGGCGGGAGAGTGGATACCTGTGGCGGGAGAGTGCATCCCTCTAGCGAACAAATTTTTAGATTTTCGTGCCAGTGGCGGGAGCGTGTATCCCTGTGGCGGGAGCGTGCGTACCTGTGGCGAGAGAGTACGTACTTTTGTGGCATGCCTGTTTGTTCGCTATGCGTGCTAGCTGCGGGCGCGTGCGTGCTAGTAAGGAAATTTACCATGAAATTATTTTTAACCCATTAGTTCCCAAGGGTAGAAAATAAAACTAATTAGATATTTTTATTGCTTTTTATTACTAAACATATGTTTAAATAACTATTTTTTGAGTTAAAAAAAATTAAACATTTTCGTGTCTTTTGTAACAAAATGTTTCGTATACGCAACGTTGGGATTTACGGAAAACAAAAATTTTTACTTAGTGTGGAATAGTTGAAAACAGTTTGTATGAAGATGCACCTGACACTTAGCACACATTTATATAGTATTGCTTTTGCACTGTCTACATCTTCTTCTTGATTTATTTTCTTCCTCTACTATTACGTGGCCGACATTGTCAAATCGAATTTCCATAGGTAGTGCGCTTTTAGAAGGTCGTCCATAGTTCACTCTTGAAGGAAAGTTTACTTGGTCACTTGGGCCCGCTATATCTTCGCCTTGAACGTCATTAGCGAGAGCTGGTTCATTCATTTTCATAAGAGTGACTGCTATGTAAGACTTAAATTCAAGCTGTGACATTTTTGAATTGTTTGCCAAATTGTATATTTTCCACGAATTTACAACAACACTATCAAGTAAATTTACAAACAGGGGCCACCACCACTTTTTGCCTTTCACGTTGATTCTATAATTGGATATTCCGTTGTCATGCAAATCAACACCTCCCATATGTTGATTATACTCGGCAATAACTTTTGGCTGTGAAATGAAATCATATTTATTTTCCTTCCTGTTATACCTATTGGCTCTTACTAGAGGTTCAATAGCGCAGTTATTCGTTGCAACTGTCACCACAGAATTATCATTCCATCTGACTAACAATATTTTTTGGTCATTATCAAACGAAAAATCATATGTACCACGATCTTTTTTTTTTAATACCTTTTACAGTTTCCATTGTATTATTGCACGTACGATTTTCCCGAATTGTCCCGGTAGCATAAAAACCCTTTTCTTTCAGCAAACAGAACAACTTGTAAGAAGAAAAGAAGTTGTCAAAAAACACGCGATGAGCAGATGGCAGTTGAACAACTGACAATAATTCCAGGACAACGTTTTCTCCCAGTCCCAAATCGTTATCATAAGTGCTTCTTTTTCCGCCATAAGGAATGAATTTATACAAGTAACCATTGGAACTACATAGACACCATAGTTTGAAGCCAAACCTAATTGGTTTTCCCTTCATGAACATCTTACAACTATGTCGTCCAAAATATGGCACCATTTCCTCATCGATAGAGAGATTATGAGAGAATACTCCAAACTGCATATTCTTTTCATTTATCAAATCAAAAAGCGGTCTTAGTTTTGAAAATTTGTCGTTTTTATCTAGTTGATTGTTATCTGATAAATGTATATTTTGCTTGATGGAATCAAATCTGTTCCTACTCATACAATTTCTTACTAACATTAATCCTTTGTCCTCATCCTTCGACCAATACAGTTTTGTAGCTGGTAACGTATGATACCCCGAGAAAATGAGTATGCCGAAAAATCGCTGTAGGCTAGTTTTATCAATTTCAAATGAATGCCTGTTATTATCGTGAGCATATTTTTTTGTATAGGAAATTATTTTTTCCCAAACATCGTCACTGAAGTACAATGAAAAAACTTCAAATGGAGTTTTACCACAAATTGTATTTTCAATTTGTGCCAAATTATATTTCTCTTCATTCCGTGGTTCTGTTGTATATATTGGGTTCTCTTTCTTCCACTTTGGAAGATGTTTTTTGGATTTATTTTTTAACATTTTTTTACCTACTTTTCCTTTATTCGAGCTTGATGGTAAAGATTCGATATCGAATCGTTCGAAAGTATCAGGTAAATTTGCATGCACTTCATAGGTCCCCACGATATCTGGTAACTCTCTCCTATTCTCACATATATCGTCATCAAAGTCTTCTTCGTCTGTAAGTTCGTCTACAGGTGGCGGAATGTACACAAAATCCACGCTATCCATCTGTAATATATCTTCATCCTCCTCCAATAGAGCCATAACCTCAGCAATTCTCAGAGGTTTTTCGTTTTTCCAAGACATTACTACTAAAAAAAAAATACGAAGAAAATTTCACCACACGAATAAAATAAATAATAGATGTAGAAGCTTATGCGATGGCAGGAGAGTAAACAGGGAAGTAATGTAAAGAAGAAAGAAGGAATGTTATCTAGGTGGGATAAATAGAAAAGACAAAGGACCATGGAACCGCGTCTATAAGAACCACGAATACAGACGCCTAACCCTTGAGTCACCCCAATTTACCTATTTTAGTCCAATATTTTCCAAAAAAATACCCTGTATATCACTAATCAAAATTGCTTTTATTTCAAAAATATCACGTAACTGATTATTACAACCACTCACTGCAAATCCTAATACAAGAATGACTAACAAAAAGCAAAGCGATTGTTCCTATGTCTTCGTCGCGTTGTAAACAAATCGGCGTTTTCTGTTACTGGGAATCCCAACGTTGCCTATACGCAACAATAATTAAAATTTTCCGCGAAACGAAAACTACAAATACTTTATTCAATATCATATTCGTATTCCTTTCTTACTAAGGGTCTGATCAGTCTAGATTGATAATTTGAAAGTTCCTTCTGTATTTTTCATGGGGAAATTAGATCGGCAAATATATGGAAGGCTAAAGTCCATATTTTCAGGTAGTTCATAAATTTCTTGATGACAAATCCTTTAACTATATCCAAGTGTTTGATTAAAAACGTAATTCGTGTTATTCTTAGAATACATTGCATCAAAAAAAAAGTATATTCATTCACTGACATTACTAGGAAAAATTTTACGGTGAAATGTTTCGTTTACGCAACTTTGGGGATTAATGGGTTAATCGGGTGGTGTTAAAAGTTGAATAGTAGTTTGTTACACTATATCGTGCTTGTGCCGAATCCACTAAATCTGTATTTCGAGTAGAAGTTTCTACATACGTATCAGATGGCAAACTATGTGTAAAATTCTGATCAAAGGTACATCCTGGAGAAGGAGTAGGAGTTGGACTGAAACTTTGGGAAGAATTAGAAAGTGCAAAAGAATTAGAAAGTGAACGAAAGAAATTTTGTTCATCAATAAAAATTTGTTGCAATTTTGCTCGAACAATAAGTTTCCTATTTTCAGGAATTTTTTTTTAAAAAATGCAGCAAGCTCATTAAAAACTGATAGTCACTATCTTCTCTGTTGACACTATTTTCTTTGATTATTTTCAATTTCTTCTGTTCGATCTCAAGATATTTATCGTCAAACCTATTTGATTGACGTTTGGTTGCTTTTGAAGATTTCTTGGGCGCGTACTTCTTCGTTCTAGAATGAGGAGAAGATTCCTCCCTTTCCATGTGGCTCATACGACTGGACTCGTCAACTGCAGTTTCAATAGCCTTTTCAATTGCAATCTGGTCTTGTAGATTGATGTCGTCATGATGTTCCAAGAAGATATTTTCTTCGTCATTGTCTTGCTCACTTTCCCTTGATAAGTTTCCCTCTAGTTTTCCGCGTTTAAAAGTGCCTTTAAAGGTCGATTCACACATTACCGGGACGTGGCAGGGACGTGCCAAGGCCGGCACAGTGAAATCCGGGGCCCGTCGAAAGAAAGCAATATTTAAAGTTTTTATCAAGTTCAATGGCATCATTTAATACCGAAGAACTGGCAATTATTGCGATAGCCTTAGATGAAGAGGAACAAAGTGCTACAAAAAAACGTAAATGGGTTCATGAGGCGTGGAAAAAAAGACAAACAGAGGGAGAATTCCATACTTTATATAAGGAACTTATAAGTGATGAAAGAAAATTCTATGAATATTTCAGAATGTCGGAAAACTGTTTCAATATACTTTCACATAAGTTAGAAAATTATTTAAAAAAGGAAGATAGTCACTGGAGAAAAGCCATATCACCAAGGGAACGTTTATCAATTTGCTTGAGGTAAGTACGTTTTAAAAAGAAACTACATTTTTAGTCCATCAGTAATAAATATTTATTAGAAAAGCTTAAGTTTCCGGAAAATTTGACTGTTGTTTGACGTAGCGGAATTAGCCGAATATTCATTTTGTACTATAAAAGTAGCAGGATTCCCATCCTTGAACATCTCCATCTCATATTTTTGAGCAACAGCAAATATTTCGGACTTAGCTAAATTTTGATAAATTGGTGTTAGGTTTTTTAAAGTCGAGCCAATAACAGATAAAAATGCGTCAATAAGATGTTGTTGTGATTCTTCTTTCTTTTTTAAAATATACTCCATCAAAGATGAAGCTGCAGTTTTTGGTGCCCTATTTCTTCTGCATGTAGGTGGTGTTGGCTTCGCCGGAAGCGGAGTGAGTGTCACTGGAGTAGCAGGTGTTCCTGGCGATGGAGATGGCGTACAATCTGAATATGGAAATGGCTCAGGACCTGGGGATGAAGCTGCAACGGCTAATGGAGAGTCATCTGATGTCGGATTACTAAGCCCTGTTTCGTCATCCTCTAACGTGGTTTCGCCTTCTTGGTTATTGAGGTTTCCACTCGTCTTTCGCTCTTGAAAATTTCGTTTCAAAAACGATAGTTGTTCATGATATTTGTACGGTTTTATTTTCTTCGCACTTTGGCCACTTTTAGGAACCGATTTTCTAAGGGTTTTGCGATATTGGTCTCTTATATTGTTCCACCTTGATCTGCATGTTAAACATGCAAATTATAAGAGCATTTTATATTTTTTTACAGATATCTATCAACAGGGGATTCCTTGAAAACAATTTCTTTCAGTTACCGTATAGGCCATAGTACAGCGCATAAAATTGTGACGGAAACGTGTAAAATGATAACCGAGAATTTGATGAGTGAGATGTTACCAAGGCCGACCGAAGAAAAGTGGAAATCTATTGCCAGTGACTTTAACACACTTTGGAACTTCCCCAATTCTTTAGGAGCTCTAGACGGCAAGCACATCACAATTCAAGCTCCTCCGAATAGCGGATCGTTGTATCATAACTATAAAAAAAACATTTTCCATTGTTTTACTAGCACTTGTTGACGCGAATTATAATTTTGTTGTTGTCGATGTTGGTTCCTATGGAAAGACTAGTGATGGTGGAATCTTTGCAAATTCGGACCTAAGGGAAGAACTTGAACGAGGAACCTTATCTGTACCAAAAGACTCAGCACTACCAGGCACATCGACTGAAGTTCCTTATGTTATTGTTGGAGACGAAGCATTTCCTCTAAAAACATATTTAATGCGACCATACCCAGGCAAAATTTAGATACCTCTAAACATACTTTTAATTATCGTTTATCAAGAGCGAGAAGAATTGTGGAAAACACATTTGGAATTTTGTCGCAAAAATTTAGAATATACAATAGGCGTAATCAAGCCCTACCAAAAAACGTGGATAATATAGTACTGGCAACTTGTCTCCTACATAATTAAATAAAAAAATATGATTCATGCACCTTTACATGCACAGATGAAATAATGGAAACAAACGAGGATATAAGCCAAACCCTTAATGATCTACCTGCTCAGGGTGGAAATGCCACAACCGAAGCTTTTCGTATTAGGGAAATTTACATTTGATAATCTAAAATTTAAATTACAATTCAATAAAAATTCAAAAATGGCAACTGAAATTAATGCAATAAATTAAGAACTTACTACCTATTACTATTTAATTTTTCTCCGATTTCCTTCCAAATGCCATCCTTTTATTGAGCATCCACATATTTCGGATGCGACAAATCATACAAAATTTTCTTTCCCCGTACTAGCTCAATTAGCATTTCGTCGTTTGTTAACAAACGTTCCATGGCAGTGTCCGAGATTTTCTAAAAAATATCGTCGACAACGATTTTCTAAAACATGGTCTGGTCCCGCCCCGGACACTAATTCCCGGTATTACCACTGGCACGGAGAAGTGTGGACGCGCCCATTGAAAAGTCTTGCGATGTCTTCCCTGCCACGTCCCGGTAATGTGTGAATCGACCTTAAGAAACATCATCTGTTGAAAAAATGGCCACTTTGAAGAAGTACGTGCACTTGCTCCATCTCCAGATTTACAGTTCTGGGTTTTCTGAAGTTCTTTTCTAAAAGTGTCCTTCAGATTTCTCCACTTTTTCTTGATGTCATCAACTGAAAACAAAAACTTTAATTGTAAACTATTTTCTAATAAAAAAAATCTTTTGTTTTTAGATTTTTGGCGACAGGATCCTCTTTTCGATCTCTTTCTTTATCTTTTCGAATATCGGATAACGAAGTAGGACAAATAGTCTACGAAACTTGTGAGGCAATTTGGAAAACTTTACAACCATTTCATATGCCTTCTTCAAAAGACCAAGTACTGTCGCTATCGGATGAATTTTGGACTAAGTGGAGGTTTCCCAACTGCATATGGTGTATTGATGGGAAGCACATACGAATAAAGTGTCCGGCAAACACGGGAAGCCTATTTTATAATTAGAAACATTATTTTTCTGCTGTTATTTTGGGAGTTGCAGAACCCGATTATAAATTTATTGCAATTGAAGTTGGAGCATTTGGTAAAGAAAGCGACGGAGGTATCTTTTCAAACAGTCAAATATGTAAAAAAATTGAGGCTGGTGATCTAGGTGTGCAAACTATGCAAAATTTGCCGGGAACAAATACTACTGCGCCTCATGTCATGTTAGGTGACGAAGGATTTCCTTTGAAACCATATTTAATGAGGCCATACTCAGCATCTCGACTGGGAATAGAAAAAAAAAAAATTTAATGAGCTTTTGTCCATAGCAAGACAAGTCGTTGAATGTTCTTTTGGCATTATTACCAAAAAGTGGGAAATTCTGAATAAACCAATTGAAATTAACCCCCAGAAATGCAACACAATAATCAAGTGTATTTGTTTACTGCATAATATCATTATTGATAGAGAAGGAAATACTGAAATTGCATCTTTTGAAAGTTCAGTTAATCAAAAAAAAAAAAAAACAACGGTATTGTACCGTTGGAGAAAACAGAGGAAATAATACCGCATCAACTATCAGAAATAAATTCAAAGCATTTTTTTGTTCACAAGAAAACTAATACAATAGACAAACATATTCTCTCATTTGCTTTTCTAACGGTATGTAATTAACTAAAATAAAAACTTAAATATAATTTTTACTTACTTTTATTATTCATTTCTTTTCCAATCTCGTCCCATAACTTTTGCTGAATATGCCTCATATGATAATTTTTGTTAGACATATCCCACAGTGCCGTTCTTTCAAAAATTAGTAGAATTAATTTTTCAGCATCCATTTTTTTTAAATCTAGTTAATAATTTAATAATTTCACTGAATCAAAATTTAAAACTCGTTCTATTCTGACGAAATCGCACGAATGAATCCCATCAGAATCGGATGGTTCGCAATTCGCAACAGTTCGTACGAATTCTGACGAAAAAAAACGCTTTCAATGTGAGAAGGAACAATTTGAATGTAAAGAATGGGGATCGATCGGATGTTTTCGTCAGAAATCGCACGAACAAAATTCGTATGAATTCTGATCCAGTGTGCGAGAAGCCTTAAACTAATTGATGGCGACACCATTTGCTCCACCATCGACCCCTTGAGCCACCGTAGGAATGTAGCTGCACTGACAAAATTTTATCGCTACTATCATATTGACTGTTCCTCCGAGCTAAAAGCTCTCCTGCCTCCACGGCAATCCTATACCCGCAACACCAGATTAGCCCACTCGTCTCCTTGCCTCCACCTGCAACTCCCCCTTTTACGCACTCAACAAGATATGAATTCGTTTGTAAATAGAACAACTCGACTGTGGAATAATCTCTCGCAGTCAGTTTTTCCGTGCTCCTACAACATCCAAGAGTTCAAACGCAGGGTTCATCACCACCTTCTTCAATACCCCCCGTACCTTTATAATCCTTAACCTATTCCCCCTCCCTCCCTCCCGTACCCAGCTTACTGCTAGACATTGCACCATGACGTGACAAATGACATGACGGACTGGTAGTACAAAGGGTGACTCCTGAGCTTAGCCCTGCCACATAAAAAAAAATATATTTGCGCTCAACTCCAGGAGAATAAATAAACGTAACAAGTCTTTAAGTTAACAAAAGTATATTTCAATATAAAAAATCAAATGTTTCTTTAAAAAATAAATTAAAATAAAATAAAAATTCTCTATTATTAAAAAAGTTGATTTAAATTATATGTCTAACAGTAAAACTCAATATAAAAAATGTATTTCAATATAAAAAATCAAATATTTCTTCAGAAAATAAATTAAAACTAGTTGGGATGTGGGTTTGACCCTTTCGGTCCACACGATTAACTTCCCAGTATGATGAACGAAGATGGAATAAACTGAGTTCTTACAAAATAGTTATACGTTTAGCACTAGTGGAAAATTGGCTAGTATCAAAACTGATGACAAAGCAATCTCGAGAGAAGCTAGTTCAAATAATTATAAGAGTAGTAAATCCACAAGATTTTTCTAGAGAATTTGTTTTTCCTGAACGTTAGCAAACAAACATGTCCTCCGTATTTCGTTCTGCACTAAAGCGGGTGTTCAAATTCGTATTGAGCGTGCTGAATCGGCGCCGTTCCAAAGCTTTCCGGAGATATTAGCAAAACTGTAACTGTTAAGTAGGTACTTGTCAGACTTGACCAAAAAGATCAAATTTTGTGGTAACTACCGGAAATCCCAGGATAAACCGCAATTTCCTGAAACTGTATCACGCTTAGAAAACAATTCCCCGTCAAAAAGTGTTAATTCAAGGTTTGAAAAATTCGCACTGTTTGTAAAGGGTGACGAAATTTTGAAAGGTTGTCGGATTTTGACAAGTAATGTTTTTTTTTCGAATCCTATCGCTGTACAGAACCCAAAAAAGATCACTTCGTTTAGAACGGGTCTCATTGCATCGAGTTTATTAGATATTAGCAAAATTTGTCAATTTAAGGTCATTCTGACAATTAGCCGACCGAATATTATGAAATTTTTTTCAGAGAATTTCTTGGTTAATATTCTTTTTTCGGCAACTCAATGAAGTCGATATAGTTTTTAGTTTGCGTGGTATCGTGCAGGTACAAAAATCATAAACGTCGTTTAAACAAAAAAAAAAAAAAACGGTTCGGCCGGATTTTATGAAAATCTTTTCAGATCATATTTTGGTTAATACTCTTCGAATGGCACGTCAACTAAGTCGATATCTTTTATAGTTCGCGCGATATCGTACAGTTACAAATATCACTTATGTCATTTAAACCAAAAAACCGCTCTACCGAATATTATAAAAATCTTTTCAAATTATATTGTCGCTAATACGCTTCGAACGGCACCTCAAGTAAGTCAATATCTTTCGTGGTTCGGGCGATATCGTGAAGGTACAAAAATCACTTACGCCGCTTAAACAAAAAAAACGGCTCGACCGAATTTCATGAAAATCTTTTCAGATCATATTTCGGTTAATACGCTTCGAACGACACCTCAACGAAGTCGATATCAGTTTTGGCTCGCGCGATATCGTGCAGGAAAAAATGACCACATCCGTACGCACTAGGGCTTTCAGTCTCGTTATATTTGCGTGTCCCGGGAAAAAAAAATCAAGACTCGGTCCGGTCTCGAAATTCCCGGGAAAAACGAGACTTTCGAGACTATTTCAAAATTAGGTTTGATACTCATATGCTAGGCATTTAGGCAGAGTCAATACGAGATATTTCAATAAAGTAGGTACTTTATTAATCATACTGTTACAAATTCAAATACAAGTAAAATTAACCATTATTTGTGAGAATTTTTTCCATTTTTATAGTGGGCACGTAAAAAACAAAGAGCATTTAATGTACTTTCAGACAGAGAGGATCTGATTTTATTACAAAAGTAACCTGCGTTAGAAAAGCCCTCTCTGCTTCTACACTAGTAGGGGGGATAGATATTAGATAGTTATAGCAATAGTTTAAGTATTTCCCTCTGTCGCCACCATTTTCAAAGAAAGTTTTTTCCACGTGTAACGTTTTTTGCAAGTCATTGATAGACATGGAAGATTTATTCTGTCCCATGTCTTGTGGAGGTTTTAGTAAATTATTAAGCTCATATTCTAGCTGCTCTTTTGTCGTTAAACTCGTGGTGAGCTCCGCAACCGTCATATCACTTGAATCACTGGTATTTGCTGGATAACTGTCAGTTGGTTTTTCAGTTGTAGATTGATTTAATCTTTCGTACAATATTTTTAATGATAGTGTAATTTCATCGTTGTTTAAAGTTTGAAAGGCTCTTGGATCCAACTTTTTTTCAAAACTGAGAAGGATTGTGTAAGTATTGTAAGATACTCGCCTCAATCAGTCTATTTTCTTTAATACGAACACGCAACGAATTGGCTAGGCTTACGCTCAAAGAAATTTGCTGTGAGTCTAATTTCTGTAGGCAGAAATTTAATGCTGTATCCGCTGTTAAAAGAGTTGCGTCTCGCCTACACAGTGCTTCTAAGGTTACTTTTATGATACCAAGTGTATTTGAAATCGCCTCGAGCGTACTATACTCTGATTCAGTGAACTCTATTCCAGACCCTACATCAATCAAAGCTTTTCGAACGCATATCTTTATTTTAAGAAAACGTTAAAACATTTCAGCTAAACTGGACCATCTCGACTTGCAATCAATTATTAATTTTAGTTCTCTCCGGAACTCTTCCTCTACGTATTTCTTCAGTACAGCTTGTTTTGTTGGTGATTTCCTGAACAACTTTGCTACTTTTCGTACTTTATTGATTACATGTTCATAAACTACTTCTTCATGTTTTCGGGGCTTGTTACTCTCAACTATTTCAAAACTTCCATTTTCATCTTTTTCATCATCATCCTCATCTTCATCGTCCTCGTCGTTAATATTCTGTGATAGGTCAATTTGTATTTCATCTTGTTTTTTTTGATATAATACATCTAGTATAGCTAATTGGATGCCATGGGCCAAACATTTTTGGTGATAAGCAACGACTGCCTTTCCCATTTTTTTCATTACACTACAACCATCTGTTGTTAGACTAATAACGTCAGTGTCTAAATTAACATCAAACTCCCACAAACGTTCTTTTAATAAATTTACACAAATAGCAGCAGGCATAGTACCAGAT
The DNA here is from genome assembly GCA_949987705.1 of Thereva unica. Classification (NCBI taxonomy): domain Eukaryota; kingdom Metazoa; phylum Arthropoda; class Insecta; order Diptera; family Therevidae; genus Thereva; species Thereva unica. Next base: position 69,015,307 of record OX465281.1, read on the forward strand.
ATCTTAACAAGACCTAAGTTTTTGTATTTAACACAATCAAAAAATGGTGAATGTATATTTACATTCAGGTACCTCTTATTTTGGGTTGAGGTCCACTCGTCTAAGGTACAACTAAATTTAACTCCAGTAGCTTTCAATTTCTTTATTTCGTTTAAGATTTGAGATTTTACGTAGTCGGCCTGTTTTTTAACCATGTTAGATATGGTAGCCACAGACGAGGGTAGCGCATATTGCGATTTTGTGAACAGCTCGCGTAAATCTTTAGATTCGACAAAAGTTCGAAACGGTATTCCGTCCAGAGAAGCCATTCTTGAAACTTTAACTTCAATTCCGTCACCTCTTTGGAAGAAATCTGTCATCTTTGATTTTTTTTCGGGTGGTTCATCTTCCCTTTTGGATTTGTCTGTTGTAGTTATGCGAGCAATGTAATCAGATGTTGAGGCAGGTCGGCCTTGACAATATAATGTTATGAATACTTTTAAGATGTTTATGAAGACCACTTGCATTCCCTCCTAAAGTCTTAAATATTTTATGGCATGATTTACATTTAGCAGAAGCATTATCATTGGCTCGCAAAAAATAGCACCAAACCGAGGATTTATCATGCATTTTAGCAATTACATCGCAATAAGTCATGCTGTTATCTGAAAAAATTGAAAAAGGCCCATCACTATACAAAAACAACGGCATGGCAAACCAAACCACCACAATAGCACATCGACAATTATATTGAATTTAGAAATATGTAAATTAAAATAATTCTGCGCCGTTAAGCCACAAAGTTAAAAACAAAAACAAAATTAAATTAGATACATACCTTTCAATTTATTTGCTAATGAACACATCGCAGTTATTAATTTCGCACTTTTACAAATAAATTTATGATAATTTTATAATTTATAATAATATCAAGAATTCAAGACCCGTGTGAATTTTGAACAACGTTAAGTTATGTTGCAAACTTAAAATCTTCACAGATTATCCCAAGTTTCACTTTACAGTGTTGCCACGTAACAGGAATAAAATTATTTGGCTTAAGTCTCGAAAGTCTTGTTATTTCCGAGACTGGAGCTAGCAGTCTCGAGTCTCGAAAATACGAAAAAATCGTCGAGACTCTCGAAATTTTCGATATCGAGACTCCCGGGATGAAAGCCCTAGTGCACATACTTTCTCCCAATTTTTTGCTTAAAATACTCCTGGGACCTTGAAAGATGAAAATACGTTGAGATTTTCGATTTCGATTTTCGGACCGATTACAATAACTTCGTATACTGGGAAGTTAATAAAATAAAAATTCTCTATTATTAAAAAAAGTTGATTTTAATTATATGAAGACTCCAATTCCAAAACTGCCTCCTTCCATTTTGAAAAATCAGTGAGGTAGTGGCAGTTTTGGTCTCTGAAGAGAATTTTTTAACGAACCTGTTATCCATTTCATAGCTAAACTTGCTAAATATATGTTAACCAAGCTGCGAAACTGAAAAAAGTTGACAAGATTTGTTGGAGGAGTTTGTTTTAAGGTCGAAACCGCGATTGCCTTACTGATTTTTCAAAATGGTAGGAAGCAGTTTTGGAATTGGAGTCTTCATATGTATAACACTAAAACTCAATTTTTATTGAGAGCTCCCTCAAGGCCCCTCAATATTTCATTGCGCTCTTCCTTCAGTTTATTACTTTTTTGGATTTCTTTTAAAATGTTGTCGTTCCGTGTTTGCATGAGGTCCCTCAATTCTTCTAAAACGTCTTCCTTTTTCCTTTTTCTCTGCTTGGGGATGGACTCTCAATATAGGTTGAATTCGACATCTCCTTCTCTTTACCTGCAGTGCAGAAGTAAAATAAAATTATTTTATTGTTTTTAACATAGTAATTGTACAAACCATAATTTGATACGATACTTTCACTGTCCCTATCATTGGAGCGTTCGCAAAACAAATCATTTTTTGTCAATATATTGCCTGACCCTGTTCCCACAAGGAAGGTGGGAAAACGGACGGCCTCTCATTCAAAATTTCCGCAAGTTCCCTTTAGAAATATAATTTTAAACACATTTATAAAATATAATTCAATTATTTTATATCGTTGTTTTTTGTTTAAATAAAACACCACGTATGTCACCAACAATTTAATTTTATTATCTACTTATTTTTATTTATATTAAGTTGAAATATATAAAGTTTTAATGTCACTATTTGTTGTCGTAATTTAATTCACGGTATGGAAACGAGGTAGAAGAACTGTCGACCAAGAGTGTCTAGTGGAGATGCCGGAAATTGGTTCGATCGATAAACACGATGGGGAACGGAACGGAAAACGGTAAGATCACTGAACTTTGAGTTCGGTGATCGGTGAAGAGTTCCGACTGATCGTGTTTACTATGTGGAAAGTTGTTGTGTGACATTGCGTAAAGTTTGGTAATTAAACTTTACGCGGTCACTACATACTCCCCCCACCAGCGTAGCGTTAACGGAATGTTACCGCTTTAGGTGGCTTAGCTTCGTTGTCGCGGTCACAACCGAAGGCTGGCTTTAGCCTGTCAATGGATATTGACTTGGTTGTGCCGTTCAATTTGACCACGAAGTGTTTTCGTAATCGTTTGATTACTTCATATGGGCCCTCATACGGAGGTTGGAAAGGTTTTCGAACTCTGTCGACACGTATGAAAACGTAGTCGGCGTTCTCCAGGGCTTCTGGCACGTAGACATCCTTTTGGACGAATTGCCGAGGATGTATTGACTTAATGTTCTGCATATGAGAACGAAGGCGAGAGGGGAATTCTGATTCTTCAATTAGATTTTCATCGGTTGTGATAGAAATCGAATTGGGAAGTCTTAGATTCTGACCATATACGAGCTCGGCTGGCGAGCATTGTAAGTCGGTCTTAATTGCCGTGCGTATGCCTAACATGACAAAAGGCAAGTCTTCACTCCAATGAGTAGTGTTGTCCCTTGCCATTAAGGCTGCCTTTAGTTGCCTGTGGAATCGTTCAACCATCCCGTTTGCTTGCGGGTGGTAGGCGGTGGGCCGGATTCGATGAGTGCCGAGTAATTTGGCAACTTCGTTGAACAGTTTCGATTCGAACTGCGTACCTTGATCGGTTGTGATCTCGAGTGGTACGCCGAATCGTGGGACAAATTCAGTGACGAATTTCTTTGCCACTGTTGAAGCTGAGATATCCCGAATTGGGTATGCTTCAGGCCATCGCGTGAATCGATCGACTATCGTTAAGATATAAGAGTATCCACGAGATGGGGGTAGGGGTCCCACTATATCCATATGGATATGGTCAAATCTATTATTTGGAAGTTTGAAAGCTTCCAATGGAGATTTGGTATGCCTTGAAACTTTGGACTTTTGGCAACCTAGGCACGATCGAGACCACTCAATGCAGTCTTTATTGATCGATGACCAGAAATATTTCTTGGTAACGCACAGTGGTCTGAAATCCCCAAAACCTGGACAAAATTAATTTACTACCGTAAGAAAAATTATTTTTTTATGAAAATCGGTATATGGGGGTTTTCGCGGTCGCTGAGTAATAATCCGTTATCAGATTTTCAAAAAACAAAATGGCGGATCCAATATGGCGACCAGCTTTATGAAAATTTAAGCAAATTTGATAAAAATTGGTATATGGGGGTTTTTAGGGTTATCAGATTTTGAAAAACACCGAAAACTGCTGAAAAACAACAGTTTGCCCATACTTTGACCCTACATATCTTCTAAACGGAGTCACTCAGGTTTCTGTTATTTCTTTCACATAAAATAATACACATTTACCTAAAAGATGAGCCTAATTACGTTGCTCTACTATAATCGGTCTAGAAGTTATTAAAGTTTAAGTAAATGGCAATTCGGCCATACAAGTTGCAAGTGAGGGGATATGAGTGCTTTATGTAAATCTTTAAAACGGCGATATCTCATGAATGACAATTCGTACGGGAAAATGTATAAGATCCTTTTTTGTAGGTAATCGCATAATCTACAAACTTTGTAAACACTATTTTATGATAACAGTTACCGTTTTGCTGAAAATCGCAAAAAAAACGTTTTTGTGACTTTTGACCCCGAGTAAATCCAGGTTCCAGGTGCCGGATCGATGGGGACTTTTTAGATTTCATTTATAATGGTGTTTTGAACAATCCTACCAATTTTCAGCTAGGTGCGAATTTATGTACCTTCATACCTATTTTTTGGTCTAATTTGACCGGACTATTTTTGGAATAAAAAGCTAGTGGTTGCCACCGATGACCGTTGAATTCTTCCAATACGCCTCCGATTGCATAATCAGAGGCGTCAGTCGTAAGACTGTATTTTGCATCCTCGATTGGATGGTTCAGCAGAGTTGCTTCAGCCATCGAGGTTTTCACCTTGAAGAATGCCGCCTGACATTCTACTGGCCAGTCAAAAACTTTATTGGCACGTGAGCGGTTGAGAAGGTCTCTCAAATGCTCGTTTATAGGCACCAACTGTTCAGCCAATTTTGGGATAAATCGGTGATAGAAATCACCATTCCCAAAAACTTCTGGATCGATTTGACAGAAGTTGGAGGTGCGAGATCAACGATAGCCTGTACCCGATCGAAGGATGGAAGTATTCCATCCTTTGTGATGCGGTGGCTTAGAAACTTGATCTCTTGTGCACCAAAAACGCATTTCTCTAGCTTAATGGTTAAACCGAAGCTATCGAGGCGTTTAAAGAGCTCTTCGAGGTGAACGATATGTTCATCCTCGGTTTTACTAGCGATAAGTATATCGTCCAAGTATACATAAACGAAGTCGAGATCTCTCGTAACTTCATTTATGAACCTTTGGAAGGTTTGGGCTGCATTCCGTAGGCCGAATGGCATACGTGTAAACTCATATAGGCCGAATGGCGTAATGCGTGCAGCCTTATGCACGTCTTCTGGGGCGATTGGTATGTGATGATATGCACGTACCAAGTCAACCTTCGAAAAAATTGTGCAGCCGTGAAGATTCACGGAGAAATTCTGTATATGCGGGATTGAATATCTATCCGGCACAGTGACAGCATTAAGCCAATCATGTGAGTCCCGTTTAGGGACCAGATGAAGCGGAGATGCTGCGGGGGACGACGAAGGTCGACATATCCCCAATTGAACCATGTGGTCGAACTCTAACTTTGCCACCTTCAGTTTCTCCGCGTGGAGTCGCCGAGCGGTGACAGAAGGTAATTGCCCTTTTGTCACAATGTGGTGTTGCACATTGTGTTTAACTGGAAGGTTAAAATTCGGCGGTTTTGTTAACGAAGCGTACTTCGTTACTAGCTCTTTGTATATGCCAATAACTCGGCATGGAAATGTTTCGGGGTTGTAGTCGACTGTGTGAAACTTGGTGCGTTTGTCAACTAAATGCCGATATTCGAAATCGACGGACAATTTGAACTTCGTTAAGAAGTCCGCCCCGATAATGGCTTTAGTGGTGTCGGCTATAATAAAGTTGTAAACATATCGTCGGCGTAAGCCGAGTTCAAGTTCAAGCAACTTTGTGCCGAAAGTTCGGATCAGTGATTCGTTGGCCGCATACAGAAGGACGTTCGGGCTACCGTTATGGGCCGGGAACGCCTTGGCGGGAACAATTAAAACGTCAGAGCCCGAATCAATCAGAAAGTCCATCCGATTGTTGGTGTCTCTGACGAATAAACGATATGAGCGGCCGGTTATATGCTCGCTCATGTCGACCCCCTGCCCCTTTAGTTTTTTTAGGGGTGGTGGCGGCCTTGTTCTTTGCCGAGTTGGCTTGACCACCACCGAAACTGCAGGGGGCTTTGCAGTTGCGAGCTTCACTACCATAACGGTACAAACAAACTTCAAAGAACACTTGAAAATTATAGTAATCATTCCGTCAAAGTAGTCATATTTTGTTTTTTGGTAGTATGTGCAACTGAATAACTATTAACACAGTTGTATCTAAATATCAAAATTTCTAAGATCAAACTGAAATAACAATTTTGAAATTAGACTAAGATAATTCAAACTTTTATCACAAACTGAATACGTCCATATTTTTCTAGATAGTTAACATAACGGAATAAACCACTTTTTTGTGCAGCCCTAAAACAAATTATTTTAAAAAATTGGAGTAACGCATGTTATTATTCAAAGAATTTCATTTTAAACCATATCGTACGTTGTAAAACATAGCATAACAGCAATAAAAACCCGCAAAAAATACTCAAACATCGGCATTTTTATAACATATAGTCATTCATTCATTACAATTACTTGCTACATGTTATTGCTAATTTCTCAGGAAAGTAGGAGGTAAAATTGTAATAAAAATATTCAGAAAATCTGTCACTTTGGTACCTTCGGGGCGCTGTAAAACCCTTCCTAGTGAATGAAATTAAAAAAGTTATGAATGAAAATTGTTCCTAATGAAACCTTCTGCAAAAAACTTATTATTTTTATTTTTTTGTTATAGTTGAAGAAAACAAAGTTATAGCCTTTAAAAGAAAATATTGTGACTAATTTTTGTGTTCTAAGGCTTATAACTTCTTAATTATTCATTTTACCACAAAACTTCTCACTTGTAGATAATTTAATTCTAAACAAAAAGTGTCCTTGCAAATTTTCTGTGAGAAGTACCGTTTCGGAGATATAGTGGAAAAACCATATGCAAACGTTTTCCAAGATGGCGGCCAAATGAGGGGGGTTAGAATCCCGAAAACTCAAACTTAAGCTCACACTGACCCCCCTACACATCCCAAAAATAAAACCCTGCCCTGCATTTTTGCAATGTTAAAGTACCATTTCCATGTCCTATTATATATATAACGTGCTGCGATGTCTTGAAACGCGTGTTGCGCGTCGGGGTCACCACTTATTGTTGTTTTTTGTTTAAATAAAACACCACGTATGTCACCAACAATTTAATTTTATTATCTACTTATTTTTATTTATATTAAGTTGAAATATATAAAGTTTTAATGTCACTATTTGTTGTCGTAATTTAATTCACGGTATGGAAACGAGATAGAAGAACTGTCGACCAAGAGTGTCTAGCGGAGATGCCGGAAATTGGTTCGATCGATAAACACGATGGGGAACGGAACGGAAAACGGTAAGATCACTGAACTTTGAGTTCGGTGATCGGTGAAGTGTTCCGACTGATCGTGTTTATTATGTGGGAAGTTGTTGTGTGAAATTGCGTAAAGTTTGGTAATTAAACTTTACGCGGTCACTACGGTGCTGTTTTGTTTTTTTTAAAGGTTCCAGTGCACGGTATTTATTTTCGATTTGTATATGCGTAAAATTGAAGCCTTTTTCAGTGAATTTGTTCTCAATTTCCTTCCACATTTTCAATTTGTTTTTAAAGTTTGGGCCGAAATTCTGCAACCGAGGACAGCATTAATTTTACGGCTGCATTAACCCATACTCTGCTTGCTGGAACGGTGGCGTCATCTTCGAGTGGTAGAATGTCTGTTTAAAATATGTATAAGCATATGCAAATCAATTTTAATTACATATTTACCTGTATATTCATATTCTATAATGGAATTTAGCGGATCGTTGTGCTGCGTTTCATCATCTGGAAGTGTTGTAGCCTCTACATTTTCTACCATTTGTTGTAAAAAGTCTGGATCTTTAAAATTGCAAAAGTTCATTTATACTAATTCGTGTCTATATACAAATTTCATTTACCTGTTTGAGCTCTAGCAAATGTGCCAGGAGAGCACTGCAAAGTTAAATTCCTTACAGCCATATCCCAAACAGGTGCGTTCTGTTTACGTTTACTAACCCGATTGACACTTTGACACTTAAGCAAGAAAAAATGGCGACTTGCACGACGAAAATTCTCTGGGTAAGTTCATACTGGAGGGGAAGCTGTGACGTCAGCAAATTTGATAAAGTTTTTGATGCATGAAAAAGTAAAGAAACGGAAACCGTTCAATTTCGTGCGAACGCATTATAATGCGTTATGTGAAGAAACAAAGCTATTGTCTTGCCTTTCTTGAATCGAAAGTTTTAGTGCAATTTTCCTTTTGCCTATAAGCCAGGTTTCAGTTTGGTTATTTATCGCGGAGGCTGTTTTTGATGGTGTGCAGTAGTGATAAGCTCGTCAAAAGTTAGTCGTCATGAAACCCCCGACAATTAACTAAAAATCAAACCTAGAAAAAATCGTAATTTTTTGATTTTTTAATCATCTTTAATGGCAGTTTTCGTGTGTGAGTTTGTAACTTTGCGCGAGAGAAAATCCCTTCGGACAGAAGAGACCATAGAAGAAAACATCACCGTCTCGTCTCCGTTGAAATTTCCTTCAACAGTCGCTAAAGCGAGAACGCGAATCGCTCGAACAGGAAAACAAGTTTGGATCTGTTAGAATTGTAAATTTAGGGATTGTGAATCAAGAACGTCAAAACTGGCCAGAATTTACGTGGGTCGCAGTTGCGAAAATTAAACGCGGACGACGCAGAAAGGCCAGCGCAGAAATTCGTGAACTTTTATCAGTGTGAAAATAGTTTAATTCGCCGCTTTTTTGCGGTGCATTACACCAAGTTTCAGATAAAATTCAACCACTGACATATAGTAATGGACTGCTGATTGACGATGCTGAATGGCACCATTTTTCTCCAGAAATAGAACACCTTTTTTATGCAAACAAAAAAATTTTCTTCGAATTTAGGAGAAAATAAGTGATAAGATGTTTGTTATAATAAACGGAAATAAATTTCCATCACTCATTTTTATTTATTAATAGTTTTTTCATTAAATAAATGTATTTATTCCGAAACCGTGACGGTTATTTCCCCTGTTTAACGAAGTTTTCAAAATAGCTCAAAAGTGAGACAGAAGAACGAAAACTTACCTGTCTATTTTTTTCTAATTATGTTTATATCGCTGACATGCGCTGACGATTACAGTTCATTGGGATTTAACGTGGGAGCGAGGCAGAAATAGTTTTTGATGCCATTTTTTTGTATGGGATTTTGCTCATTTAGCAGCCCATTACTATATGTCAGTGAATTCAACGAAAAAAACCTTCGGATTTGGCTGAAGAAAAAATTGAAAAAGTTCGTATCAGTCTGATTCATTCTATGATGCTATAAGGAATTATGTTTGAGTGTTGAAACAAGATGAGAGTATATCTCATTAGTGTGAACGTGTTTCGTTGCTGCGTTTAACGACTCCTCAGTTCGGTTGTGTGCCGTCGGTTGCATTTTCGCAAATTAAATTAAACAAAAATTTCCCGAGAGTGTGTTGATTGTAAAAAGAGCACACAAGGAATACTCGAGCCAGTGTTGCCAACTCTTTCATCGGGAAACCACTAGTTTCGAATATCAAAACCACCAGAAAACCACTAAAATATTTGTCTTCTCGCCAAAAACCACTAGATATACCGCTAAATGCAAATTTTTTAAACTTAACGTTTAAAAGGCACTGTTTGAGCAGAAATAATCAAATTAATTCAACAAAATAATAGTGTCTTTATTAGTAATGCTTTAAAATAATAGTATTTTAATAACAAAAACAGCTTAATTTCTTAAACTCTAACGAATCTCTCAAAAATATGATGTTGATTCATCTTCCGAAGAACTATCAAAAGCACTGCTGAATTCACTTTGAGAGGAATAAACTTCTTTCGTGCCAACCTGATGTATGACTTTGGTAGGAATATCATAATCATTACAGCATTTACCTCCCCGTGTCAGACCTGCTCTCACAATTAAAATTGACTTTAAAAGTTGCAACTTCATTTTATTTCGTTGCTTATTTTTAACAATATTCATGGTGCTAAAGAGTCTTTCAACATCGGCATTCGAATGTGGCAAAATAAGTAACGACATAACAAAAGCGGCCAATTCTTCAAACCGAGATACTCCTGAAGCGTCTTTGATTTGCCCAACTTCATACCAAAATTTATTTGTATTTTTAGTTTCATTCCATTTTAGAAAAGATGGATTTGACGCCACTGTTCGTCAACTTTAGCAATAAATTCTGGGCTTTTTTTAAACGCTATCATTAAGTCTATAATAGCTGCCTTGTTATGATTGAGTGCATGTCCAACACTAATATAGCTGATGTTTTTCATAACATTTAAATTCTCTGGTAGTCTATTTTTCAACTCTTCAATTAAATTGACAATGCATTGAATACATCTATTACGGATAGATTCCTCGTCTTTTTCTGAGAGCCCTTGTTTTAACAAGTTTTTCATTACCAACTCAAATCGGTATCCCAAATAACAAGTACGATTTACGAAATCTTTCAAATTTTGAGTAAAAATATCTATTCTCTGGGTAGATGATGTTATTTTATTTACTAGTATATCTATTAAATTTTCTAATTCCTCACTTAATTTGGTGTGATCTACGTTTTTTGACTCGAATAATTTATTAACTCTATTCACGTCTGTCAGTATCGGATAAAGAAAAGCGATGAATGCATAATTGATGTCATCTGAATACATTCCATGCAGTATTTCTGCAGTGTAACATCTGTCGTTTACTTTCGCTATAGCGAAACGCGTTTTCAATTCTAGCCATTGCATGTATATGCGAGATACTGCCGATTCTATTGATAACCATCTAGTTTGTTATGACTGTACAATTTTTAAAGGATTTTTGCCATAATTAATGGACTTGTAAAGATCTTTGTAAGTAGCTTGTCTTGAAGAAGACCGACAGAACCAATCATAGGTCTCTTTAATAATAAATTCGAGATTTCGGGGTAAAAATTGTTTAGCAGCTGCAGAAACTGCTAGTTGCAGAGAATGGCACAAACATCGCACTAAAATTAAGTGAGGAACCTCTTCCTTTAGCTTGGCAAAAACCCCATTATTTACGCCAGTCGTAACGGCTGCATTATCTGTCCCAATTCCCATCAAATTTCCCAAAGGTATATCAAACTGATCAAGCGTTTTCTTTATAGCAGAAACAATACCATCAGCATTGCACTCAGATAATTCAGCAAGATCTAAAAACGTAGATACAATCTTATGATGGAGATTACTTTAATAAATAACTATTACACCCAGGTATTCCTGCACAGAAATATCTGTGGATTCGTCTATCAACAAACTATATGGTTGATTTTTTAAATCTTCTTTCAGCTCCTCCAAAAAATGCGGTGCTAATACATTTTTGAAGTGAAAACTTCTTTAGCCGCGTTGGGCACTTTTTGATAGGGGAAAATGTTATGGGTTCGCGTCACCGACATGCTCATGACTGGCGCACGCGCTCAATCGATTATAATCAAAAACTTTTTGATTTTGAATAAAAAAATAAATCTGACCGCCTACTTTTATTCAATTAAGTATCGAAAATGAAAATATAAAACCAGTCATTTTGACTGATGTGTTAAATATCTGTTTTCCAAATTTGTTTGGATCCTTGATCCTGAAGATGATAAATGCTATCGTAAAAAAGTCAAATGTTCTGCTTTTGTCAGAAACTCGTATGAAAAACGAAGAACCACTTGATGTTCCGAATTTCAACTTTGTTGTAAGTTATAAAAGACCCGAAGTTCCAGCAGCAGGAGTAGCTATTTATCACAATACTCAAGATACGTCACACTTCATTACTTCATATATGGACATATGTACATACTAAATTCACTAGAAGCATTGGTGTTAATGTTTCTGATATAGGCGAAATATGCGTTGCTCGTTGCAGTTCCGAGAATGGGCATATTAATGGTTGCCGTTTATATTTCGCCTGGAAAATCTATGAGACAGATACAACAATTTTTATTCGAAAATTTGATGATTTATACAAAAGAAGGTTCTGAAATTCTCGAAAAAAGATTCGGCGAAAAATATGATAATGTACCGATGATTTTAAGTGGAGACTTCAATATTAACTTTGCAGATGATAAAAATCTTCCATTAATTGAATTTTTATATGCAACACTTAATTTAAATATGTCCAATGATCGGAAACTTAGTACTACGATCGATGCGGTTTTTACGCGATACTTAGATAAATTTGAATCAAACATTTTCATTTCTTACTTTAGTTACCATAACCCGATTGTATCTTTTTTACAATAAGTGCTAATGAAATAGGATGGTCAAAATTGCTACAATTATTACATAATTTAAAAAATAATTCTGAGATATCGGTTGAAGATGCAGCAGCATTAAATTTTAAAGAAAAAAGTACACTTATTAATGAAGACGCAGTTACTTGTGCTACATATTTTAATAAGTTGGTCCTAATGAAAATACTGCAATCAAAAAGATTTAGTCCTTTCAAGAAATATAGAATTTTGTATTACTTCAAAAGAATCGAATTTCAACATCTAAGTTCTAAGTTTTCACTTCTATCGGCAGTTCCTATAACTGCCAATTTTTTTTTTTATTATGCAAGCACATTTAGTCCGGTGTAGTTTTATTTTATCTTGATCATTATGACTATGGTTAATAACCTCTCCTAAATGATCAATGGTACGTACACTAGTATGTGCTGCCCTGAATAATGCAAGCCTTGCTTCTTCTTTTTTTTGCATTTATATTGTCACCACTTCTTTAAAAGATACTCTTGGTTGCGCAGTGACAACCTAAAAATATTAAGGAGAAATTTTATAGCCGATTGTAATCTACTGCAAACAGAACACTAAATCACTAATTATAAGCCAGCCGAGAGCTAATCTTACTAAGAATACTTTAAAAATAACTTAATAAATCAAGTGTCGCATACCTGTGCATTTTGTACATGTTTTTTGTTAATCCATGGCTTCTTAAATCTCTATAATGATTCCTCAAAATAAGACCACAGAATTTGCATTTAGCTACTTGGCCAGCGGAGCTATCAACAACCTGCAGCCAATCTTTTAGCACAGAGTCTTGAAGCCAAGCAACTTCTGGGTATATTGTGATTTTCGCATATTTCGATACAAATCCCAATCAAATCACAATAAAATTTCTTCTTATTCTTGACTAATAAAAAGTAAGCATTAGGTAAAATTACAATAGAAAAAAGTTAACATTTAGAAATAAATTAATCTTCACGTTAGATCAAGGCCGTACCCAGGGGGGGGGGTCAGAGAGGTTGAACCCCCCCCCCTCCCCCCGAAATTTTCCAGAAATAAGTATTTTCAAACACAAGTTTTCCTGAATTAAAGAGAATGATATTTTCTTGAAATTTTGCTATCTGTAAGTAAAGTATTTCATAATTTAATTAATAAATGGTGTTTATGAATTGAACTGGCAACTGGCCTGGCCAACAGGTCTCGCGAGGCCTACTCTGCATATATTAATTCTGTAGGTGATAGTATCATAAGTGATCCTAAAAAATTCTTTGATTACGTTAACATTAAACGGAAGACCTCAGGTTACCCAACAACAACAATGACGGATGGTAGAGCCTACACCTCGTGCCCCCAAGTAATTTGTAGCATGTTTGCTGATAGGTTTGCTGAAATTTATAGCCCCTTGTCCAGCGGAGCACATGATGTAACTGACTCGCACACTCACACTTCCCTTATAAATGGTATATCCCTTTCTGTTGATGAGATCATGGCGGGTCTGAACAATCTTGATATCAAAAAAGGTAATGGTCCCGACAATCTCCCTCTTATTTTCCTGCAGTGCTGCTCACAATATATCGCATTTCCTCTTTATCTCATCTTCAACAAATCTTTATCGTTAGGACAGTTTCCCAAGCTGTGGAAGAAATCCTACCTAACGCCAATCTATAAATCCGGTGACAACACTGACATATAGTAATGGACTGCTAAATGAGCAAAATCCCATACAAAAAAATGGCACCAAAAACTATTGCTGACTCGCTCCCACGTTAAATCCCAATGAACTGTAATCGTCAGCGCATGTCAGCGATATAAACATATTAGAAAAAAATAGACAGGTATAGTTTTCGTTCTTCTGTCTCACTCTTGAGCTATTTTGAAAACTTCGTTAAACAGGGGAAATAACCGTCACGGTTTTGGAATAAATACATTTATTTAATGAAAAAACTGCTAATAAATAAAAATGAGTGATGGAAATTTGTTTCCGTTAATTATAACAAACATCTTATCACTTATTTTCTCCTAAATTCGAAGAAAAATTTTTTGTTTGCATGAAAAAGGTTTTCTATTTCTGGAGAAAAATGGTGCCATTCAGCATCGTCAATCAGCAGTCCATTACTATATGTCAGTGGGTGACAAGCACTTGGTAGACAACTATAGGGCATTGCCATTTTATCATCAACTCCTAAGCTTTTTGAAAAACTTGTTTATGACAGTGTAACGGCAGCCCTAATAAAATAATCACCCGTTATTCACTGGACTATAAAATTTTTTTCACTGAGAAAATTAAAAAATAAGGATACCGGGAAAATCGGAAAAAAAGAAAAAAGGATGAAAATTTTTTTTGGGGGTCTGATTGGATTGATTGGAGAATCAGGACGAAACTGTTCCTGGACGAAAAATTAAAAATTAAATTTTGGGAAAAATAAATTTATAAAAGTCGCTTCTTGTGCAATGGTGTCTGTACACTAAACTATAACAAGTCAAGGAAAATAAAAAATAATTAGAAAATGATGATTTTTTGGGTGAATATCTGAAGCCCTGCAAAGGAGAAGTTTTCTTTACGTGGGAGAACAAGCTTGGAAGGACGAAGGGCCGAGACAGTTTTTCCCGGGAGTCCTGTTTTGAAGAAGAAGTGGAGTCCTGTTTTGAAGAAGAAGTGGAGTCCTGTTTTGGGGAAGAAGTGGAGTCCTGTTTTGGCAAGAAGGGGCCGATGAATCTATAGTGTCTGCTCTGGACTGGAGATCCTGTCTCAACCAACCAGCAGTATTGGTAGTGGAGTCGGAAGAAGTGTCGGTAGTCGCAGGAAGGACGACGGAAAAGAAGAGTTTTCTTTGCAAATATAGAAAACATTAAGGTAACCTAGTTAGATAAGTAAGAGTTACAGAAGTCGGCAGAAGGAACAGGCTTCCGCAACCGTAGTAAAGAAGCATGTCTGATGTCCCATATTAGACTGGACGAGAGGGAATTTTATTCAAGATCAAGCGATTTTTTTTGAGAGAATATATATAGATTTCGTATTTACTTTTATTCATGCGTTTAATAATTTTTGTGACACTTTATACTTTTCGTGTGTTCTGTGATTATTATTTTTTTGTTCATTATTTTGAAAGTATTGAGTAAGAACAGGTGAGAGGTGAGTTTAATTTGGAGCATAATACTCTCTATTTATTTGAACCTCGAATCCTATCCACCCAATATTGAAATTATTGGTTTTTATTTGTGTGATAGGTTTTTTTTTGACTGTGATAAATCTTTTCATTGATTGACAAAGTATTAGAGTATTTATAGAGGATTTTGTTTGTACTCTTAGCAATCAGTTATATTTTCGTTGAATGCATATTTCAAGAGTGAATTATTGTCAGTGTTTAGTTTTTATAAATTTTTATAAATGTTCTTGTTCTTCAAGTTATAATGCACTTTGTGTCAAAAAAAGACGACGCGTACTGGCCAGGACGGGTTCTTTTTGCGGTTAGTTGTTAGTTCTTTGATCACTGTTGCCCATTGGCATAAGAGTTTTGGTTTAAATGGTTTTTTTTTGATTATGTATTCCTATGTGTAAAACTGAAAAAAAAACAAAACGAAAGAAAAACGTAACACTGGTTAAAGTTGAAAAAAAAAAAGAGAAACAAATAAACAATTAATCTTTTAAATAAATTAAAACTGTTTTTCAACAAAGATATTAGCTTGTAGATGATGGAGGGCTAGAGTCCTGATGGCGTAGCGGTGGCGATGGTTTTTCTCTCCGGAACTTTTTTCTTTCAGGGTACTCGACTTTCTTCAGAAGGCCTCTCGACGTCCGCCTTGAAGGGAGGCGCTCAGGTCTGGTGGTGATGCACCAATTTAGATGGTACTTCCGGAGTCTCACCAACCCACGACCCCCCCGGCGAGCCAGCCCTACCCTTGAGGCCCGGAGTACCGTCGGATTAATTTTCAGGTGGGTTTTTGTCCAAATTGTTTATTTGTATTTCTTTTGGGTGTGTATCTGAGGTTGGACTCTTCGGGCAACCAACCAAAGGTGCACATTACAAATGGCGCCCAACGAAGGCTTTTATGCCCTCTTCAGTCCTGCACGGACCTTATTTTTTTTGGATAGCGAAATTGTTTTCGGTATGTTTGGCATACCAAAGAGGTCTTCACGGCTTAAGTTTTTATTTTTGGGTTTTGAATTTGATTTTATTGTTGCATCACCACGTACGTTTAGGGTTCGTCGTGGGGCTAAGCTAGTACCGCGATGACTTAGTCCCTACCACTTCCTTCGTCTTAACCCTGTCCAAATTATGCGTAATTTTCTTTTATTTTCACCTTTCGATTAATATCTAACGCGGTAGCTTCTTCTGTCTTTTTGGTAATGATTTCGAACCCGGCTTGCCTTCACGTCTTGCTAACAAGCGTGTGATCGTTTGGCTATGCGTGAAGGTGGAGTCAGGGGGACCTCTTGTCTTGTTTCTTAGTTCGGCGTCTCTGGTATCAGACGTGATATCGCCTGCCACTGCGTCGGACTGTGATCAGGGTTATCTCTCAACGTTATTATTTTTTAAATTTTTTCCTGGTGGGTTTTGGGGGATGTTCCGCTGGCTCCGTCTGGCTAACAGGCGCCATCGCCTGGCACTGCGCCCAGGGGAACCTTCCTGCAACTCATTCGGACTCGATTTAAGGTTTTTTTTTCGTTTCATTTCTGTTCTGCTGATCCATCCTTCCTGAAGCCATGCAGAGTTGCTATTCAGTCGTGGGTGGACAGCAGAGAGATGTCTAAATTTTTGGAAGAAGCTTCCTTATTGTTTCGAGGGCTTCCCTTGAAGGGGGATGTGGAGTGCTGGAGATGGGAAGAAATTGTTAGAGGGATGGAGGTTGCTTCTGGTGACCTTCCTTTCGATGAACTTGACCCTAACAATGAGGGATGAGTGGCCTGAGGTGCTTCCGTGGTCATCGGGGGCACTCGATGGTGGCTTGGGACTTTCTTGTAGTGATGAGTCTGATTTTTTTGTGTAGTTAGAGTCTGGGTTCGCGGAGCCAAGATGCGATATTAGTTTAGACCCATCACTGACAGCCATCGATGACTTCGGCCACCTAAGAGTTTTCGGAGAGAGAGATGTCATTCCGCTGCTGCCATGCATATTTACATATATATTCTATTGTGGCACGTTTTATAAATAGAGTTTTGTTTTGCTTATTCTTGCCTTATTGTTATTGCGTAATTCTTAGTACGTTTTATTGTTGAAATAGATAATAAATTTTGCAACTTTTGGATAATAGTCCTTGATTAGGTTGGGTGGCTGTGACCTCAGGGACTAGCTGAAAGATTCTAAACCAGATCTGGTCGTTACCATTATTTTTTTCCAGAGCCATACGTTCTGGGAGTACTGCAGGACAGTGTTTTATGTTAAACGGTCGAGAAGATGCCCGTTACCCGAAGTAAAAGAGATACCGCCCCGGGAAATTCCGAACACGAAGAGTCCGAGGGGGCTCAAGGCGGTACGGATCGCGAAACCGGAGATCAGGTAGAGGTAGTCCGAACTTTAACGGAGCGAATAACAGTCCTCCAGCAGGAGTTGGAAGGGTTGAGCGCAGACCAACGTCCACCGGTAAACCATGCCGCTTTACAAAACCTTGAAAGCGACCCAAATATAGAGCCACCAAGGGCGGTATTGGGTCGTGAGACGTCCCGCTTTGAGACCAAGCGGAAGTCGCCGGTTTTATCCTGGAACCTCAGGTTCTCCGGCAGTAGCAATACGTTATCGGCGGAGGAGTTTTTGTTCAGGGTTGAACAAAGGGCCCGCGATGACTGGGTTAGCCAGACAGAGGTATGTCGTCATATCTCGGCTCTCTTAACGGAAAGAGCGGAAGAGTGGTACTGGTCCCAGTTCCGTCGACAAGTATCTGATCCCGATTGGGACGAGCTGAAATGTCAGCTCCTTCGACAATTTAGACGCCGAGAATCGGACTTTGAGTTGATCAAGCGGCTGTTGGAACAGCGGCAACACACCAGCTCGTATGATGAATATGTGTCTAAGATGGTGTCGTTGTACAACCGAATGACAAATCCTATGCCCGAGGCCGAATTGGTGGAGTTAGTCATTCAAAATTTAAATGGACCCTTAGGTTCGGTAGTGATTGGACAGCAGTTCACCACCATGCAGCAACTACGCGAAGTATGTCTCCGCGCCGAACGTTGGCAGAGGCAGAAAAGGCTTGAAAGAAGACCTGACCCGAGGATACATGAGCTCGAGTACAACTCCCCCTATTCCGACCCAACCTTACCTGCGCAAGATATACCGTTCTCAGTGGACGAAGTTCAACGACCTAGTCCGGACCCAAATAGGAGACCTATTCTGTGTTGGAACTGTCGGCAACAGGGTCATCCGTTCATGGACTGCCCCTCGGCGACTCGCGGTTTGTTTTGCTTCCAGTGTGGCAGACCAGGAGTTGTAACACCCAGATGTCCCACATGTCAGGGAAACCGGGAACAGGGTGCGAGGCCAAACGGGAGCCCGCGCTCGAACTAGGTTCGCCCGTACCCCCTCCTGACTTATTCTATCCCTATACTCCTTCAATTATGGTAGACTTCACGTCAACTGAGTCTCTTCCCTCTTTTCCCTCTGAGGAGGTCAAACTTTCTTTTTTTTCCCGTTGGAAGAGATATGTCTCCGCTCGCCACCGCATCTTTTCGGAGCCTCCTTTGGTGGACTCCAGTAATACCCCTCCCAAAATTAGAATGCGAGCCAAGGAGAAGCGACACCTTTCGCAGAAAGTTGTTTCTGCAATCGTCTCTGACTTGTCAGATAACCGTCCTTTTGCTAAAGTCACTTTAGCTAACGAAGAGGTGATTGGTTTAATGGACAGTGGTGCCAATATCACCTGTTTAGGGAAAGATGCCGAATCATTTCTGGAAAGACATCCCGAAGTTACATTATACTCTTTGCAAACTTGTGTGCAAACAGCTAACGGGGCTTAACAGAGAATGCTGGGTTATGTTAAGGTTCCCATCTCCTTCGGAGGACGGACCCATGACCTGACTATCTATGTGGTGCCCGGTCTCTGTCAGAAACTGTATCTCGGGTATGATTTTTGGAAACTTTTCGACATCGCTCCCCAGATAGTCAGCGAGATAAAGGCTCCATCCGCACCTGCGAAAATGCACGACTTAACGTCCTTGCAACGCGAACGGTTGGAGCGTGTTAAGGCCAGGTTTCCCTCTTTCGATGTCTTAGGACTGGGAAAGACCCATCTGGAAGAACACATCATTGACACGGGTGACTCAGTTCCCATTAAACAGAGGCACTATCCGGTCTCACCCGCTATTCAACAGTTAATGTATGGCGAGTTGGACAGGATGTTGGCTCTGGGGGTGATCGAGCCATCCAATAGTCCCTGGAACTCTCCAGTGGTGTTAGTTCGAAAACCAGGAAAGGTCCGCCTGTGCCTTGACTCTCGCAAGGTTAATAGTGTCACTGTCAAGGACGCCTACCCTCTTCCACACATTGATGGGCTTCTTGGTCGTCTTCAAGACACCAAGTTCATCACCAGCTTGGATCTTAAGGACGCTTTCTGGCAAATCCCTCTTGAGATGAAGTCGCGAGAGAGGACAGCTTTCACTGTCCCAGGTCGTCCTCTGTACCAGTTCACAGTTATGCCTTTCGGCTTATGCAATGCCCCACAGCGCATGTGTCGCTTGATGGATAAAGCCATCCCGGGTAATTTACGTGAGAACGTCTTTGTTTATCTGGACGACCTTCTCATAGTTTCACCTGACTTTGACTCCCACTTGCGACTTCTGGACGAAGTCTCCAGCTGTCTCCGTCGTGCTGGGTTGACCATCAATCTGGAAAAAAGCAAATTTTGCGTGACTGAAGTCAAGTATCTGGGCTTCATAATTGGTGATGGGACGCTGAAAACGGATCCTAACAAGGTGACGGCCATCACGGAACTCCCGACTCCGAAGTCTCATAAGCAGACCAGATTTCTGGGTATGACCGGATGGTATCAGCGTTTCATCCCGAATTATGCAAGCGTGGCTTCTTCAATTACGGATTGTTTGAAGAATAAAACTTTTGAATGGAGTGATGAGGCCCAGCAGTCGTTCGAGACGTTAAAAGAGCTGATGACTAAAGCTCCCTTATTAGTCACTCCAGATTTCTCTAGGCCTTTTTATATTCAGTGCGATGCTAGCAGGACTGGTGTAGGTAGTGTGCTCTTTCAAAAGGACATGGATGGAGGAGAACATCCAATTGCTTATATGTCCAAAAAGCTGAATGGAGCACAACGGAACTACACCATTACTGAGCTGGAATGCTATGCAGCCGTACTGAGTGTAAAGAAGTTTAGAGCATATGTTGAGGGTCAGGCTTTCACGATCATCACTGATCATGCTAGCTTGAAATGGCTCATGAGCCAGAAGGAGCTAAACGGCAGATTAGCTAGGTGGAGTTTAAAGCTACAGGGGTTCGATTTCAAAATCGAACATCGCAAAGGTAGCCAAAATGTGGGTCCTGATGCTTTGTCGCGCATGAATGGCGTCGACGATTTATTCTTTTGTCGAGATGTAGACTTAGATTCCCCGTTCTTCAAATCTTCGGATTACCTAAAACTGGGTGAACAAATCTTGCAAGCCTCACGGCAGCTGCCAGACCTGCGGGTCGATGATGGGTATGTCTTTCAGCGTACCTCACCACGTACCGGAGACCCTGCGGTTGATGTTACAACATGGAAATTATGGGTCCCTACTGAGTTAACCCCATCTCTCATCGAGTCCGCGCACGCGCCCCCTCAAACTTCACATGGCGGAGTAAACAAGACTCTTCAAAGACTACGCGAGAAATATTATTGGCCTGGCATGTCCAGCCAAGTTAGAGCTTACGTGTCGCAGTGCGAGGTGTGTAAGACCTCTAAGGCTCCAAACACCCCATTACGACCCCCTATGGGCAAGGCCATGAAGGTGCGGCGACCTTTTCAATTGTTGTATATTGATTTTATGGGCCCGTATCCGCGAACCAAAAAAGGCAACACGGCTGTGTTTGTGGTCTTGGATGCTTTTACCAAATTTAGTTTTCTCCATCCGGTCAGTGGCGAGACAACTAAAGTCGCTGTAAATTTCCTTGAGAACAGAATTTTCCACACCTTCGGGGTCCCCGAGGTAATATTCTCCGATAATGGTAAGCAATTTATATCCAAGGAATTTACAAAACTGATGGATGATTACGGCATAAAGCATCAACTCTCCGCTGTTTATTCGCCACAAGGCAATGCTTCCGAGCGGCTCAACCGGTCGGTGTTGGCCGCTATTCGGGCGTATCTGGGCGAGGATCATCGAAATTGGGACCTCAACCTGACTGCAATCGAGGGCGCCTTTCGGAGCGCTTATCATGGGTCCATAGGGACCTCTCCTTATCAGGCTCTGTTCGGGATTCCCATGGTCCTGCACGGGTCAAGTTATCCGCTTCTGAAAGTCCTAGGAGCTCTACAAGAAGGAGACATAACGGTATTGCCGCCCGCAGACCGACGGCAAGCGCTGTGGGATCGCGTGGAACACCACTTGGCCGCGGCTCATGCGAGACATGAGAAAGCCTACAATCTGCGTTGCAGAGTGGTAGAGTTCTCGCCCGGTCAGGTGGTGTACCGACGGACGTTTCCCGTCAGTAGCAAGGCGGATCGAGTTAGTGCCAAATTGTGCCACAAATTTAGCAAAGCTCGCGTGCGGCGAAAACTTGGGAGTTGCCGTTACGAGCTTGAAAACCTCAACGGTAAATTCATTGGCATATATCACGGCAAGGACCTCATGAGTTAATCACACAGATCGCCGAAGGAAGATGAACCAACAATTAATGGGGAAAATCGATGGATAATTTTAATTATTATTCTTCAAACCATTTTTTTGTGTTTCCTTAATCTATGCCTTTTACTCCAATCCTGTATTAACGGTTTCGAGGAACCCAGCTAGTTCAGTTGGCAGAGCATGAGACTCGCTATTCAGGGTCAGGTGGGTCGAGGCCACACGTGCGGGATATCCTAGATTCTTTAACAAGCTGCCGTTGGATTTTTTTCGGCTCCTCACTCCCTCGCAAGTCAGGTTTGTGGAGCCGAGGGATTGTAACGGCAGCCCTAATAAAATAATCACCCGTTATTCACTGGACTATAAAATTTTTTTCACTGAGAAAATTAAAAAATAAGGATACCGGGAAAATCGGAAAAAAAAGAAAAAAGGATGAAAATTTTTTTTGGGGGTCTGATTGGATTGATTGGAGAATCAGGACGAAACTGTTCCTGGACGAAAAATTAAAAATTAAATTTTGGGAAAAATAAATTTATAAAAGTCGCTTCTTGTGCAATGGTGTCTGTACACTAAACTATAACAAGTCAAGGAAAATAAAAAATAATTAGAAAATGATGATTTTTTGGGTGAATATCTGAAGCCCTGCAAAGGAGAAGTTTTCTTTACGTGGGAGAACAAGCTTGGAAGGACGAAGGGCCGAGACAGTTTTTCCCGGGAGTCCTGTTTTGAAGAAGAAGTGGAGTCCTGTTTTGAAGAAGAAGTGGAGTCCTGTTTTGGGGAAGAAGTGGAGTCCTGTTTTGGCAAGAAGGGGCCGATGAATCTATAGTGTCTGCTCTGGACTGGAGATCCTGTCTCAACCAACCAGCAGTATTGGTAGTGGAGTCGGAAGAAGTGTCGGTAGTCGCAGGAAGGACGACTGAAAAGAAGAGTTTTCTTTGCAAATATAGAAAACATTAAGGTAACCTAGTTAGATAAGTAAGAGTTACAGAAGTCGGCAGAAGGAACAGGCTTCCGCAACCGTAGTAAAGAAGCATGTCTGATGTCCCATATTAGACTGGACGAGAGGGAATTTTATTCAAGATCAAGCGATTTTTTTTGAGAGAATATATATAGATTTCGTATTTACTTTTATTCATGCGTTTAATAATTTTTGTGACACTTTATACTTTTCGTGTGTTCTGTGATTATTATTTTTTTGTTCATTATTTTGAAAGTATTGAGTAAGAACAGGTGAGAGGTGAGTTTAATTTGGAGCATAATACTCTCTATTTATTTGAACCTCGAATCCTATCCACCCAATATTGAAATTATTGGTTTTTATTTGTGTGATAGGTTTTTTTTTGACTGTGATAAATCTTTTCATTGATTGACAAAGTATTAGAGTATTTATAGAGGATTTTGTTTGTACTCTTAGCAATCAGTTATATTTTCGTTGAATGCATATTTCAAGAGTGAATTATTGTCAGTGTTTAGTTTTTATAAATTTTTATAAATGTTCTTGTTCTTCAAGTTATAATGCACTTTGTGTCAAAAAAAGACGACGCGTACTGGCCAGGACGGGTTCTTTTTGCGGTTAGTTGTTAGTTCTTTGATCACTGTTGCCCATTGGCATAAGAGTTTTGGTTTAAATGGTTTTTTTTTGATTATGTATTCCTATGTGTAAAACTGAAAAAAAACAAAACGAAAGAAAAACGTAACACTGGTTAAAGTTGAAAAAAAAAAGAGAAACAAATAAACAATTAATCTTTTAAATAAATTAAAACTGTTTTTCAACAAAGATATTAGCTTGTAGATGATGGAGGGCTAGAGTCCTGATGGCGTAGCGGTGGCGATGGTTTTTCTCTCCGGAACTTTTTTCTTTCAGGGTACTCGACTTTCTTCAGAAGGCCTCTCGACGTCCGCCTTGAAGGGAGGCGCTCAGGTCTGGTGGTGATGCACCAATTTAGATGGTACTTCCGGAGTCTCACCAACCCACGACCCCCCCGGCGAGCCAGCCCTACCCTTGAGGCCCGGAGTACCGTCGGATTAATTTTCAGGTGGGTTTTTGTCCAAATTGTTTATTTGTATTTCTTTTGGGTGTGTATCTGAGGTTGGACTCTTCGGGCAACCAACCAAAGGTGCACATTACAACAGGATTGCTCCTCTTATCGATCCATACCTAAACGAACAACAACATGGTTTTCGGAAAGGACGTTCAACAACTTCTAACCTTATGGACCTTATTTCCCGAATTGCTATGCGGTATGGAGAGCGGCCATCAATTGGATGCTGTGTACACTGACTTCAGCAAGGCCTTCGATCGAGTGGACCAGGCCATCCTAATCGCAAAACTATTAAAGTTTGGTATATCAGGTTCTACCCTGGAATGGTTAAAATCATATCTGAACGGAAGAACACAGGTTATCAGATTCCAAGGATTTCTATCTAATGAGATCGAAGTAACCTCTGGCGTTCCCCAGTCATCTAGGTCCCTTTCTCTTCAATATTTTCATCTCCGATCTTTCCGATAAATTAGCAAATATTCCACATCTCTTTTACGCGGATGATCTCAAAAATTATAGTGTCATTGAGACCCAAACTGATGCTTCCTTCTTGCAGACAATGCCCTCCACAACTGGTGCACCATGAACAAACTGCAACTTAACACCAGCAAATGTCATGCAATTACCTTCTCCTGCTTAAAAAACACACAGGACCATAACTATTATCTCAATGGCATAATGTTGAATCAGGTTGACCATATCGTAGATCTAGGCGTCGGCCTAGACAAAAAACTCAATTTCAACCTGCATTACGATAATATAATTGCCAGAGCCAACAAACTTCTTGGTTTCATCAAGAGGAGAGCCAAAGAATTCGGTAATGTATGGGTCACAAAAGCACTCTTCTGTTTTTAGTCCGCCCTATCCTGGAATATGCGTGTCCTATCTGGGATCCTATATTCCAAGGGAGCAGTAGGAGGATCGAATCCATTCAAAAGAGATTTCTTCTTTTTGCCCCCATGACTACCAAACCCTGCCGCACTACTTGGACAGGCTCAAAGTGCTTGATCTCATGCCGTTGTCTAGCAGGAGGAAACTGCTCATATCTTGCCTTGCCTTTGACGTCCTAAGTGGAAAGCTTAAAGTGCAGTTTCTGTCGGGCAGAATCAAATTCAATGATGTAGTCCGACACACACGACACACTAAACGACTTAGGGAATACCCACACCGCACCGATTACGCAAGGAACGAGCCCGTCAACAGATGCTGTATGGTTTTTAATAGCCATAGCTCCTCTTTCTCCCCTTCACTCAACAAGGCATCTTATAAAAAAATACTCAGATCCCTACTAACAAAACCCCCTTGACAATAGTAGGTTTTTAGTAGCTATCAGTAGTTATAGTAATATTATATTATATTTTCAAAGACTGTACACTATGTTTTAATCTAAGTATTATACCTAGTTTAAGTGTGTCTTGTTTGGCGAATTAATAAATAAATAAATAAATTTTTTAGTCTAAATTCTCGAGTCAAACCATAGTTTTTTGCCTCTAAACTCTGGTTAATTAAGAGTTAAACTCGGCCTAAAAATGCGTCATTTTACACTTAAATTTTGTCAATTTTCCTTACTAGGGGGTATTCCATACATCCCAGACCCCCCGGTGTTTTAACCCCCCCCCCCCCCCCCCCCCTGGGTACGGCCTTGCGTTAGATCAAAACAAAGTGTTTGTTTATAATACCATTCTTACCTTATATTTTTTTAATTATAAGAGTAATCCCTTACAAAACGTTCCGACTGAGACAAGTGGGGCGATAGATACAAAATAGAAGAAATGTGGCACGAAAATGGTCTTTGCAACCGAATTTTACAAATAGAGATGAAATTGTATCAAAAATAGCAGTTTACACAGCTAACATTGACACTAACACCACTGCGTTTAATTCTCAAGGCATCATATGCCTGTTCGAATCTACATTTTAAGATGTTCTCTTTTCGTGAGCTTAAAACCGTAGAACTAGAAGGTCTTAAATATGAGAAAGTACGATGACTGCGATTGTAAATCCATATTTTTCTCTTATATACTAGTCAAATGTAACGTCGATATTTTCAAAGGTTGCTTGGTCAAAGGAGTGGTTAGAGTGAAGCTTCTGCGAAAAGATAATTTTTTCAATTTTCAGTCAATTCCAAGAAAATTGAGTCCATGCATCGAGCCGCGTATCATCCGCTTTACCACTAAAAATTCCGCTAGCCGCTAGAAACGAGTTTTGCCCACTAAAGGGAAGTGAAAACCACCAGATCTAGTGGTAAAACCACTAAGTTTGCAACGCTGACTCGAACGTGCGCATTGCTTTCCCATAGGCTAGAGTGAAGCAGACCTACTGCCAGTTGAAATGAGATGTCCAGCTCTCCGTCTAATTAAATGAGTTTTTACACAACACCGGAGCAAAATATCGCCTGAGTGTGCATAGTCAAAATTAGTTCAATTAGGAAAAAATAAGTAGAACTACTACTTCTACTTGAACAGAAATAAGTAGAAGCGCGCACCGGGTTAATTCTGTTTTAGTAGGAAGCAATGGATTCAAAATTTGTGTGTAGTTAAGTCAAGGAGGAGTGAGCCGTTCATTAAGTCAAAGAGTCGGTCGTGTATTTTGGTTCAGAAGTTTTCGCCTCAATTTTTGTAAAAGGCACGAATTAAATAAATATCAAAAGGAATTATAAGAAAGTATGTAGTGTCGTAATCTAATAAAAAGCACGACATAGGAGGCGAGCGGTTGGTATTAAAGTTCACCATAAACTTACAATGGCGCGCAGGTGCTGTAAAAGCAATGTTGGGCGCCATTATGCTTGTTCAAGGTTCACAGAAAAGTTGTGAATGTGCGGGATAATGTATAGTTGTTTTCAAACCTCGTGACATCCCGCGCATGTTCCCCAGCTAAGCTCTTAAAAATGTTTAAAAGTTCAGACAAAAGCTTCAGTTAACTCCTCCTATCAAATCACTTGTTGCCATTTAATCAGTCGCGACTGCGTATTGCTACCGGGAGGTGTATCTTTCTGGAACTTCAATGATTATTTAAAAAATTTACAAATTATGACTGAAAAACACCCGTTTTTATATATTTTTTTTATTTTAAGGTTATTATATTTTACACATATGCTACAGAAATAATTTGTAGTAATTTCTACTAAAAATACGAAATTTGTGTTTTTATCACTTTGATTACTAGATGGTTGACATTTCCTGCCAGTCGCATACGATGTCAAGATGTTGACATTCAAAGCCCTCGATCATATACTCACCAGTCGCACAGACGTTAATCCGAAGACTGGTCTGTAAGTCAACTATCTCTCGCTTTTCAAAGTCGAGTGTGAGATCGAACTTCGCTAGGAAGTTCGCACCGCGTATGGTTTTTTTAGTGTTAGCTGTAATGAAGTCGTGGACGAGTTTTCGTCTAAGACCGAGGTTCAACTCCAGCAACTTTGTGCGAAAAGTATGAATCGTTGATCGTTTAGCTGCGTGAGTTATAATTCTCTTAAAATTTGTAATAAACTCTCAAAATTTTTAATAAAGAAAAAATAAAAAAAAAAGATCTTAATATTTCAGGACAAACTTTATTGAACAATCCAACTTCAATTCCCGTACAAGACTAAATTTTATCATATTAATTGTGGGTTTCTTACCCATTACAATTTAATGCAAAAAATGCAATTAATCAAATTTAATGAAGCAAAATGTTAAATTAATATATAAAAACAAATGAAAATGCAATTCAGCATTTTCATGGGAAATCAAAGTTTACATTTAAATGGTTTTCGTTACATTTCTACGTTATATGTAATTTAACCCATAGGAATTTAAAAGAAAAAAAATACTAAATCGTGAGAAAAAGAATTATATGTGTTACTAATTATTATGGTGAAGTTGGGGACGTAACTCGTGCATGTGGTTTGTACTCTAAATATGTACGCTGGAACTAAAGATATGTACGCTCCAAGGTGACAGCTCATTCTGGCAGTAAACGTGTATCTCGCATCACTGCAGCCATGTGTACTATGCTGAAAGAGCCTTTATAATTGTGAAACTGCGAACTTGAATTTGGCGGGTATTTAATATTAATGTGCTTCCTGTCTATGCTTCCTGCACAATTCGGCATATTCCACTGGTTCGAAAATTCAGTCGATATTTGTTTCAATTGCTTTTCTCTTGAAGAATAGAAGATAGAAAGAATACTCCACATTGCTTCGCACGTTTCAAGAATTATGTTCCGAATTGTTGTTTTGCAAACTTTATATGACGAAGAAAGAAATTGGTGCGAAACTCCTTGTGATTAGTAAGGTGGATGTGGGCCAAATAAGGCCTACCTTAATTTTTTAATTTTCTAACTAGCGTGTTTATAATAACAATGGACTGGTCATTTGAAATTCTTATATTTTTTAGTCTACTTTGTAATAAATGAAACAAAATTGCTTTAGAAACAAAAATCACACTTTTGTGAACACAAATAACTTAAATGTCACTTTGGTCTAATTGGGAACCCTGTGTCTTAATAAAGCCTTAATAAAAACAAATAAACATTCAACTTCTTAATGAATGCAAAACTTTGTCAATACTTAGATATATTAAATCTAATGAGATCACATTAATTACTTTTGATCCTTTAAGATCAGATTTAACGAGTTTCTCATCATGTAAAAGTACTATATTAATCAGCCTTTTTCATCTCTTTTTTTCAATTTCAATGAAATTGACACTCGAAGACACTGGAGAGTTAGCTCGTCTGCTTAAAAAAAATAGCGATAGATAATAGCCTATAAAAAATAGCGGATGGAATTAACATTTTGAAGTGATTGTTTTTCTGTTTTGGCTGGTATCCGGATCTGGGACGTCCTATAGTGTAACCGGATCACCATTTTACATATCACGTTTTACCTCGAGAACACTTGTATGTATATAGAAAATTGAAAGAAGAGGTATTATTTTCAAAATGCATTTAATATCCTGAAAGAGAGGAATATGAAAGAATTGGAAATGGTTTTAATCGACATTCTGGTTGTTCAATATTCCACAATGCTTTGGGAGCCATTGTTCTGTGTGCAACTGCTGCATATTTATTTGATCTACATGAAGTTTCACATTTAGTACAGTTTAGTATACTTAGTTCTAAACCTACTGTTTACACGAGTATAGAGCGCTTTCAGTAATGCAGGATGCGTACGCAAATGACTTATTCAGCAATTGAAAATGTGAAGCTTTCAATGACTGAATAAGTCAATTGCGCACGCATCCTGCATTACTGAAAGCGCCCATAGTTTTAATGTTAAAAGTTCAGTCACATTACATACAACTTATGAAATGGGCTCAAAGGTACTTTATGAGGTATTAAGGGTTCTTTAGGATTTCCAGCCCTATATTTTTGGCAAACCCTACATGAAGAAACATACTCTTCTATGTCTTGGTCCATTCCTGGCCAATAAACTAACGTTTTGGCCCTTGCTTTAGTTTTTATAATACCCAGATGAGATCTATGAAGCGATTCTAGAATAAATTTACGAAGCTCAGAAGGAACTAAAATTCTTTCATCAAAAAATATAAGATCATCCTCTATATACAATCTATCTTTAAATTTTCAAAAAGTTTTTACTAAAACTGGTACAAATTTTTTATCTTTAGGCCATCCCTTCTGTATAATAGTTCTTAATTCATTTAGTTGTACATCTTTTTCTATATGCATTTTAAATAATTCTATTTTTGCTCGACCTACATTAATGGTATGAATTACGTCATTTATGTCAGGTATTTCAGGTTCCTGATTATTATCTATTGTATAATTTCGTGACAAGCAGTCTGCAATATATAGGTATTTTCCTGGTAAGAATTTTAGTTCAAGATTATACTTTAATAATCTGAGTTTCATTCTTTGTAATTTGGGAGATGGGATTTTAGCCATTTCTTTGCTTATTATTCCCAACAAGGGTTTATGGTCAGTGATAATTGTTATCCTGCGTCCATAGATATACAGCTGTGAACATTAAAATAGCAGTAGTCAAAAAAAATTTAAATAGTTAAATATATTCCAAGTAGCTTACATAATATTAAATATTTACAGGTATTTTATTTTCATACGTCAAAGTATTAATTAAAAACGAAAAATGAAAAACGTATTCCTACAAACAATACTGTAAAACGGTGAGATGTCTTTAACGTGGTTAACATTAAAATAGCAGTCTTTTATCTTGATTAGAATCCTGTAAAGAAAAGTTGCCAAAAAAAAAGAAAAAAAAAATTTTAAGAAACTCTTTTCTTTACCTTAATATATTGATCAGTTGTGAACACAAAATTAATATAGATACTAAAAAAATCGACTAAAAGGTAAAAAATAAGAAGATTTTAAACAATATAAACTTTTAAATCAAAATGGAAAAAATCTCACACATTCCTTTAAGAAAAGCGTGGGGTGCGTTTTTATGAAACAAAATGCTCAATTAGTGAAAATTCGTAGCTGTCTGAAATGTTAAAATGTACTCACGGCAGTCATGTTTTTTTAAGTTCAGGTTGGTATGGGCGCCCCAATCTTCTTATTTTTTACCTTTTAGTCGATTTTTTTAGTATCTATATTAATTTTGTGTTCACAACTGATCAATATATTAAGGTAAAGAAAAGAGTTTCTTAAAATTTTTTTTTTCTTTTTTTTACTTTTTAGTAACGAATAGCGTTAATTAATACATTACAATTTCCAAACTTTTAATTAGATTATCATGTTAAATAAGGAAACTTTTTTACATGTTTTGTATTTGTTTCTTTACAACAGTTCTCAAGTGCAGCCCAAAAATGCACAATTTGATGACCCTTCAAAAATCGAATTGCGCTCTACGATTTTTTTACATTTTGAAAGGTAGTGTGCTCGCGTATACTGGCTGGAGCAATAAAAACTAAAAACTGGAAACATATTTTTTTGCATCTTTTTAAATCATATTTTTATTTGCTATTGGTAGCTATGTTATGTCTTCCGCCATTTTTGAGTGAACGCCATATTTGATTTAAAATGACGTCATACAGTTTACTTTCTTACTCACTTTAATACACTTTCATTTGATATCCATACCGAGAGCGAAGTAAATTAAAGGGTAAACCGCCATTTTGTGTTGAAATGACGGGACACAGACAACAGTATTCTAATTGTCACTCCCTTCCATTTGATACCCATACCGAGCGCGTTGTACAGAAAAATTGATCCTCTGTTTTGTGTTGGCCGCCACTTTTATGCCGCCATTTTTCTACCGCCATTTTGAATTTAGGATGACGCTAATTGTATTCAACTTGTTATAACCTTTCATTTGATACCCATATCGAACGAGTGGCTTGTAAAGAAAAATGTAATCCATCATATTTTTTTGGCCGCCATTTTTAATCTGGAACTATCATTTTCGTGTGTTTTCGTCGGAAATACACATGTCTGTTAATTTTTACCAATTTTTATTGAAGGGAAGTGAATTTTAAGACTCGACATTGAGTAGAACGAATAATTCCAAGCATTTTTTATTAAAAATCGTTTTTTGTTACTCAACAACAAAATCAACAACAAAAAATGTAACAAAATGTCATATTCGTGTATTGTCATCGGGAATATGAATGCCTGCAAAGTTTCATCCATTTGCATTGAGTAAAAGGCGGTTAAATTAACGTTACAAGATTTGATGCTCCGAAGTGAAAGTAAAGAAAAGAGTTTAAAAAATAGTTTTTTTGTCGTTAAATTAAACGTTTCAGTGTTATAACACCTAATATTTTGTTGCATCTCACAAAAGCATGGTTTTTTTTTTTTTTTTTTTTTTTTTTGCAAGAGTTAACCCTTCTAACACAGAAGGCACACTTCCCAGCAGGGCTGAGAAATATTTACCACTGTCGTGGCTCAGCTGAGACATGCAAACATAAAATATTAGTAACATAAAAATTATTAAATAAAAACACAAATCCAAATTAACATAAGTATAACCCACGCAAGCAACAGGAAACAAAGATGGTCACGTGAGATTAAAAAGACTCCTTCTAAGGACATCTTTACTAATGCTCACGCTAAAGACATTAATATTATTGTTAACATTAATGAACATGCGGTTTACAGGTTCAAATCTACCGTAATTAGTATTAGAGGAATTGATTTGTAAAAGAGGTGGACCTCTCAGATTATAACGACTCTCTCTAAACGACGCACGACGACCTAAAAAACCTGAGTCGACCTTTCCATTAAGTAGCTGATGAACAAATACAACATCGGCCACCTCTCGACGCTTTTGAAGAGAGCTTAAGTTGAGTAACTTAAGCCGGGATTCATATGATGGAAGAACTATTGGGTTTTCCCAAGGAAGATGATTCAGTGCGAATCGAACGAACCTTCGTTGAACCGATTCAATAGTTCTAACATGCGAAGAATAGTGAGGAGACCAAACCTGGGAGGCATATTCAAGTAATGGTCTGACAAGAGAAATATATAAGTGTTTAGTAACCAACGGGTTATTAAATTCCTTGGACCACCTTTTCATAAAACCCAACACTAAACTACCTCTGGAAGAGATATAGTTGATGTGAGTGGAGAAATCCAGCTTACTATCAAATCTAATCCCGAGATCTTTAACAAAATTAACACGAGGGATACCCTCATCAGAAAAGGTGTAGTTAAAAATTATAGGATCACGTCTCCTACTAAAAGTCATGACTTCGCATTTACCAATATTAAGAACCAGGTTGTTGTTAGCACACCAAGAGTAAAATGTATCAAGGTCAATCTGCAGAAGTTTGGAATCCTCCATACTCTTTATGTGCCGATACAATTTGATGTCATCAGCGTAAATCAATATTCTACAGTGTCTTAGTAAGGGAACAATGTCATCAATTGATAAGATAAAGAGGAGAGGGCCAAGATGACTTCCTTGAGGGACACCGGACGACGCTTCAATGGTTATTGATTTGGATCTACGAAAAAGAACTTGGTAGGTCCGGTCAGTTAAGTAAGACTGGAACCATACTAGAAGGGCTTGCGGAAAGCCTAACATTCTTAATTTCAGAATAATAATGGAATGGGAGAGCTTGTCGAATGCCTTACTAAAATCAGTGTAAACACAATCAGTTTGACTACCGGAAACGAAGCCTTCGACAGCATGAGCAGTGAACTCAAGAAGATTGGTGGTGGTGGAACGAGCTGCAAGAAAACCATGTTGATTCGTTGAGATCAGCCTCTTGCAGATAGGAGCGAGTGTGGAATAGATAATTGATTCAAAAAGTTTCGGTATAGCAGACAACTTAGCAACAGGCCTATAATTCGATATTTCACTCTTGCAGCCACTTTTGTGAATAGGAGCGTAACATAAGTGTTTTAAATTGGCCAGCTTGTAGTCCCCCATGTCTAAATTATAAAACTAGTTAATTACATTGTAATAATTCATAATCAATCAAAAAAAAGTCGTTGCACCTCACCTGGGGCTCTAATTACATCAATTTGTAGGTGCATCATAAAATGCACTCAAAAAATGCACCTAAAAAACTCTCACGGCCCCAAAACAAATCGTAGGAGGCTCCACGACCCCTTAATATTTTCGTAACAGTCCCTACTATATGTAAAAAATAGCCTAGCTTGCGCCTAAGGGGGCTGAAGACAAAATATATGGTCATTACTAATGTTGCGGCTAAATCAGTTTCACCCTTTTATAATGCTGAATTTTCTATTTTGTTACTAACTGTAAAAACTAATGTATGAATTAAAGATTATTATATGTATATAATATTACATGATAATATAAATAATACAAAAAATCATCACTTCTTATTAAGAATAGTATTTCACTCTTTTCGGAATGTTTAATGTGAAAAATGTTGATGCGGGTAAATCAATTTCGTTCACTGTATTATGGTGAAGTTGGGTACGTAACTCCTCTCCTCTCGGTATGAAGAGTAGGCCATCTGAATGATTTTCTAGTGCAACTTGGGTTGGTTTCCTTTGCAAAAAGGACGACTGGTGGATGTTGAATGTTTTCAGGTTCCTTCCTTTGACGTTTACAAAGCTTGTAACTGATGTAAGAGAGGATTATTCCAAAACTGATTACTGTTATAATTGAGTAGCTGCGAGTTTCGTGTGATTTAGTTTTCTGCGTAAGGATTCTTATTGCTTCTGTGTTTTCTAAAGTAAAAT
The DNA here is from genome assembly GCA_949987705.1 of Thereva unica. Classification (NCBI taxonomy): domain Eukaryota; kingdom Metazoa; phylum Arthropoda; class Insecta; order Diptera; family Therevidae; genus Thereva; species Thereva unica. The sequence goes on from OX465281.1 coordinate 69,049,223, forward strand.
TATTTAGTTTTTTAAGGTTAAGAGTTTTTATTATTAAGCTATTATTGATGTTGTTAAAATGTGTTGAGAGTGGTTGGATCGAGTCCCAATATGTTGATGTTTTGCTGGAGTAAATGATATTATTTATTAACTTCCCAGTATAGGAAGTTATTGTAATCGGTCCGAAAATCGAAATCGAAAATTTCAACGTATTTTCATGTTTCAAGGTCCTAGGAGCATTTTAAACAAAAAATTGGGAGGAAGTATGAGTGTGTGTGTGTGTGTGCGTACGGATGTGGTCCTTTTTTCCTGCACGATATCGCGCGAACCAAAACTGATATCGACTTCGTTGAAGTGTCGTTCGAAGCGTATTAACCGAAATATGATCTGAAAAGATTTTCATGAAATTTGGTCCAGCCGTTTTTTTGTTTAAGCGACGAAAGTGATTTTTGTACCTGCACGATATCGCCGGACCACGAAAGATATTGACTTACTTGAGGTGCCGCTATAAGCGTGTTAGCGACGATATAATCTGAAAAGATTTTTATAATATTCGGTCCAGTGGTTTTTTGGTTTAAATGACTTAAGTGATTTTTGTACCTGCACGATACCGCGCGAACTAAAAACTATATCGACCTCATTGAGGTGCCGAAAAACATTAATACATCAATTTTATATACATTTTCGTCATCCTAATCTCGTAAGTGCGCACATTTAGTTTGACATTTTAGCGAAAATATTGATAAACAATTGTGACAAATTCTCGGTATTATACATATATACTATATTGCCTATTGTTCATTTATTATTATAATATCCAATCATAATATTCAACATCCATCATACTGGGAAGTTGATCGTGTGGACCGAAAGGGTCGAACCCACATCCCAACTAGTTTTGATAGTGCAATTGTTGAAATTGATGAGTATGACTCCTTTGAAAGTTCTGTTCCGGATAGCTGAATCGCATGTAGACTCATTAAGAGTTATATCATTACGGAAGCTTATAATAAGTAGTAGATTTGGCTGCGGTAGTTTTATTGTATCTTCGATGTCTCCTTCTATTATTTCACATTTTGCTTCTATGTTTTTTATGATGTTTGGTATACATGTATTTTTCTTATTTTCTTTAAGGAGGATTTAATGCAATATCTAATGTTATTTATTATCTGACAGGGTTCGTCCATATTTTGATACATAACTGTATTTGAATTGGAGAATGGTGATTAGAGATTTATTGTTTGGTTTTTGGTAATGGGTAATTGTCTTAGTTGATAGAAGGAAAAGTTATTTTTGGAAAATATAGGGATTTGTATGATGAATATTAAGTTAGACCGGCTATAAAAGGCTTGTAATTTTATAATTTCATAGATGCCTTCATTTGATAGTATATGAACATATTGATTTTCAAGTAACTCGTGGATATAAGTTATTTCTTCAGGATGTAAAATATGTTTTGAAATTAAGTTTAAGGGTTATAGATTCTGAAATGTCCTTTACATGTTCATCTAATAATTCTATATCATATATCAATTGTTCAAAATATTGGTTTAGTACTAACTCATTGTTAAATTGTTTAATTTTATTGCTTATATTTGATTGTTGCTCTTGTAAAAAATTTTGCAGAACATCTTGCTGTTCGTTTATGTGTTTGGATACATTATTGAACCTTTCTATCATTTTTTCGTTTATCAATATTTGTTTATTAAGTTGGTTATTGATATTATTTTGGTTAGTGCGTAAGGTGTCTATTTGATTACTTATTTCTATAAAATCATTGTCATCTAAATTACCTGTAATTGTTTTTATAACTGTACCAAGAACATTTATTAAACCTCGTTTTACTTAATATTTTGGAATGATCAAGTCTACGTTATAGAGAAGTTTGTCAAACTTTCTTTGTAATATTATTCTTTTAATATCAAATTCTTTCTGATTTCTAGTTTGACTTAATAATGCGTCTACATTTTTTCCAATAACGTCCAAATTTATCTGATATTCAGTTAGATTAACGATGTACAATAATATTGAATAGCTCTCGATTAATTTAGCTTCCCCTAATTTTAAGGATAACAATCCCTGATGCTTGCTTAAATCTTGGATGTTCAACCGTTGTCCCTGGGAGTAGTCGATAAACCTGAAAAATTACGCTTTACTTTAATTTTCTGCTTATGTACTTTTCTTTTATTAGTAGATACGGTAATTTTATTATTTTTTAAAACTTTATGCTTCATAAACTTGGGTGCTAATTTATTTCTTCTATTTTCATACTCGAAAATTGTCTCATTCGACTAAAAATTTGGAAGGTCTTTACGGTTTTCATTTAATTTATTTATTTTATTCTGTTTGATTCTAAGACTACTGTGGCGTACCCCAAAGTTCTGAGTCGCAATCAGTCGTCAGATGAGAGATGCAGTTATTCAAAATTGCAACAGCCCAGCAGCCAGTAAATTGTAATATCGAGTTTAGTACTGTTGCGACGGCTCCGGCTGAAAGTTGTTTTTCTCAGTAAGAATAAAGTTCTTAGTAAGAGTAAAGTTTTTAATTATATTTGAATAAAGGTGTTGTTTAGAATATATTCAAGTTTTATTAATTATGGGGAGTTGGTACGATGAAACCCCCACATAAATGGTGACCCCGACGAACATTAACATAAAATCTCTACATAAAGGGATAAACATTAAAACATTACAACATAAAAAAAACAGCAAATAACGGAGCGTAGCAGTACTCAAAGGAGGAGACAAAACCTATACACCAAAAGGAAATTACTTCTCACGGCAGAAATCACTTCCACTTACAATAAGGAAACCTTACTTTAAATGCGGTTCAAGGAGCTCAAGGATATTTTGGAGAAAGCAACGGCATCCACCAACGCAAACCATGTGTCCAGTTTAACCGACCACGAGGACGAAAAATAATAAGTAACGGACAACAATTAGTAAAAAACAACGAAAAAATCGCAAGAGCAATAGCAGCAAGGGAAGCATCATTTCAATACATTATATAATTTAGCATAAATTATTGTAATAAAATTTTTTTAGAGTAAAAGAGAATATAATACATAGTCAGGACACATATTACAAATTAGAATTATCAAGAAAAGAAGGAAATTATATTAAAAAAAAAAAAAAAAAAAAAAAAAAAACGGGTGAGTAATTCTGAATTACATACATATTTATATACGGATATTAGTACGGAAAGAAAATTTGAAAAACTTTAAACATAAATTTTAAGCATATTTCGATTTTTAATCGTGCATATTTCGATTTTTAATCATGCACTATAAAACATAAAGAAGTTAAACGGAATAAGTGAAAATGGCAAAGAAACACTTTTTTGATCCTTTAGCGCCATCTACTTTTTGTATTTCTAGTCGGATGATGTCACTCCAATGACAAAAAATGTAGTTCGCAATGACCTCTACATTTTTTGTTTAAAAAACTTTTCGCTAAAACCTATACTTTCTGAGAAAAACGCGTTTCAAAATTTTTTTATTAAATTTTTGGATTTTTCAAAATCTGCATGCACCGCGACTTTCATAATTTTTCAGTAGGCTCCTGACACGCCCCCCTAACGACTTTCAAGGTCAAATGTCGGTTTGTCATTTTTCGGAGCGCAAGCCTCTTTTCGTTGCATATTGACTGTACTACCTGTATATTAACCATAGTATACCATGCTTTTAATTTCTTTTGGTAATTATTGTATGGATGGCTATCATTGCAATTATTTTCAATATTATCGATATAGAGACTATTTAAAGAATTTTTTAACTCCTTTATTTCATTCCTCGTTCTGCATCTGTGTGCGAAATGATTTTTTTTATTGCATTTTTTGCATGTTTTTCCAAAAGCTGGACACTCTCTTCCTGAATGATTCATTCCACATGCAGTACAATTAGTGATATTTTTCTTCTTCCTAAAACAAAAATTTGAATTATAACTGTTATTATTTTTTGAGTTATTGAAATTCTTATTTTTATTGTTTTTAAAACTTGAATTTAATTTATTTCCTCTTTGTGTTGCCGGTTGACCTCTATGTGTCCTTATTGCAGCTACATTTGATGATGTTGACGTCATTTCGTTGACAGTTATTCGATATTCATTATTTTGCATTTGTTTTGTCTGTCTGCTAGTTGCTTCTGCTGCACGTGCTATTTCTACAGCTCTATCTGCCGTTAACTTATCCGTTTCCAAAATTTTTTTCTGAAGGCACACCCATTACTATGCGGTCTCGGAGCATACGGTTCTCTTGATCGCCGAAGTGGCATTTCTTTATCATTTTCTTTAATTCCATTAAATAATTATCAAAGGGTTCTCCTTCCTGTTGCGATCTCCCTAGGTATAGAAATGTTTCATACACCTCATTTGATTTTTCTTCACAAAAATTTTCAAAAGCAGCTATAACAGCATCATATATTTTTTTATCTGCTTCATTTATTGAAAATGAATTATATACTTCTATCGCCTCTGGTCCAATAGCATTGAGAAAAATGGCAATGCGTACCGGTTCCGGTTTATTCTTAAGCTCCGCAGCTATACTGAATATCTCAAAATTTTGTTTGAACTGTAGGTTAAGGGTTAAAAGGTACGGGAGGGTATTGAAGAAGGTGGTGATGAACCCTGCGTTTGAACTCTTGGATGTTGTAGGAGCTCGGAAATACTGACTGCGAGAGATTATTCCACAGCCGAGTTGTTCTATTAACAAACGAATTCATATCTTGCTGAGTGCGTGAAAAGGGTAGTTGCAGGTGAAGGGAATGAGACGAGTGGGCTAATCTGGTGTTGCGGGTATAAGATTGCCGTGGGGGCAGGAGAGCGTTTAACTCGGGGGAACAGTCACTGTGGTAGAAGCGATAAAATTTTGTCAGTGCTGCTACATTCCTACGGTGGCTCAAGGGGTCGATGGTGGAGCAGGCGGTGTCGTCATCAATTAACTTGAGTGTCCTTTTTTGCACTTTATCTAACCATGCCATCAGATCAAGGAGAAAAAGATCAAGGAGATATCTTCCTTGATCAGCAACATCAGGGACTCTTGTGGGATGATCCACAATTTGATGCAAGTTATTGATGTCTGCAAAGAGCTCGACGTCCTTGCCAGAAATACTGGTACCATTTGAGTAAGTCAGCCATTTAACGTTGTGAACATTGAAATCACCCGCAACGATGATTTCGCACTCAGGATTGGACGACAAAAATCCCGAGATTTGTTCGGAAATAGTATCAAAAGATAAGGTGGAGGCTTCGTTACTTATGTTAGGGCTTCTATATAGGAAGCAGAAGAATATGACGTGGCTTTGGAAAATGATTTTAATCCAAAGATAATTAAAATCTGAAGTTGTGCTTGAATGTATTTTATTATAAGCCACGTCGTCCCTAACATAAATGGCAATACCCCTATGGGGGGAGAGATTGTGCACTAAAGTGTACCCCGACACCTGGTAATAACCTAAGTCATTATCGGGTGATATTTGGGTTTCACTAAGTGCGAAGATTGGGGGTTTGTAATTAGATAAGTGGCACTCAACAAAAGAGAAATTCGCTTGAAGTCCACGAATGTTACAAAAGTCAAAACCAAAACTTGACTTGTAACGGGACTTCGGTTGCGCGGGCTCAATCGCCACGTTCTCGGGAATATTTCCCGGCATTACATTTGCCGCAACCATCAGAGTCAATAAATTTTGTCCTCGTCAAAGTGTTATGCCTTTTGAGACGGGGCAAATTTCATCGACCGACAGATTTTAGCCGCGGCACCTGCAGGACCGAGATGCGAGAGAGGGTAGAAAGCAAGGGTGCTTACTTGTGCCGTTCGTCGGTCCGGTCGGTTGTTGAGTCTAGTGAAGGGTGATGGGCCTTCGCGTTAGACCGCGCTCGTTCCGCGTCACTGCTTTTTTGATTGTGTGTGTTTTTTTTTGTGCACGCTTTCTAGCTTTAATCTTTCCGCAATTTTTCTTCTATCACAGTTCACAGCACAGTTTATTATTTTCAGCGCGCCTTTCAGGGACCGGAACAGCACACGTCCGTACACTTTGCTGTCCTAGCCCAAACGAATTTTGTATTTTTTGGTGGTCGACCGCGTGGTTTTCTTAATGATTGTGGTGCTTTATATAAATTATATTTTTTTTGTTTCGCGTTTGAAGTACCACTTTTATTCATTAGTTTTATTATTTTTTTAGTTTCTTTTGTATTTCACTTATTATTATTTTTTTTTTTTTCACTATATTTTCAAACTTTTCACTCTAATTTTTTTTTTTGCCTTCATTCGATCTATCGACTTATCGACTGCGCCATGTTCTGTGTGCAACTGCTGCATATTTATTTGATCTACATGAAGGTTCACATTTAGTACAGTTTAGTATACTTAGTTCTAAACCTACTGTTTACACGAGTATAGTTTTAATGTTATAATAAAGTTCAGTCACATTACAGCCATAGACGGCATACAAGGATAAAATGTCCCGTACACTTGCACGACCAGCAGGGCCAGCGCGTGGTTGTTTTGCGCCCGGTGCAGTAGGCAAGTTTGCGCCCCATCAGCTAAACATTTAACAAAAATATTCTTTCATCTGGATCGCAAGGACGGGAAATGCACATGGCCGGAAATACAAATTCTTGAAAAGGAACAACATTTCGTAAATCTATTAAAAATCCCTTTGTGCTAGCCTTAAAATCTGTGAACACTGCTAAGCTTCATCAGACACATCTTTTTGCAATGTAGAATCTACTGTTTTATTCACCCTGAATGTCAATTCAATTTCTTTCCGACATTTAAAATTTTCCATATTGGTAAAACTTTGCCACCTTTATTTACTAGTCTTGCCATATGACTCAATGTGAATTACTTTCCTTTAGTTTTGAAAAAGATTACAAAAAAAAGAATTTTTTTTTTTAAATTTAATAAACCAACCAAAATCTATTACCTAATTTACCACTGTTATTTACCATTACTGTAATACCTTGGATCTATCGTAGGCAGGGAAATATTTTGAGTATTTCTCTAACTTTCTTCAACTACATCAGATTACTTTTTATTAAAATTATCGAAAAACTTACGTTTTTTCGAAACTCACACCTTGATCATTTAAGTTTGCCCAGTCGATATTCATAATTCGCGGCACAGAAAAATATTTTACGTTTCTTAAAAATCCAAAAAAAAAAAAAACAAAATAATTAATTCTAATAACATATAAATATAAATAATACATCACCGTAAACAACAATACCCAACACAGAGGCATCGGAACAATTTTTTTATTTGCGTGAGTTGAAATGGTGCAAAATTCTCAAAAAGTTCTCCAGCGTCGTGAAAATGAAATTATTTTGTGTTTCGTCTCGCTCATTCTACTGCTCAATTCTGTATTTACATCTCATGTTAAAATTTGAGAGCCACAGTTGAATGAGAGATTTTTCTGTCACTTGGTGGATTTTTCTTCTGATATTTTTACTTTTTACTTTTGCCTCTTTTGCTTCACTTTTTCGGTGGAAGTTGAATTGAGCAGAAATTATATGGAGATCTCAACGCAAAAATATCGTGTAGCTTCCTGAACGAGGGGACATAATTTTTCCCCGCATTTTCTCGCATGAGATAGTATTGAGAAAGAATTTTCGTAACTTCTTGCGAATTTGTGTAAGTTCATGTAATTTCATTTTAAACCGACTTCAAAAAAAGAGGAGGTTACCCAATTCGACGTGTAGGTATTTTGTAGTCCTGTTCACGCATAATTTTGTAACCCAATAACATTTTTGCTTTTTTTTGTTCATTTGAAGGGGGAGTTTCCCACGGGGGGCATAAAAAACTGTTAAAATTAGTTCAACCTAAACATTTCATAGGCACCGAACAAATTTCTTTATTGTTGCAAAACTGGTAGAAGGCCGGTGGGAGAAAGCATAGCGCGCTGGATACTCGATCCAGCGGCGTGTAGCGTTGCAGGTTCAATCCCTGGTCGGTCGGGGCAGATTGTTTCCTTTTTCTCTTTTTCTTCTTTCTGAAATGAGATATTAGCATATTAGACAACTCCCGATAGTATGTGCAATGGCGCAGAAGGCTAGGGAGAAGTACCCTCGTCTGTGAGCTCACGTGAATACGTCTGTAAATTTGCTTCCAGAACAAAAACTCATGATAACGAAATTATGGCATGTAGTTTTGATTTGCAGCTCAAAAATTATTCTTTATATTGAATAAAGAAATACATCATGACGTGGGTGAAGAATCAAAGAACTTTATTGTTTACATTTGATTTCCCCGATATCAATGGCAATTAAGCTTATATTTCCTTGATTTGTATGGGTGTGTACTGTAAACAAATCTTGCAACACAAACTCAAACTCAAACTCAAACTCAAAAGTTATTTATTCATAAAACATGAGGGTACAAAAGTAATACATGAATGTAGAAGCAATTACTCGCCAGAAGGCAGACCGTATAATATAACAAGTTAATACTTAAATAATAAGTTTATGTGTAGATAAAATATTTGCAATGAGATAAAGAATGTGTTGAATGTATTGGAGCCAGGTGAATAGTCTGGTTACAAATTTGTTTAGCTTAAGAATAAATACACACAAAAGGACAGACACATACAAAATTAAAGAAATTTCAGAAATAATACACATGAGCGAGACCACGCATGAGCCTCAATCAAGGTATTAAAGCAAAGTGTAGGAAAGATGGAAAGTAGGAAGGGGCAGGGCTACCTCTAATGGCAGACATAATGCGATTAGCAGCAAAAAGAGGCAACACTGCGAGATCCAGTTTCCTTACATGATATATGAGGGAATATTAATTATTAGCTTGAAAAGTATAAAAGTATAAAGTGTATTAGTTTAATTTATATCAAATAATAGCGTAAAGAGATTCTACAAATAAGGGTGAATAAAGTTTCAGGGTTAATCTTTTAAATATTTCATATTACAAATTACAGATTTATATAAATTGAAGGAATGTATTGAAATAGTATAAAAGAACAAGTAAACAATTATATTTCATATTTAGCCATTAGGAATTAAAGATATTTAACATAAAAAACAATTAAGCGATTAAAAAGAGAAATTAAACATTTCGAAAATTATGAAAGTAACTTATTGCTATACAATATGGTAATACATAATTTTACAGGCTTAAAGTAGGTAGGAGAAAGCAAGTTTAGTTCAAGTAATATAAATTTATAAAAGTTACAATGAAAGTAAATTGAGTTGTTAATACAAGTATGAGAAAGTGACTAACTTAAAGTTATAATGAAGGAAGCAAAATTAACAAAATGAACATTTATTATTTCATTAAATAGGAACTCACTATTAAAGTGCAAGCCTAACCTCTATTATGAGCAGTGTCGCGGCCATCATAAAACCCCGGGGGGGCGCTTGCAAAGTCAATGGGGCTAAGGTAATAAGAGTTAGACATGCGAGGGTTATCAGTCCAGCATTTCTTGATTAACGGGTTCTCATGATTTTCAAGACTAGAAACCCTAGCCTTCCATTTATCCTGTAAGTAGGTGAGGAGTGGAGATATGTTAGCTTTATCATAGAGTTCCCTATTAGAGTAGTATCTATTCCTAGTTTTAAACCTTAAGGAGAGACATTGTCTAAGAATCTTTCGTTCCAGCTTTTCTAAGTTATGAGCCCAAGTGGTGGAGATAGAATGCCAGCAGGGGAAGGCGTAACTAATTATAGGCCTGACAAGTTGCTTATATAAGAGTAGTTTGGAATTCTGATCTAATTTACTTTTGAATTTAAGCACTGGATAAAGGCGTCCTACAGTTTTTTTAACTTTGGCAATCGTTGACCTAGCATGTTGGTTAAACTTAAGTAAATGATTAAAGTTAATGCCTAAATATTTGAGACTTTTAGAAACTTTGATAGGGGTATTATATAAATTAAATTGAAGGGATTTACAAACTTTGGCTGTACCACTTCGTCCTTTAGCCCAGGCATTACGAAAGGCAATGAATTGAGTTTTGTTAGCATTCAAGGAAAGTCCCCAAGTACCGAAATAGCGTTTAATTATGTCAATGTGCTTACACATTCCTTCCATGCCTTTAATTGGGTCAATGTCAGTGGAGTAAATAAGCGTATCATCCGCATAGAGAATGGCTTTGGAACGAAAGCCGGGAATTGAATGAGGGAGATCGTAAAGATATAAGTTAAATAATTTAGGTCCTAAGACAGAACCCTGAGGGACGCCGGAGGAAACATCAACAGGGGTAGAGGAAGATTGGCCAATAAGGACAGACAAGGATCTATCAGTGAGAAAGCTGGCAATAATTCTAAGAATATGCGGAGGGAAATTAAGTTGAGACATTTTGAAAAGGAGACCAGTATGCCAAACAGAGTCAAATGCCGCTTTAAGGTCCAAAGAGCAGACTACTGTAGGAGATTTATTCCTAAGCCCTAAGGTTATGTCGTTATGGAGGACAAGAAGCGCGTGCTCAGTAGAGTGAGACTCTCTGAAACCAAATTGTTCATGAGGAATTAAGTTATGAAGGCCACAATGATGATCTATGTCAACAGCCAGAATACGTTCAAGGACCTTTCCTAAATTAGACAGAGAAGAAATCGGACGAAAGTCAGGGGGGGAGTGACCAGGGGGGCCTTTAGGAATAGGAATTAATTTCGAAAATTTCCAAGCTTTTGGAAAGTAGCTATTATTAATGCAATTATTAAATAATGAAGTCAAAGGGGACGCTATATAAGGCCCGATCTTTTTTAATATATAATTGGAAATATTATCACTGCCCGCCGATTTCTTACCATTAAGAGAGTGAATAAGGGCTTTAAGGGATTCCGGTTTAATAAAAGGATAGGGAAGAGTCTCAGCACAGGAAGAAATTTCTCCGAAATTGAAAAGCGTGCAAGGCATATGAAGGTGAAGAGAGTCCACGGTAGAGGATACAAATTCACGGTTGATAGAATTGTAAGAAGGCTGCCTGGGTTTAAATAGGTCCTTATAGTAGGTCGCAAAAAGTTCGGAGACATCCTTAGGAGAGAAGTGGTTCCCAGGGCTAATGTTGTCATAAGGGTGAGGGCATTTTTTCCCAATTATCCTATTCAACTCCTTATATAAGGAGGGACCAGGTTTCATAGCTTTAAGCATATTTTGAAAGGAACGGTTAAGGAAGGCAGTGACCCGAGCATCCACAATACGGCTGAGAAGCATAATATTATTGGCTAATGCCAGTGTACTACTATTGTGTATGTAGAGATTCCTCTCAAGTTGGCGTTTAAGTTTCCTGCGCCAGTTTTTCCGGGTCCGGAAAAGAGTTTGAATATCTTCAGGCAGCCTCTCACGAAAGCCGTGAGGCTTCAAAGGGGCAATAATTTCTAAAAGAGAGTTAAATTTATTTTCAAGTAATGAGATGAAGGCGTTAATATCATCATTGGACCAATTAGTCGACACGGGTGGAAGAACAGAAGAAAGGAAGTTGTTGAGACTAAGTCCAAATTCTTCCCAGTCAACAGAGTCATAAGACCGGAATTTAGGAGTGGACATGAAAAGAGGTTGAAAATTTGAGAAGGTGAATTCAAGAGCTATAGAATAGTGATCAGAGAATGAAGGGGAGGAGAAGCATTTAGTAATGTCGGCATTACCAGAGAATTTCTCGGAGACGAGGAAAAAGTCTATACAGCTCATAGACCTAGGGAATGTAGCACTACCAGGGCCAAGAACGGTGAAGGGATCAAGAATGGGATTGTTACGCTTCCAAGAAGTAAGAAGTAAACCATTTCTATTTGTGATGCTATTACACCAGTTGGGGTGCTTCGCATTAAAATCCCCAGCAACGAGGATACCTTCATATTCAGGCTCAAGAGAGCTAATTAACTGCATAAGGTTAGAGAAATCAGAGGAACGAATGTCAGTGGGAATATAAATGGATATTATTAGCATTTTACCAAGAATAGAGTTTGGAAGATTCAAAGAGATTTCAACAGCAACATTAGAGACGGGGAGAGAAAGAGGAATTTGACGGGAGACAAAAGTATTTCTACATAATAGGGCTGTTCCTTGGAAATTATTATTCCGATATAACTTGTAATTAAAATCTTGCAACTTGATTTTGACCCACTTCCATATAACCGATCAACTGCAAATTTTACACATACGTATAGTTCGCATGACAATACAATCTGATCATTTTGTAAAAAAATCAAGATGGCGGTTCCAAGATGGCAGTCGGATTTTTCACATGGGCTCCCCGACCCCCGACATGGGTATCAAATGAAAGGGCGTAACAAGTAGAACACACTTCGCTACTTTACAACGTCCTTGGTATAGACATCAAATGAAAGTGTATGACGAGTATAGTAAAGTAGACTATCGACTTCACAATATATATATTTTTCTTTTAATTTCCCGCGGAGAATTTCGTTTCATTTTAATTAAGTTTTTTTTTAAATTCGTCCGAAAATATTCAAATATTACTGCAAAAACTATTTAGCTACTGCTCCGATTTTTTTCGATGGCGCGGCGGCGTGTTATATAGTCTCTGAATGGATTTAAAAAGAAGAATCATTCTCGCAATTTGTACGCTGCGTGGTCGATTAAACGATACTACGGCAGCGTGTCATACTTATCGTAAAGGTTGGCTCATACCCAACGATTTAGTTTTTTAAATTATCTGCACCAGTCGAATTGTGTAAATAAACTGAGTGCAAATGACGAGTGAAAATTACCTCCATTAGTTATTGCGCATTATATTTAAACTTATCTACGCGTTATATTATGTTACATTGATTGTGATAAGGTCGGAGGAGCAACTGGTCAAACATCACCGAGACATATTTGGTACAATCCAAACATTTTAGACTGTGCAAGCCGAACAGTTGAGTTCACACGCAACGATCTATTTGTGCCGTGCAGACCTACCTGAATAATTTTTTTTATACTGCCCCGAAAAAAATGAATGGACTAAAAAGTACGAAAAACAAAAAATTTAAAACCGACCAGAAGAAAACCAAACCCGCGATGCACAAAAAAGGATGAAACAATTGTTTGTAATTCTTAACAACATTAAACCAATCAAAATTAATCTAGAAAGAAGAATCATTTTTGAAGACTTACTAATTTACCAATAGCTTATAACTAATCTTAACTAACTAATCACTATCATTGTCACTAAATTCTAGGTTATATTTATTTAAAAAAAGGTTAAACATTACGTTTTTTTCTTTTCCATGCGCTGACTTCTTCTCAGCATGGTGTCCAAATTTGCTCTACTTCCTGCGGAAGGAGCTGAATATGTGGAAGGGATTTCCGCTGGAGGAGCAGGACCCTCTTCTTCTCCTTGAATTCTGATACAATATACAAAACTATTATCCTTATTTATATTATAAATGCCAAAGTAACTCTGTCTGTCTCTCGGTTACGCTTTTACGCCTAAACCACTGGACCGTTTTTTATGAAATTTGCTGCAGAGATAGTTTAAACCTTGGAGACTGATATAGGTTACTTTTTTTCCAGAAAAATGGTTGAAGGGGGTGAAATGGGGTTGAACTTTGGTGTTAGATTATTCGCAAACTATACAAGCGAGAATGACGACCAAGGGCTCATTCTAAAGGTAGTTACTAGTGTTATATACCTTTATTACCTATATTTTCTCCAGCACTATTTCACGAAAGTTCCTTGACCAACCTCACATTCGCTGATTATTGGGGCTCGATTTCAGCACTATTTCACGAACTGATTTAACATAAAAAGAATCACAAAGTATTTCCACTATTATTGTTATATTTTATTGTATTTTTTGTATTTACAATATTCCCACAAAGTTACAAAAGTTGATTTACATTTGCCTGCTGAGCAAGGCTTCACAGGTCATTACTATCTATTAATTATTTGTTACACTAATTCTACCGAAATATATACCGAAATACTATTTTAATAATACAAAAACTTTTTCGGACACACCCGATTTACATTTGCCTTTTATTATCCTTACTATTCCTTACTAATATTATAAATGCGAAAGTAACTCTGTCTGTCTGTCTGTCTGTCTGTCTGTCTGTCTGTATGTTACGCTTTCACGCCTAAACCGCTGGACCGATTTTGATGAAATTTGCAACAGACATAGTTTAGACCTTGGAGACGGACATAGGCTATTTTTTTTTTGGAGAAAAAAGGGTTGAAGGGGGTGAAATGGGGTTCAATAAGTTGTAAGGGGATTTATTTTCTTTACTTTTTTTCTATTGTATAAAAAGTAACTGACTGAAAGACAACGCACAACCTAAACCGCTAGAGCTAAAGGGCTGAAATTTTTGACAGTGCATCCCTAGCGATTTTTCGAAATTCATCCCCTAAGGGGGTGAAATGGGTTTTTTCCAAACCGCTAAAGCTATAAGGCTGAAATTTTGACAGTACATCCCTATAATGATGTGGACATCCACTAAGAAGCGATTTTTCGGAATTCATCCCCTAAAGGGGTGAAATGGGGTTTTTCCAAACCGCTATAGCTATAGGGCTGAAATTTTGACAGTGCATCCCTATAATGGCGTGGACATCCAGTATAAAGCGATTTTTCGAAATTCATCTCCTAAGGGGGTGAAATGGGGTTTTTCCAAACCGCTATAGATATAGGGCTGAAATTTTGACAGTGCATCCCTATAATGGCGTGGACATCTACTATAAAGCGATTTTTCGAAATTCATCCCCTAAGGGGGTGAAATGGGGTTTTCCCAAACCGCTATAGATATAGGGCTGAAATTTTGACAGTGCATCCCTATAATAGCGTGGACATCCACTATAGAGCGACTTTTCGAAATTCATCCCCTAAGGGGGTGAAATAGGGTTTACTCAAACCGCTAAAGCTATAGGGCTGAAATTTTGACAGTGCATCCCTATAGTGATGTGGACATCCACTAAGAAGCGATTTTTCAGAATTCATCCCCTAAGGGGGTGAAATGGGGTTTTTCCAAACCGCTATAGATATAGGGCTGAAATTTTGACAGTGCATCCCTATAGTGATGTGGACATCCACTAAGAAGCGATTTTTCGGAATTCATCTAATAAGGGGGTGAAATGGGGTTTTTCCAAACCGCTATAGATATAGGGCTGAAATTTTGACAGTGCATCCCTATAATGGCTTGGTCTTCCACTATAAAGCGATTTTTCGAAATTCATCCCCTAAGGGGGTGAAATGGGGTTTTTCCAAACCGCTATAGATATAGGGCTGAAATTTTGACAGTGCATCCCTATAATGGCTTGGACATCCACTATAGAGCGACTTTTCGAAATTCATCCCCTAAGGGGGTGAAATAGGGTTTACCCAAACCGGTAAAGCTATAGGGCTGTAATTTTGACAGTGCTTCCCTATAATGGCGTGGTCTTCCACTATTAAAGCGATTTTTCGAAATTCATCCCCTAAGGGAGTGAAATGGGGTTTACCCAAACCGCTGGAGCTATAGGGCTGAAATTTTGACAGTGCATCCCTATAGTGATGTGGACATCCACTAAGAAGCGATTTTTCGGAATTCATCCCCTAAGAGGGTGAAATGGGGTTTTTCCAAACCGCTAAATTTATAGGGCTGAAATTTCGACAGTGCATCCCTATAATGGCGTGGACATCCACTAAGAAGTGATTTTTCGAAATTCATCCCCTAAGGGGTGAAATGGGGTTTTTCCAAACCGCTATAGATATAGGGCTGAAATTTTGACAGTGCATCCCTATAGTGATGTGGACATCCACTAAGAAGCGATTTTTCGGAATTCATCCCCTAAGGGGGTGAAATGGGGTTTTTCCAAACCGCTAAATTTATAGGGCTGAAATTTAACAGTGCATCCCTATAATAGCGTGGACATCCACTAAGAAGCGATTTTTCGAAATTCATCCCCTAAGGGGGTGAAATGGGGTTTTTCCAAACCGCTATAGATATAGGGCTGAAATTTTGACAGTGCATCCCTATAATGGCGTGGACATCCACTATAGAGCGACTTTTCGAAATTCATCCCCTAAGGGGGTGAAATAGGGTTTACCCAAACCGCTGAAGCTATAGGGCGGTAATTTTGACAGTGCATCCCTATAATGGCGTGGACATCCACTTAGGAGCGATTTTTTGAAATTTATCCCCTAAGGGGGTTAAATGGGGTTAACCCAAACCGCTGGAGCTGGCTTTAATTTTGACAGTGCATCTCTATAATGACGTGGACATTCACTAAGAAGCAATTTTTCGAAATTCATCCCCTAACGCAGTGAAATGGGGGACATAAACATGCCAATCTCTGCTTCAAAACTTGCAGATTTGTTGAGCAGAGGTGATATACGCAGCAATTTGTTTACCATATTTATTAAAAAAATGCACTATAATAAACCCTTTTAGGGATAATGACAGCTGACTTTTTTTTTTGTTTTTTTTTTTGTAGGAAAACATTGCACATAATAAACAGTTTTTATTTAAAGGCGTTGCAAGGCACGCGGGTTTTATGCTAGTCTATTATATATTTATTACACTAGTTCTACCGAGATTCTATTTTAATAATACAAAAACTCTTTCGCCCGCCACCGATTTAATTCAAAACAATCCTCTACAAGAGCGACCTTCCGCCGTTACTTTTCAAAACAATACCCTTTTTTAAAAAATTGGCGACGCGCCCGCCGCCGAACGTGGTTGGAATCATACTTAATTAAATCATTAATTTTTACGCCAACGGGCCCGGTCGTGGTTCGGAAAAAAGGGAAAAACTTTTCCCACGCCGCAAAGAACTGCCGATCTTGGTAAAAACAGATTTTCTTCCACTCGGGTTTATGTAGTACTCAGACAAGATCCCAGCTGAAACTGAGTCTGATAAGACTTGAGTGTGGATCGCTGGTAATTTTGTCCGTTAAATTATCACCGTGGATCTATGAATTTCTTGCAACGGCCAATTCGCCGTTCCCGTGTAGGGAAATGTGCAACATTGCAATTTGAATTACCCGTGTGACAATTTTTAGGAATTTGGAAATGGATAAGAGCTAGATATAAGGGCAGGAATTTATACTTCTGGTCGAAAAACTGCACGAATAAAAAAATTATTACCTAAGTACCAATAATTCTTAAAAATGAATTTTTTGTTCGTAACACTAGCACTTCAAGTTTGGTAATCGGCATTAACCCACACAAATTAATATCTTACGAGTTAATCGCAAAAACTGCTTTCAACCCCAACTACATGATCAAGGTTGAACTTTGACCGGCCATAACTTTGAGCCAAATCAATTTACAGACCTCGTTGAGGGCTCATTTGGTAGATAATTTTTTTCTCCAACACCTTGCCAGTGATCATTTTCAGCTATCATTGCATGGAAACTATGTAGTTATTTATTATAAACGACCTCTCCCTCTTTTTCAAGATGGCGGCTTTTCCCAACACACTGCGACCCCACAAACTTGGTTTTAACATTGTCAGATGTACCCGAACAAATTCCAAAAAAAAATTTCGTTCATCATGAAATGCAATTTCATGCCCTTTTTTCAACTAATTGCACTGGACTACTATACACCATAAGTAATGAAACACGGCGTCATGGATTTTTCGAAATTCAACTCCGAAGGGGGAAACAGGGTGAAAACAGTTGTATGAGAAGTTATTTATTCCAACAGTTGTTCTTAGAACTTGGTATATAAACTATATAGCATATATAATAAAAGCCATGTTTCACCATTTCGCGAAATTTAAAATTTGTGAAACTTGTGATCGCTTTATAATTTCTTGCACCCACGTAAATGGGCGAACAAACTTAACGAACGTTCGTCAAACCCGAAAATGTCACTTCACTTGATGACATATACATGCCAATCTCTGCTTCAAAACTTTCAGATTTGTTGAGCAGAGGTGATATACGCAGCAATTTGTTTACCATAGTTATTAAAAAAATGCACTATATTAAACCTGTTTTAGGGATAGTAACATCTGACTTTTTTTTTGAAGGATAACAGTGCAGATAATAAACTGTTTTTATTTAAAGGCGTTGCAAGGCACGCGGGTTTTATGCTATTATAGTCCAATATAACTAAAACATTTGTACTTACGTTTCAATTAAGTCAATTAGCATTGACGATTGACTAGGCCCTTCTTCTGAGCTCACTACGAATGGCGGATGAAAATTGTGCCGCTCAGATGCCCACTCGTGCATTTCTTCGAAGTAGAGCCAAGTAGCTGCATTATATTCCCCATCATTCGTTCCTGTTCCTGAGGGGGGAATCAACAAGTTTCTGGAAATATAAAATAATAATAATAGAATATTTCAAAGGATATATCATCCTTCCAAACAGGGGTGTCAAGCAGAGTTCATTCAGATGTGGGGGCACCTAGGGTATTTCCCTCGGGCCTCATCCAGATATAAGCAATTTTTATGTTAAAATTTCCTTATGTGGAAAAGTAACAAAGAAAAATTTCCTCCGTTCTATACCAGGGGTCATACATATTAGCTCCAGTATAAAGTGGTAGATATGCGTCGCAACACACCACAATAATATAATCAGTTGGGATATTCCTTCTAGAGGTTTGACAACAAAAACACCAGGTCAAAAGAAGATAAATTTGCACCTATCTGTGATGTATGGGATATGTAATTTACGAAAAATGTATAAACCTGGAGCTTATTTGACCGTATATGAGGAGTTAGTAGGTAGTAGGGGCATACAACCATTGTTAGCTATGTACAAAAAAAACAATTCAAAAACATAATTTTTCATCTTATAAGTTGTTTGTAAGTTTCCCCATTTTTTAACGAGCCCTCTACCCCTATTTCCACCTGTGTATTTACAACCGCCCTAGAAAAATATTTAGGTTTTAACAAAATGCTAATTTGATTATATTTCATTTTCGGAATATTTATACTTACCTCCATGGGCGTAGCAATGAATTTTTGCTGGGGTGGAATGTAGAATACTAGTTTAAATTTTGGTTCTAAAAATCAAATTATTAACACATTTGACGTTCTGTCGTAGGTTATCGGTATATAATTTATTTGTGTTTTTCTATCCTAGAGATAATTCATTTAAAGTGAGCAGTTTGAAAGTTTCAGAAATATAAACAAACAATTGAATAATTCCACATTCACTGCATAGTGAATGTATTCTGGAATACTAACGAAGACAATGTGGAATACCATTATTTCAGTTGAAATAACAGTTATTCGTTTATTTTCAGCAATTATTGGCAATGGTTTTTCAGGTTCTCCCTTACAGTCCATAGTGCTAATGGGCTCATCAGGATACGGAGGCTGTTGTTCGGTGATTGGTGGGACAGTGTCACATTCTTGCGAATGATTATCAGGTAATTGTTGAGCAGCTTCCAATGATTCAAGTAGGACGGATTCTGGCAAACCCTCATTAGAACGAATATCTTCCTGGGATATTAAGTAATCGTCATTGGAGAAGATATCTGGATTTAGTGGAAAAATCCCTGTAATCTGAAAACCTTTAACAGCTGTTGAAGCTTTTTGAGTATCCAAGTACGCTTGTTTAACCTTCCGTCGGGCGCAAGTAATCTGTGAGATGAGGTGTATGTGTTTTGTGTTGGTAAATCTCTGTGATTCACAGTATAGGGCGGACCTGCGCAGTATCTTCCGAATATCCAACCACCTCTGTTGTGCTCGCGGTATTTTTTGTTTCAGTATGATCACTGACATTGTTGTAGTGTTTTTAATCTGAGTGATTAATGTGCCCGTTCATGTAAATTTTTTTATTTTTAATATTTACTCATTTTGTTTCTATAAATCTGGCCGAATACAAGTACTATTACTTATATATCAATAATTAGCCCGATAATTTTCAATCCATCCCTTTTTAAAACGTTTTTATTAGCCCGCTTTCTTGTCTGTCTGTTTGTCCGGTACAAATCTTGCAATCGATTTATTGAATACTTCTGGTTACTCGATCACCCTGAAATTTGTTATTTTATTATATGTAGTTCATAAATACAAATATTAAATAAATAAAATTATTTATTCCCATAATATAATATGAGGATACAAATTTATTCTATGTTTTGTGTACTTAATCTGTCCGACGAGTTGCGCCCGAACGTGTATGGATTTATATTGCGCCCGACGAAATGTTAAATAACCCTGCAACATCATATACTGTAATTTTTCTGTTATGTGTTCTAATAAATTTACGTATTTCTTCGGAGTATCTTAGCTTAAGTGGGCCCATGAAAGTCTTGAATACTTCTGGTTACTCGATCACCCTGAAATTTGTTATTTTATTATATGTAGTTCATAAATACAAATATTAAATAAATAAAATTATTTATTCCCATAATATAATATGAGGATGCAAATTTATTCTATGTTTTGTGTACTTAATCTGTCCGATGAGTTGCGCCCGAACGTGTATGGATTTATATTGCGCCCGACGAAATGTTAAATAACCCTGCAACATCATATACTGTAATTTTTCTGTTATGTGTTCTAATAAATTTACGTATTTCTTCGGAGTATCTTAGCTTAAGTGGGCCCATGAAAGTCTTATCGAGTGGTTAAATTTTATGGGACGAATGAGGCGGCAATGACACTATATGGACATGTTGCTCTTTTGCCCTTTCGATGACATTCAAGTTCCGTGTGTGACTTTTGTGGCCATCGAGTATCAGAACAACAGGGTCATCTGATGACGGCTTAACTTTTTTTATGAAATGTTCAAACCATTGTGCAAAAATGTGGGTTTGAATCCATCCCGAAAGATGATAGGCACAGTCTGATCCAGGCGGAGCATCCCTCATTAGCAATGTACTTGCATTTTTACGTGGAAAAATGAAAAAGGGTGGTACAAAAGTACCACCGGCACTCATGCATAACACTACAGTTATTGTTTTTCCTCTTTCTGCAGAAGTGATTGCACCTATTTGTCGTTCTCCTTTACGACTTACAATTTTGGGGTGTCTACTCTGCACAACTGATATTCCTGTTTCATCTACATTAACCCTTAGCTGGACCTGGGGGTGCAGGGACACCCCAGATCTAAAAAAAACCGTTTTTCATGATATAAATCTTGAAAATAATATATGCGGGACCACAGAAGTACACTATCTTGAAGGTTGTGTGTTAGACGGAGCTATTTACATTGCTTTTACGCGGGTGCGGGAGTCCACACAATCAAAAAATATAGAGACTTTTGATTTTTTGAAGCAAAATGTCGTGTTATCATGTTTTTTCGCACCTTTAATTTTTTTCTGTCGTAGTAATAAAAAAATCTCTCCACTATTAGTACATAAAAAAGGGTTGTCAAAGACCCCCCCTTGATTTTTTTAACGGTCAATATTGCATATTTTCCATGGAAATGATTTTTTCGCGTGGGGTGCGTGGACACCCCATGGGCCAGTTATGTTACAAAATCGAGGTGGGCCAGCTAAGGGTTAAAAATTCTATCTTCTTTTCCTACAGTTATGTGCAATTTATCATAAACATCTTTTAAGATATTGAAAAATTTATCGGTGCTTTTTTTATTAAAGCCATTTATCCTATCGAAGGATGTTCCAGTCGGAACCCGTAATGACAGTTCTTTATTTCTTTTCAAAAAACCAGCCAACCAGTATCTCCCGGCACTCTCCTTATTTGTAGAAAAAGGGTTTTTTATATTATTTCTGATAGCAAGCTGGCAAGCAGCTACACACACATCTTTTCGTGTCAGCCCCATATAATTATTTTCCATTTCTAATAGAAACTTGACCAATTCTTTTTCAAAATCAAATAACACAGGTTTTCTCCCCAGTTTTGTTGAAATAACATTATTAATGCTATTGCCGGGTTTGTTTTTCATTATTTTCACAAATCTAAACAATGAAGTACGTGGTACATTGAATTGCATGGAAGCTGCTTTGTACCCCATTTTTTGGTTTAGAATTGCTTCAACAGCTTGTGACATTTGATTTTTATCGTATTGCTTTTCTTTAACGCCTGCTTTCGGCATTTTGAAACTAAAAATAATAAAATAAATAATGTAGAAAGCTTTTGAGAATCACGGTATATTTATGCAGTTATTGTGGAATATTGTAGCTAATGTGGAATATATTCCACTTTACCTTCCAACAGATATTCCACAATACATGCACATTACTTGTTTGTATAAAAGTTACAGGAAAATATTAAAAATGAAATAGTTTCTTACCTACTATATACGTCCTTGAAACTATATTAAATAAGGATTATTTTGATGTACTTTATATTAATTCTTCTATCAACTTTCGCATAAATATCATTAAAAAAAGAACAGCGCAAAAATAATTCAACTTTGACGAAAATTCGAAATGACTTATAACAAACATGGCAACTCTTATAAACCTGTTTTGCCAACTGTGCCGATGATCAACCATGCAGAGCTAATGGTTTAAGGCAATAGTAACAGATGACGCTACTATACTTTGGTTTTAGATTGAATTCCACTTTAGCTGCATATTCCACATTCGATGCACTTACTCTATGTATGAGGAATCCTGAGATGTGACATTCATGTGCATGCAAACAAACATCCACTCACACCTGCACATCAGCGTTGCCAACAAAAATTTTGGAATTCCGCTAAGCGTGTTGTAAAATTCCGTCAAATTTCCGTTGAAATAATAAGCTTTACTATTTAACAGTTCGCTTTATTAAGTCTAAATTATATCTAAGAAATCAAACATTTCTAAATCTTCTTCAGTTTCTTCGGGTTGTGTTGCCGACGTTGCCGTTGCAGCTGCAGAGGTCGAAGATTGGCTATAACTTTGGATTGTACCTACTTTATTAATCACTTTGTCAGGTAAATTGTAAGTGCAGCAAGTTTTGTCATGTCGTTTTAATCCACAACGTATGTCCAAAACTGCATTAACCATAGTAGGCGTCATTTTATTTCTTAGTTTGGATTTTACTCCGTTCATGACACTAAAAACCCTTTCCACCTCTGCATTTGAATATGGCAATAACAAAACTTAAAAGGCAAAATCACACAGTTATTTGAATGGATTTGTGCCGGCTGCGTCTTCATATTCCTTCACCTCTGACCAAAAGTCAAATGTATTATTTACATTTTGCCATTTCGTTAGATTGATCGCATTCCATTGCGTTTCTATTAAAGAGATGACATCATCTGAATAATGCAAGTGGGTCAATAAAGGACTTAAAGATTCCTTGTGAATCTTTAATACATTTTTACATGACAGTAATTCGGTTTTCTGTAGCACTTCAATGTTGTCGGGTAATCTGGAACATAAATAATAGTAAATGAATAAAAATGCTTATAGTGACCATAGGCAAAGAAAGACATCTGTTACCTAGAACGTATTTGGTGTATTAATTTTAAAATAAAATTAACACATCTTCGCCGCAGATCATTTTCAGCTTCTTGATTTATAACATTCCTTTCTCTCATATCGCGTATCTTTGATTCAAATGCATAGCCAAGGTATGGCCTTGGGTCCAAACAATTTTCCAAATTTATTGTTAGGGGATCAATATTCGGGCGTGGTATGACAATTTTAGTGACCAAGAACCCGACAAGCATGGATAAATCCTTGAATAATTTACATGGGTCAGCATTTCTGGCCTCAAATGCTTTATTAACTCGTTGCAGCTCTTCTAATATAGGACATAAAAATGAAAATAAAGCCAAATTGCTCTCATCTCTGTACATATGGTGCAATATCTCAGCAGTATAATGTTGCCGGGATTCTATTTCAAAATGCGTTTTTAACTCCAGCCACTGTTTTAATATTCGTTCTACGGATGAGTATATTGATAGCCATCGAGTTTGGCAAGCTTTGACGATTTTTAATGGCTCGTGGTCTTCATTTATCGTTCTGTACAACTCTTTATATTGAGCCTGCCGTGCCGATGAATGGCGGAACCAATTATATGTTTCAGATATCATGAACTCCAGATTTCTCGGTAAAGTACCTTCTGTAGCATGGGATACGGCAAGCTGAATTGAGTGGCACACACATCGAACGAGCACTAGACCTGGAATATCCTGTTTGTTTTGCATATACGCCGTTATTTACTCCTGTCATAACGCTCGCATTGTCAGTGCCGATGCCAATAATATTTTTAAAGTCCAGCCCAAATTCATGTAGCGTGTATTTAACCACACAAATTATTCCATCTGCAGTGCATTCGGTTAGTGTTGCCAACTTTAAAAATGAAGTATTAATTTTCTTCATACGTGTACTGCAGTAAATTATCACGATTCCAAGATATTTTATGACACTAATATCTGTCGACTCATCCAAAAGCAGGCTGAATTTTCCATTTCCAATGTCCAGCTTTAGATCTTCTTGGAAATGTGGGATTAAAATATTTTTTATAATATTGGAACATTTTGTACGATGCAGTTGCATATCTTTAATAGCTTCAGAATCATCACAAACTTTTTTTATAATTTTTCCTAAATGATCGACAGTTAATATGCTGCAATGCTCAGCAATAAACAGGGCCATGTAAACTTCACACGATTTGGTTTTATCTGTCATTTTTTTCGGGAAATTAATAGTTTTTTGCCGTGATGGAGCTAACATATTGGAATTAGTCACATGCTTTTTTGAAGTTATATGAGCTTTTAAATTAGAATATCTATTACTACTACTCACTATACATCGACAATATTTACATTCCGGAAAGGATTCGCCAGAACTATCTTCTTTTCTAATAATCCAGTCTTTAAATAACTTATCTTGAAGCCACTCATTCCGAAACTTTTGTTTATATTGTACCTTCGGCATTTTTTATCACACAAAACACAGCAGTTCACAACCAAAACTAAAATGTTACAGAAACAAACTCTAAACTCAACATCTACATGCGAAGTTTAAACAAGCAGTACTAAACCTTTGATAGACATAAGCGGGGAAGTCCCTTCGAATTACCGGAAAGTACTAAATTTGATAAAGAGCTAACTTCATGGTACGTTCTTACCACATAACATACCTAGCGCCACCGTTTGGCTACGAAATTAAAACTAGTTGGGATGTGGGTTCGACCCTTTCGGTCCACACGATCAACTTCCCAGTATGATGGATGTTGAATATTATGATTGGATATTTTAATAATAAATGAACAATAGGCAATATAGAATATATGTATAATACCGAGAATTTGTCACAATTGTTTATCAATATTTTCGCTAAAATGTCAAACTAAATGTGCGCACTTACAAGATTAGGTATTAATGTGTTTCGGCACCTCAGTGAAGTCGATATAGTTTTTAGTTCACGCGGTATCGTGCAGGTACAAAAATCACTTAAGTCATTTAAACCAAAAAACCACTGGACCGAATATTATAAAAAATCTTTTCAGATTATATTGCCGCTAATACGCTTCGAACGGCACCTCAAGTAAGTCAATATCTTTTGTGGTTCGGGCCATATCGTGCAGGTACAAAAATCACTTACGCCGCTTAAACAAAAAAACGGCTCGACCGAATTTTATGAAAATCTTTTCAGATCATATTTTGGTTAATACTCTTCGAACGGCTCCTCAACTAAGCCGATATCTTTTATAGTTCGCGCGATATCGTGCAGGTACAAAAATCACTTAAGTCATTTAAACCAAAAAACCGCTGGACCGAATATTATAAAAATCTTTTTAGATTATATTGTCGCTAATACGCTTCGAACGGCACCTCAAGTAAGTCAATATCTTTCGTGGTTCGGGCGATATCGTGCAGGTACAAAAATCACTTACTTCGCTTAAACAAAAAAACGGCTGGACCGAATCTCATGAAAATCTTTTCAGATCATATTTCGGTTAATACGCTTCGAACGACACCTCAACGAAGTCGATATCAGTTTTGGTTCGCGCGATATCGTGCAGGAAAAAATGACCACATCCGTACGCACATACATACACACACACACACACATACTTCCTCCCAATTTTTTGCTTAAAATGCTCCTGGGACCTTGAAAGATGAAAATACGTTGAAATTTTCGATTTCGATTTTCGGACCGATTACAATAACTTCCTATACTGGAAAGTTAATAACACTTTTTCGTCATATTTTCGTTACCAAATTTCCTTATGTTTTCATAGGAGACGCGTCTCCAGTCTCCATAGTAAGCTTAAATAATCTATCCGTTAAAAAATCCGTCAGCCGTTAGCATAAAATTTGTTCCGTTTTCTCTCTTTCCAATCCGCTAGATATGACGGGGAATCCGTCAATTTGGCAACGCTGCTGCACATTTTTTTTTTATTTTTATCCAAAAAAAGTATCTTTTTATAACGTATCTTTTAAACTTTTTGACATAAAATAACTTGAAATCACGGTTTTGTGATACAACTCTCTTAACTTGATATATTGCGATGCAAACCTACTGTTAAAAGATTAGTTGCTCGTTTGATTAAAATAACTGCAACCGATACAATTCCGTAAACAGAAAATATTAAATCTCAGATGGGAAAAAATAGTTCAGCAAACAAACGAGCACGAATACGCTTTTTGCCTATCAAGATTAACCCGATTCAGCGGAATCAGCTTTATTTACTTTCCTACCGCTAGTAACGAAATGAAAATACGCTATTTCTCCAGCGACAAAATATAGTGCAAACTCTGTCCAGTTATCTTCTTTTAAATGGCCTGCCACCTTGATAGGCCTTGATATTTCCTCTGATTCCTCCAAAAACCGGCAACAAAATCAGCATTACGTTATTCTTTCTGCGACAAACTATTGCCCCAATGCCTTTGGTGAGGTACTTGGCCCAAAGGTACTGCGGCCACTCTCTTGAGCTACATATTTTACTACTGCATTTACATTCCTGATAACTTTCAACGAATGGTTGTCTTATATACCTGCGACCTGCTTTAACGCATGCATAATTCCAAATTTTCACTGCGTTGCACTAGCAACACTGTGTTGTATTGGTGAATAGAGAGGGACGCATACAAACTTCTATGCAAGATTTTCAATTTTCGTTTCCACTTCGCATTTGAGATGTCAACTGCCCTAACCCAGCGGGAAAAGTAATGGTTGTGGCATCGAAGTGGTAATCCATCCGAAAAATTCTTTGCATTACTTTTTGCGTTACGGAATCGATTACATTTCCATTGTGATGTCCTAGGACGGTAATCGACGAATGACGTAGAATGTCGAAATCCCGCACACAATTGAAAACAAGATCAAACAAGCTCCAAAGGAAATGTGTCAAATGGGCATACAAAATAGAGAGAAAATAAAAGAATAAATGTTCGAAATATCGATTTAAAGGTTGATTTACTACTTTTTGCATTACATTGTAATACGTGAGGATAACCATACTGATTCTTGCAAGAAAACACCTATTACTGTGTTCAGTAATTACTGATTTTCCTGCTGGGAAACTTTCCTTAATTGAGGCAGAAAAATACATTTATATGCAAAGCGTTACGACTGTGATGAACTTGCTTGGTATTCGGTTCCAGTCTGTAAGCAGTGATATGAATACTATTAAAAAGTATCGAGTCAAAAGTATCGAGTACTGATTTTAGTAGAATCGAAAGCCAAATAGTCATATCAGTAAAGCATCGATGGAGATTAGATAAGCGACAAATTATTTTTGACGTAACAAATTAGTGACAAATTATAGACCTAGACCCGTGTGTGCTGACTCTTTGGGTAGCAATTCTAAAGCCTGCACTACACATCGAAAGATACATCCGGGAGATGATCCACAGACGCATCCGGGAATAAATCCGCGAGCCGTCCACACGTCCGCGTATCAATCAGTCTGTGTTGATCATCGGAAGATGCAAGACATCAAAAAATGGATGTTGAGACAGTAGCGGCCGCTGCTATTTATTTATTTATCGCTATTACTTAAGTGTGAATCGTAATAGAGTGATTAAAAGAAAATGAAAAAAAAAGAAGGTGGTGGTGATGTCTGAAAATATTAAAATGCGACACAACTACCTCTCAAATTAGCTCTTAGAAAATCAGTGTGACTGTGTGTTTTTTATCGAATTTGCATAGCTTTCATAACACACTCTACTTGATCCTGGTTCAATAATTTCTTGTGATAAAATGTTGATTACTTCCGATTTTTGGTTGACCTCATTTTGTGACAGTGATTCCATTGAACAGGGCGAGTCAATTACATAACTCGGTGAAGGTGTTTGTGATAAATATACATTATTGCTAGAAGGTCTGAGTATAACTTGTGAAGGAGAGGAAACAATGTATGGTGTGCTCTGCATCATTTTGTCGTACCGACGACGTTTGTTCATCATAACGCTATGGAGTTCATACATTATTTCTTCCCTTTCAAGTTTTGGATATTCCTTGATTTGTTTTGCTAACATTTTACAAAAGAAATCGCATTCGTCTTCTTCTTTCTGTCTATCTTTGTTGGCCGATGCGATACTCATTTGTCTACTCGCTTCCTGTAATTCAGGTGGGTTCTTAGCACGACGTTTTTCTACTTGAATCCTTGGAATCTTTTGTGAAGGAGGAGAAGAAAGAATGTAGTTTTCAGCTTCCAAAAGGACGTTACCATCCTGTGCGCTGGAAGTGTTAGCCTCTTCAACGAAAACCGATTGTGTCTGGAAAAGAAAAAATGAAATAAAATACATATATTTTTTAATAACAACATTATACAATCAGCAAAATATAAAATATATAAAATACTTTTTTAATATACAGATGCCTAAAAGTACGGACGAATGGCTTTCAAAGGCAGAAGGATTTAACTTTCCCCGTTGTATCGGCGCTTTGGATGGAAAACATGTCATGATTCTACCGCCACCCCATACCGTATCCGAGTACTTCAACTATAAAGGGCATTTCAGCATTGTACTGTTAGCACTAGATGATAGTGGTTATTGTTTTATGTTTGCAGACATAGGTTGTCCAGGACGGATTAGATTGTCCAGGACGGTGGAGTCTATAATCAAAGTGTTTTAAAGCAAATACTTGATTCAAATATGATCAATTTGCCACCTCCTAGTCCCGCTCCGAATGACAACACAAAATTCATTTTTTCATCATTGTGCT
This sequence comes from Thereva unica, assembly GCA_949987705.1. NCBI lineage: Eukaryota > Metazoa > Arthropoda > Insecta > Diptera > Therevidae > Thereva > Thereva unica. The sequence goes on from OX465281.1 coordinate 69,078,104, forward strand.
CCTTTAATCCCTCATGGGACATAGGGCGGAAACAGTTGCCCTCCAGCGGACTCTGTTTTGCGCGACAGCTCTCAGCTCCGACCAGGATCTCCCAGTTGTTGCGGCTTCTGCTAGTAGGGTTCTCCTCCACGTTGTTCTAGGTCGCCCTACTCGACGGGATCCTTGCGGATTCCAGTCAAGGGCCTGTTTGGCTAGATTTTCGTTTTCGCGTCGCAAGGTGTGGCCAACCCAATTCCATTTCCTTCGCCTGATTTGGTCGTCTCTCCTTTCTTGGCCGGCACGGCGCCATAGTTCTTCGTGTGAAATTCTATCTTGCCAGCGGATTTTTAGGATACGACGAAGGCATCTGTTGATGAAGACTTGTAGGCGCCCTGTGATGAATTGGGTGACTTTCCATGTGTCGCAACCGTACAAAAGTACTGCCTTCACGTTGGAGTTGAACAGCCGCAATTTGGTGTTAGTTGAGGTCTCCGTTGATCTCCATATGCGGAACAGGCATGCATATGCGCCTCGTGCTTTATTTATTCTGGAACTGACATCTTTTTCTGCACCACCATTTTCGCTAATAATACTACCGAGGTAGCAGAATTTATCGACCAGTTCCACGTCACGCTTATTCAGCGCAGTCCGTTCAATGGTGTTTGCATTAATCCTCATTTCTTTAGTTTTAGTTGGATTTAGCCATAAGCCTGCTGGACTACTTTCTGTTGTAAAATTGTTAATCATGTTTTTGAGGTCCTGGTGTCTGTGGGCCAGCAAACAGATATCATCTGCGTAGTCGAGATCCTTAAGGCGGTCTAACAAACCCCATTGTATGCCGCCTGTTCTACTATCTAGAGCGCTGACAAGGATGTCATTTATTACTATAAGAAATAGTAAAGGCGAGAGTAGGCATCCTTGCCGTACTCCTGAGCTCACCTCGAAGCTGTCGGATAATTTTCCATTATGGAGAACTCTGCATTTGGAATTGTTATATAGGGCTTTTATCAATTCTATTATTTTATCAGGCAGTCCACGTCGTCGTAGTGCCTGCCATATAAAGCTCCTATTGACCGAGTCGAACGCTTTTTCATAATCTACGAAAGCAAAGTAAAGGGGGAATCGGAATTCAGTAGACTGCTCCACTATTATTCGTATGGTGTTGATATGATCAATACATGAGCGGCCCTTCCTGAATCCGGCCTGCTGCCTCCTAAGCGTTCGGTCTACTGCCTCACTTATCCTAGATAGTAATATATGGGATAAAATTTTGCCCACAGTAGCTAGTAAACAGATGCTTCTCCAGTTGTCACAGTTGTTTAGGTCCCCCTTTTTTGGTATTTTGACTATGATACCTTCCGTCCAATCCTCCGGAAAGGTACAGGTGTTCCATGCTATTTGTAGGATTGGCTGAAGCGCATCTGCTATGAGGCTTGAGTCGGCTTTCAACAATTCTGGCGGGATGCCATCTTTCCCAGCTGCTTTACCATTGGCCATCGCATGAATTGCGGTTACTATTTCCGTCTTGGATGGGGGCCGGGTGGTGACTCGAATTGGCTGTGCATTGTTGCTGGTTTCCTGAGGTTCCTGGGTAAATGAACCATTCAGGGCGGCGAAGAAGTAATCTCTCCATCTTTGGAGCTGCTCCTCGTCGCTGCACAGCAGCCTTCCATCCGCACTCTTAACGGCATGCTTTTTAGTAGAGTGCTTTCCCGTGAGCTGTTTAGTAATTTGGTACAGCACCTTACTGTTGCCTGTGTTCGCCGCGTTTTCCGCTTTTTCTGGCAGCTCATTTATCTGCTGCCTTTTATCACGCCGGACACTTCTCTTTAGCTCCCGGTGTAATTGGGAGTATTCCCTTTCCAGTTGGTAACGTCTTTCAGGGTCGCTTGTAGAGTTTACTTTATTTTTTAGAGCTCTCCTGCGTTCTATTTTTTGCCAGGTTGTGTCCGAGATCCAGTGTTGCTGGTTTCTTTGGACATAACCGATGCTCGTTTCCGCAGCCGTCAATATTGCGCCCTTTGTTCTACCCCACAGCTCTTCAATAGTTGTGTCGTCAGAAACGTTGTGCTGGTTTAATATTTGTTGTAGGTTTCCAGCAAATTCCCGCTTTTTAACGCTCTCCCGCAGAAGATCTACGTTGAACCGTATACGGGTTATAGCATCGCGTTGTACGTTTCTGATTGCGGCGATTTTAAGGCGAATAGTTGCTACTACCAAATGGTGGTCGCTTCCAGTGTCTGCTCCCCTGAAACTCCTGACATCCTCAAGGATAGTTCTCCATCTGCAGCTGACGGCCACATGATCTATCTGATTTCTCGTCCTACCATCGGGCGATACCCAGGTCTCTTTGTGTATCTTCTTGTGACAAAAGTAAGTTCCACCTACCATGAGTTGGTGGGAGCTACAGAAGTCAACGAAAAGCTCACCATTGTTATTGGTAACTTGGCTTAGACCTTGATTTCCAATTGTTTGTTCAAGGCCGGTGTTGTCACGGCCGATCTGTGCGTTTAAGTCACCCATTAATACAATGATGTCTCCCCTTGGAATAGAGCGAAAAACCTCATTCAGCCGCAAATAGAACTCGTTTTTGATGTCATCTTCAGCGTCCTCAGTTGGAGCATAGCATTGGACTACCGTAGTACTTCTTAGTCTGGTACGCAGGCGCACGGTAATAATCCTCTCAGAAACTGGTGACCAGCTAATGAGGCTGGATCTGGCTTCTTTGGTGAGTATTACACCAACGCCACTCCTACGGCTTTCAGTTTCGTTTCTCCCAGAATATAAAAAGGACTCACCATTTGGGCAGATATGTTCCCCCGCATCGGGCCATCTGGTCTCGCTAAGTCCCATGATCTTGATTTTATATCGATTCATCTCGTTGAGGACTTCATCCAGCCGTCCCTCAGCCAGCAGTGTTCTCACATTCCATGATCCGATTCGTGTCCTTGTTCGAAAAGCAAAGGTCGTCGTTGTGTTGTCCATCCGGTTCCGAGGGATTGTTTGCCGATTCGTAGCAATGGTGTTTTTATGGGAGCGGGTTGCTAACCCTCAGCCCAACCGACTTAAAACTCTGTTTTGTGGTGCAGAGAGTTCGCCATTCGTCCGTCTCCCGTTAGCTCCTTCCGAAGAAGTACCCCAGAGGGCACCGCGGGGAGGTCGTATTAGGACTTGCTAACAGGTCTGCTAGGTGTTTGTCTGCAGTGACTTTTCTCGGGTTTTGGCAGAGGTGGCAAATCGGGTACCACCACTTAGCTAACGGTTGTTAGCCGTTTGCCCCAACACAAAATTGCCATACGTATTTTAGCGGATGCGGCATTTCCACTGAGTGCCCATATCATGAAGCCATTTCCTGGACATCATCCTATAGGTACTCCAGAGAGATTATTCAATCAGAAACTATCTAGTTCGCGTGTAGTAGTCGAAAATACTTTTGGAATAATGTCTAGCGTATTCAGAATTTTCAAGAACTCTATACCACTGAATGTCGAAAAAGTATCTATAATTACAATGACATGTGTCTTGTTGCACAATTTTTTAAGAAAAAGTAAGACATCGCGTCATGTGTATACTCCCAAAGATTCAGTCGATGAGTATGCCAATGGAGAATTATCCCAACCAGGATCTTGGAGACAGAATAACACGGGAACATGCTTTGATCCACTGCAGTCTGTACCTCGTAGAGCTGCTATAAGTTCAGTTCAGACCAGATTAAATTTTATGAATAATATTTACGACAATAACCAAATGTAAAGTAATATATTTTCTGAAATAAATAAGATCATAGAAATTATATTTTGTTTTACTTACTTTATCGTCAGTATTCATGAGGCTTGATGATTCATAAACATCCTTCAGAAATACTTCCATAGCGTCGAAAAATATCCAGATGGGCTGGTACACATCCTCTAGTCCAGCCCCAGACTTTTTAGACAGCAATTTTTTTTTTTTGCAAATTTAAGCGAAATGTAGCTAGAAGATTATTATTTTTTATTAATTCGTGTACCGGAACACCCATCGAATCAGCAATGCGTTTCCACGAATCATTAATCTGAAACAGTAAATATAATCATCATCTTAATTTTCATGTTTTTAGGCTGTCACACCTCCAATTCAAATAATAACTACCTATCTATGTCATTCTTCATTCCATTACCTATCGCTTTGCCAAAATTCATCCAAATCCATGCAGTAATTTTTGCGCGATTGAGTAGCAAATAAGCATAAAGGCATGCATGCAACATTAATTGTAAAATGCATTAGCCCCAACAGAATTTAACACACATAAAAATAATTGATTGTATACTTAGGTTAGGTTAGGTTGAAATGGCTGCCCCCACCAGGGAGCCCTCTTAGGCACGCCATTGGGCCCATTGTGATGCCATTCTGGTATTGGGACATAGTTCAGGCCATTTCAAGCCATTTCGAGCTTTTGATAAAGCGACAGAGTCTAGAGACACCAATATTTTGCAGCTCGCTCAATCCATCAAGGAAAGGTGAGCCAAGGAAGGTCCCTCTTTTCCTTGCTAGGGCGGGACATGTACAGAGACGATGGGAGACAGTTTCTTCCTCTTCTTCATTACCACAACTTCTACATAAGTCGTTGTGGGGGAGTCCTAATCTTTCGGCGTGTGGGCCGAAGGGGCAGTGACCAGTCAGCACCTTTACCACGTGGCTTATCTCCTTTTTGTTCAACTGAACCAGAGATTTTGAACGCTTTGCATCCAAAGTTGGCCACATTGCATGAAGAGTGCGACAAACCGTTGCTGTGGTCCATCTCCGCCCGGCTCGAGCTAAGCTGATTTTTCTCACAGCTAGTTTATAGGTGGCTAAGGGCATTCCCATTCGGGCTAAGTGGGGTGTCCTTTCCACTTCGGTTCCCTGTCTAGCAAGCTCATCTGCCCTACAGTTTCCCCTAATCCCACTGTGTCCAGGAACCCAACACAGTGTTATATCAAACTGAGTGGCAGTCTCACACAGAGACCTGCGGCAGTTCAGAAGAGTCGTGGATGTTGTGACGACAGAATTAAGAGCCTTGAGGGCCGCCTGGCTATCCGATAGAATACATATATTCTTATGAGATATATTATTTATATTCAGCCATTCGAGAGCCTCCCAGATCGCAGTGACTTCCGCTTGGAAGACGCTGCAATGGTCGGGTAGACGAAGAGAGGTATTTATATTTAATGCCTCAGAAAAGATACCAGAGCCTACATTATTCCCAATTTTTGAGCCATCTGTGAAGATACATAATGACCCAGTTGGGATAACACCATCTGTCCAGTCATCGCTGGCCAGAATGATGGTATTGAAACCTTTCTCCAAGGTCCACGTAGGTGTAGTATAATCTAGGTTGTTCGCAGTGGTGGCGAACTTCCTAAGGATGGATGAATGGCCATATGAGTATGGAGTCCATCCAAGAGAAGCCTTTGTCCTGGCAGCCGTCCAGGCTGCCATTTGCTCGGCGTGTATATCCAAAGGAGTAAGATGCAATAAGACATCCAGCGCAGCTGTAGGGGTGCTTCTCATTGCACCACTGATACACAACTCAGCTGTTCTTTGGACCCTTTCCAGTATCTTACGATACGTAATCTTCTGTAATGCAGTCCACCATACCGATATGCCATGCATAAGTATAGGTCTGATTACCGCTGTATAGAGCCAGTGGACGATGCGGAGCTTAAGGCCCCAGTTGACTCCGATCGTTCTCTGGCATAAGAAGAGAGCTGTTTTGGCCTTATTTGCTCTTTCTAAAAGATTCGGTCTCTACGTTAGTTTCCTATCGAGTATGAGACCTAGAAATTTCGCATCCTCCTTTATATGCAGTGTTTCATTACAAAGTCTTAAGGAAGGAAAATTGGGAAGTCTATGCTTCTTTGTAAAGAGCACTACTTCAGTCTTGGCTGGGTTGACGCCGAGACCCTTTGTAGTGGCCCAATGAGAAAGAGTATTCAATGCTTGTTGCATTATATCTCTTATTGTTGAGATGTACTTGCCGGTCACCACCAGCACAATATCATCAGCATAGGCCACCGTGTTGCACCCAGACTCCTTTGAGTTATCAGTACTTCATTGACTGTCATATTCCAAAGGAGCGGCGATAAGACCCCACCTTGTGGTGTGCCTCTTTTGACCCGTCTGACTTCTTCCGAAAGCCCCAGGCTAGACTTTATGACCCTGCACCCTAGCAGCTGATCAATAAAGGACCTGGAGCACCTATCAACATTCAGACGCTGGAGTGCCCTAGTGACCGCAGAGGGTTCAACATTGTTGAACGCATCTTCAATATCTAAGAAAGCAGCCAACGTGAATTCCTTGAATTCAAGGGATCTTTCGATGACCGCTACCAAAGAGTGGAGAGCAGTGTCTACTGATTTACCTTTCGTGTAGGCATGCTGCGAGGGAGAAAGCAGTTTTTTATCAATGCTTTGCTTAACATGGATCTCCACAAGTCTTTCTAGTATCTTGAGGAGAAAGGATGTGAGACATATAGGTCTCAAGTCTTTTGGATTGTGGTAGAAGATTTTACCCGCTTTCGGAATGAAAGCCACCTTCGCTACTCTCCGGGATGTTGGAATGTAGCTTAGGCTAAGGGAGCTCCTATAGATGGCTGCGAGCCAATTCAGAATTAGGTCACTGACTTTCTGAATTTCAATGGGATAAATTCCATCTGGTCCCGGTGTTTTATAAGGCATGAAACCTTCTATGGACCACAGGAGTAAATCCCTGTTTATCAATCTGTCAATGGTGCCTAAGTTATGTGCGCTAGCTGGGCCCTCAAAACCTGTTTCTGCAGATGCAGCAAGAGATGTTGAGCCAGGAAAGTGAGTATCGAGTAGGAGTTTCAATGACTCCTGACTACTTGTGGTCCATGTACCGTCTGCTTGTTGCAGCATTTCTTGGCACATTGGGCTTTTCGAGAGAACTTTTCTCATTCTTGAGGCATCCAAAAAACCTTCTATTGTCGCACAAAAGGTCTTCCAGGATTCCCTTTTCGAGTTTCGCAGTTCATATTTGAACTCCCTGAGACGACTTTTGTAGTTGTCCCAGTCCGAAACCAAATTAGACCATTTGGCCTTATTGAAGGCCTTTCTGCTTTCAGACCTTAGTTTGAGAAGTCTGCTGTTCCACCAAGGGGGTTTGGTTTTACCCCCATATTTTCTAATGGGACAGGCTGCTTCTAATGCGTTATTCAGGAAGTTACTGAGATTTGTCACTTGATGTTCGAGATCTTCAGCATTCCAAGGGTGGGTGGGAACGTCCTCAGGGAGGGATCTTTCCACTACTTGTCTGTATATGGCCCAGTCTGTGCTCCAGACATTCCTGTAACCAGGGGCCTTCTTCACAGTTGAGCACATATTGATATTAAAAAGGATGACTCTGTGGTCAGAAAAGGAGTGTTCACTGGATACTCTCCAGTTTTCCACACGGTTGAGCAGATCTGGGGAAACAAGAGTAATATCCAAGACTTCTTGTCTTACCCTTGTGATGAACGTGGGTTCATTTCCCCTATTGCATAGCAAGAGGTTGTGTTGGAGTAATAAATCAAAAAGCAACTCACCTCTTATATTTGTATCAGAGCTGCCCCAAACGGTGTTATGAGCATTCGCATCACATCCAACGATGAGGCTGGCTCCACGACTAGCCGCTTCTTTTGCGGCAACAAAGAGACTGGACCTGTCCAAATTTCCCTCATATGGTAGGTAGACATATCCAATCCACGTAGGCCTACCGCCTTTCCTGTTGTCCAAGCAGGCCAGTACATTATCAGCATTGCTAAATTTAGACAACATAAAAGCGTTAAGGTCATTTTTAACAATTAAACATGTTCTTGGCTTACCTTCCCCATTTCTGAGATACAACAACCTGTATTTAGGAGTCCTGATTCCGCATACAAGGCCCCGGACAATCCAAGGCTCTTGTACCAGGACGACATCTATATCGGCCTTAGAAAGGCGTAAGCATAGGCTGGCGGATGCAGCCTTGCTGTGATGGAGATTAATCTGCGGTACTCTCAACATCGTGGTTGGGAGTAGTGGGATCAATCTCGATCACCGTAATATCAGCCTCGTCTTCTTCCGGTGTGAGAGTAATATCATCATCTCCCACCGAAAGAAGTTGGGCAAAGTCACCCAGTTCATCCTCCGTCCTTGACGGTGAAGGAACTGAGAAGTTAGGATCCTCAGAGGATAAGAAGAGAGGGTCGTTTGAACCCAGGGTTGGTAGGTGAGTATCCTCAGGCACCTTAGGATCAGCTGTTCCTGTTCCTGTAGCATCCGCAATACTAGGCACATTGGGTTCAGCTACTTGCGTACCTGTGTCACCCGCAGTGCCAGGTACGTTGGAATCAGAAACATCCGTACCTGTAACACCCGCAGTGCCCGAGGGCTCACCATCGGGAGCCACAGGTGGAGCAGTTGAAACCGTTCCACTCTGATTGTATACTTAGTTCTCACCTTGGTATAATTCTATAAACTTGAAAGTCGGTGCTCATTGTCATTGTAGCCATTTTCAAAACAACACACTTCAAAACAATACACCGACGCGACCACCTGCATTAAAAATGCTCACAACACTGATGCGTCAGCAGATGTGTGGACACAAGCCTTGCGTTCGCTCTGACGTCTGGCTCAAAATCCGTCAAGAATGGATTCAGGACAGACGTATCTCCGGATGTTAAATATTGTCCGGAGACGAGCAAAAAACCCCTCTACACATCGGCGGATGTATTCAGGGCTGAGGCATCTTCCGATGTGTAGAGGAGGCATAAGATGTGCTTCTATGGTTGCATCATAACTGAGTTTCTATTCCCAGCGGGAAAATATTGAAGCTATTCTCGATAAGCACTAAAGAATTGCTTCCACATCGTATCCTTTGGAAGGTATTATGAAGATTTTGGTTTTCTGTTCAACAGACAAATTTTTCTTCGAGAAAATCAAAAACCTGTTTGAGCCTTATGCAGGAAACTTTTTTGTAACATGTTTTGGGCGTTTGGGCGTGTACTCTTTAAAACCTTTCGAAAAAGCCTTACAACAGAGATTCCATTGAGCTTCTCAAGATGCTGTCGGGAAGAAAATGCAACGCTTCCTCCCAATGTCATACAATTATAAAAAAGATATGACGTGGAATACGGACAAGAAGGGCTCCTAAGCTTCAAAAGAAGGCTTCGTCATGTCTTAAAGTAGGCTTCCGTACCCCAGTGGGTTAGAGCCGAGCTGGGTTGTATTTGAATTTTAAACTCAAACTTAACTCTATGAACTACACGGTATAATATTGAAGATGATAGGCTCTCTGTTGTGCATTATATGTTGCGTATCTATGGCCGCATCAAATGAACTTAGTTCGCGACTTTTTGCCTTTTCTTCCGTAACAGATTATACTCTTTATCTAAAGCTGGTAATAAATCTTGCATTGTGTTGCAAGTTTATAGTGCAGTTAGTCGCTTTTCAAAGACTGCTGTCGTATAAAAACGGCACTGCATTGTACTCGTATGAGATGAGCTCGATACCAACGCAAGCAATACAACGCAATACAATTATGCTTTTCCAGCTATATCTCCATGCCCATTGCGTTCACTATGTTGTGTCATGCGCCGCGAACCTATCATAATCGTAGTTTAAGGGCCGTATTTCACCGGGACACCATGGCAGCGCAACCAGTCGCCGCAACCACCAAAATGTATACAGTTCCATAGAGAGTGCCTCACCTGGCGACCGCTTGGTTGCGCAACCAATTTGGCAGCGCAACCACCCCGGACGTGTGCACAGAATTTTACTGGTAGCGCCGCCACGCTGGTTGCGCCACCACTAATTAGTACAGCGCTGCATGGCACATCACTCACTCGGCCGCCACTTCTCATTCGCGAACATTGTTGTCATGACGTGCAGGGCTACGATGGATAATTTCGATACCGAAAAATTTATAATTGAAGTTCAAAGTAGACTATCTATTTGGGATAGTTCTTCACCGGATTATTCCAATAGAGAGTTGAAAAAGAAATGTTGGGAGGAAGTTGTAGATTTATTTGGAGGACAAGGGCAAACCGTTGAGAAAAAAAAGGACTTAGGTAAGTACACTACATTTTTATTAATGAATAATTATTATTGAACATAATTATTTTGCCATGGAAATGGATTTTCGTTTACAAAATAATTTGTGAAATCATCTCGAGTTGTAGTAGCAGCACGCCCTCCTCTAGTAAAATTTTGCTGTGTTGAAGTTTCAAAACCCGTAATTGTCAGAGTATCATCATATGAGTATCCATCTCTACCACGTACAAAATTGTGTAATGCACAACATGCTCTCACAATTGATTTAGCTAATTCAGTGTGGACATTTAATGGTCTGTGAAAAATTCTCCATTTGTTAGTTAAGATACCAAATGTGCACTCGATGTAACGACGAGCTCTCGATAGTCTGTAGTTTAAAAATTTTTTTTTCCACACTGAGGTTGTTTCCTCCATACGGACGCATAACATTTGTGCTCAACCCGAATGCTTCATCCCCTACAAATACGTAAGGGAAAAGCGTTGGGTTATTTTCCGATATTTGAATAGGCTCTGGAATATTTAATGAATTGCTTAAGAGCTTCTTATACAAATCGGTTTCTTGGAAAATAGCTGAATCGCTACTTTTCCCATAGGCACCGACGTCTATATGAATGAAATTATAATTAGCATCACATACAGCAAGCAGCACTATTGAAAAAAAGTGTTTATAATTAAAATACAACGAGCCAGAATTAGCAGGTTGAATTAGTCTAATGTGCTTCCCATCGATACTACCGATGCAGTGTGGAAAGTTAGCATGCTTTTCGAAACCATCTGCAATTTTCATCCAGTCACTTGCAGTAGCTGGAAGTGATACACATGTTTGCAAATTATCCCAAATCGCGGCACACACTTCTCTAATTATTGTGCTTAATGTTGTTTGTCCTAGACGATAGATGTAATGCAAATCCCTCATTGTACATCCACTTGCAAGGTACCTGTAGTTCAAAAAAGTATTAATTAGAATCATTTAATTTTCAGGGTTAGAGTTGCAGAAAAGGTGGAAAAGTATCCGATCATGCTACGCGCGAGAAGTCAAACGTCAAAAAAATGTAAAGTCTGGTTCTGGAGCCACTAACCGCAAAAGCGAATACATATATTTTAAGCAGTTGCAGTTTCTACAAAAAGTAGTAGCAATCAGAGAAGAGGAAGCTGGAGAAGAAGAGAGTTTGGAGAGCATTGAAGTAGGCGAGCGACCTAAACAAAAAGTTACAAAAAAAGTAAACGAGAATTGACTGAAGACGATGATCCCTTTGTTCAAGCTCTAAATAATTCAATTGAGCAGAGACGTCGTCGTGAGACTGAAGAGGTTGACGAAGAACGGCTATTTCTACTTTCATTGTTAAGTACACTAAAAAATCTACCTAATCACGTCAAAATGACTACCAAAATAAAAATGCTAACTTTGTTGAACGACGCGTCAGATTTTGCTGGTAATAGGACGTTGGATTATGTTTGTTGATCGTTCATTCCGGCATACTTCAGAAGTTAATCCAGGTGGCAGACTGGTTAGTCCTCGTTATTCGACCCAACGGCGGGTGGTTTGCACTGAATATCCTGGCACGAGTAGAAGGACAAACATGAATTATCCGAATGAAACTTTTACTAATAGTCCTAGTTCTGGATATAATTCTGTAAACACAATTATAGTTACAAGTTCTCCAAGCGATACACATGATTCACAGGACTCAGAACTATATGCGGATCTGTTCAACACTCAAAACTCTAGCAACTAACTCTAAAAAATGTTCTTGGCTTGTTTGTTTACCTACATTATTTAATAAAACTTACTTTAAAAAAGTTCATGGTTTGGTTTACTTTTAACTCACCTTAATGTTACAAACAACTTTTCTTCGGGACTGACTGACTTTCTTAATATTGTGTCTTTTTTCAATAAATCATTTTTACATAGAGTCAGTAACTCGTCAAAGGGCCTTATGGACATTCTCACGTAGTTAAAAAACTTATCTGGATATCTCCTCAGATCTTGGTATATATGGACAAATTGTCCTTTGTTAGGGCGATCGGCTAAGTATGGATGAACCCACCACTGTTTCTTTTTTCTCTTTTCCTGCGTATATACAGGAGCAGTGCTAATTCTTCGACTACCATTTTAATAATGTACCCGCAGTGTGGTGGCGATTCTGGTGTATATATGGTGTCTCGTTTGGTAGCTCAAAGACACCATGGTTGCGCGACTAGTTGCGCCGCCATGGTGTCCCGGTGAAATACGGCCCTAACGGTTGACCTCCAGCATAGGACCATTTAAAAACTTTTTTTTAAATTGTTAAGAGAGTTATGTAACATCATTGGTTTTAAAGCGGATGAATCTTGTTTTAATTAAGTCATTCACTTTTATTCTAGGGTGCTTTTATAATTTTTTGGTTTGTTCTTGCGAAACTTACTATATTTCCATCCATCTCTCATAAACTGATTATTTTTATTTACGTCTTTTTGTATATTTCCTTTTTTTCATTATTTCCTCTCACTTTTTAAAATTTAAACGTTTAATTTAACTAATTACTTCAAAATACAAAATTGAAATGATTTCAACTGTCAACGAATTTGGTTAAAATCGCGGTATACAGACTAAAGGTTTGCTACACAATTTTTTGACATTTGTGTGTGACGTCACAAGGCTGAACATTTTCAGAACAAACTGTGGAATATTACAAAAGGAATCATAAAGGGCATGAAATAAACAAATAACTTTTTTAAGTTTATGAAAAAATTGTTGTTTTTGTTTTCTTTTATTTATATTTTCTGTTTTTTCACTTTTATTTAAATGGTTAATTCTAAAGTACATTCTACATTTAAAATATTTTTCTTTAATCCTGCTATCTAAGGCCACATTCTTTGATTTTTCTATATGAATTTGAATATAATTTTTGCTTTCCAATATTCCATTTTTGTTTAATTGTGAGAATATATTTTCCAACTGCCTTATTTTATTTAGAAAATTCGCCGAGGGCTTTTTCAATCCTCCTTCAGACAACTCATCCACCCAGGTATACGTGAATATATCATTTCTATCCTCGACGTTACAAGTTACCAGCCAAATTTTCAAGACTGCCTTCTTCAATATTATTTTCATTATAATCAGTGTCGGGAATATTGTATTCGTCTTCTTCTCTTTCAGGAACAGCTTGTGGCACTAGCAGCTGTTGACAAATTATATTATCTGTAACTTCTTTTTCTTCTTCAACATTAGTGTAATTATTAATCTGCTGTGTAATATCTGATCGCCCTTCGGAATTATAGAGATTATTATTAACTGTATATTACAAATTATAGTATAATCTACAATTACATATAATAAGTATAGTCTAAATTAATAGACGTGTTCCACTATTCGAATCGGAATTCAATTTCACTCAAATTAAACATATGTCACATAAATGGAATTGGACGAAATGTGGAGCATCTAATTTTGATTTCGAGTATATATTCGACAAAACCCAAATTGTGGAACACGATTATATTAATTCTTTTTACAAATATATTGTATACATATATTTTACTCACTATATAGAATCTGTTTGTTACAGAAGGACCACACAACCATGAAAAATGTTAAGTAACTAATGAATCTTACTTAAGATACATGATCGCAATCTGTATTTAAATTCTAATGGCGTAATTGGGGTAATAATGGGGTAAAGAGGAATTGTTTAATAAAATTCCCTTTTGAAATGGTAACAAACTAAGTTTTTGAGGCGCTCTAATTTAGTTGATTAATTTGGTTATTGAAGAAATTATATTCAATTGCTCATTCATGGCTAAACCAAAGGCCTTCATCCTATTTCTAGAATCGACTGATGGGCATGATGAACTAATGAGATCAAACCAATCATTTATAGTTTTAATAAACTCACTACAATCTACAGCATTAGACGAATGAATATTTCCTAGAGAGTACATTCTCCGTATAGCACTTGATACAACATGTGATAACAACTGTACTGCATATTTCACTTTTTGCCGTGCAGCTGCTTTGATGCTAATATGCTCCCATGATAATTTCGGTCAAATCTTCAAATCTGATTTTTGTAGCTTCAGTAATTCTTTCACTGGCTGCGAATTTATCATGATTCCATTTAATATAAAACCAGTATCGAGGAAATGATTCCTTATGAGTTTTATTAAATGAGGGGTATCCGCAAAATAAAATAGTTTTTTTGACTGATCTGCAGGATGAAGAAAAAATGGTGAATCCAAAGATATATTAAGTTTATTCCATAAGGAAACATTCGTAGATCCCATATCAGACACTATTGCTACAACGTCGAAGCCGATTTCATGTAGTAAGAAAATGATTTCCTTTATTTTTTCAGTGGTCATTGCTGCATCAAAATCATAATAAACTACTTGCTTCCAGTTTTTATAAATTCCTCTAACTAGGGCAACCTGTACATAGTTTTGCCGCTTACAGAGTAGTAGGTAGGGGGTCGGTTGAGCCTGGGAACCAGGTCAAGGTCACCGCCCATTGAATCTGGGTCAAGGCCATCAATCAATCACCTGTTGGTGGCCATGGATCTAGGTCACGGGGTCTACGACCGTGGGACTGGTTTGCTTGGGCGGGACCTGGGTCAGGGTCGGTCGGTGGCTTGGGACTCGGCTTGGGCCGGGCTCGGCTTGGGGCTCGGTGGGGCCGGGCTCGGCTAGGGACTCGGTGGGGCTGGGCCGGGCTGGGGGCTCGGCTGGGGACCCGGTGGGGGCTGGTAGGTACTTGTTAATGCTGTGGCGGAAGCTATCGTCCGACACGGCGGCCTCTAGTTTGGTTTGCAGGTGCGGCGAGGGACTCGGCAGGGGCTTGGTTTGTCTGTGGGGGACTCGACAGGTGTGGAGTGGAAGAAAAAGCGAGAGTGGAAAGTGCTCATGACTGCAAAGCTGACGCGTGGTCATTTACCTCTACGCACTAATGGGCCGTTGTGGTGGAACTTTCACTCTGCAAGCATGCAAGCATTGGTTCCTATAGGAGCTCGAAGCGAAACCTGAAAAACGACTAGGGAGTGATCATAATAAAAACAATATGGTACTTGTTAAACATTTTTATTTTACTCTCTAAAACCGGATTTATTATTACACTCAGTTGTGAAATTCTGTTTTTAAACCTAAATGTATCTACTGCATACTGCTCCCATGATCCTTTCCTACTTTGTCTGTATGCGAAACTCCATACTACCGTATATTTAACTTGTGGGTCTTCATTGAAACTTATTTTCTTTCTCATATCTGCTCATGGAAATAATAATGAATTGCTAGAACGAATAAAATACCGGCTAAAAATTTCAAAGTGTTGATTGTACAAAGTATGATCTTTGATTTAGGTTGTTCTGTAAGTGGTGCTAGCTGATCTTTGAATCGTCCGCATTCGTCTTTCCTATTAACATAGATACAGTGTGGTGAACGATGTCTATGATCAAAATCTACATCCGATGCGCAACTCATAGCATTTATCTGCAGAGAACAAAAGTAACATTGAACACGGTCTTTGATGTTTGTGTAAAAAAATCCACTTTTCGCTAGCTGGTCTGCTGTATCTAAGTCTATTGCAAGATTATCGAATGTTTTCAAACGATCGTATTCTTGTTTCAAGTTTAACATTTTGAATGAGTGTAACAGGTTTTATATCACGTCTTTTATATCAATCCAAGTATTGTGTTTTGATGGAAAACCAAGCCACTTCACTAGAACCTGATTACCGCGTCTTTTTATAACCTTTTCTACTAAATAGACATCAGGGTTTTTCACAGGAGCTATTTCTGGTTCATAAAATCTGCCTTGAATTATATTTCCCTGGTAATCTTCCAGAATATATGTTGTTGGGTAAACAGATTTAACTTCTTTTATTTTAAAGATCTCTGTGGACCAATTAGGTGTATAACCTTTTTCGAATACATGTTTATGTCTACTTATACGAACAAAATCACCTGCTTTGTATTTAGACTTTGATTTTATTTTGGGGTAATTATACACAGATAATAAACGTTTTTCGTTACGCGGTCGAACATCTACTGGTCTCATCTTAATCGTACGATGTTTTGTTGTATTGTAGTCATCTGTCAGCTTGGTCAACATGCTAATCCAGTGATAATTGCCATTCATGCTGAATTCTTTCCACATTATATTTTTCAATGTTCTGTTAAATCTTTCTACAATTGAGGCTTTCAGAGTACTGTAGCTGGAATAATGGTTTATTTCGTAATCTTTCATCAGTTGACGAAACGGTTTATTAAAAAACTCTTTTCCATTAAAGAGATAGCTCAAATACCTTACGGGTATTTGCTTATTGATTTAACTCAAGACATTAACGACATCTTAAGATTTCGAACTGACATATTTAATAAACACTTTGTAACCTGTTTTTGTCCGCAAAATTCTTTAAATGGTAAGAATGGTGTCACGAATGAAACGATTAAGGGACAACAAGCATATGCTATATGTGCTTAAAAAGGCTAAACCAAATCTAAGAAAGTCCATCATACAAAATGCTGACCCTGAGGTAATAAAAACTCTTTGTGAAATTACGCTCAACACCTTAAAAGGTAATCATATGCCGCATGGAAATATCTATAACTCACTGTGTAAGTATAAAAAGGACATGCGTAAATTGATTTGTGCAAAGAGATCTGTTGCTAAACAGCGTAAAATACTAGTGCAACGAGGAGGTTTTTTACCAATTTTATTAGGAAGTGTACTATCAGGAGTTATTGGCTCATTAATTGAAAAATATGCATAGAAATAATGGACTTAACAAGATGCTACTTCTGTCGCCAGAAGTTTACAACAGGCTTAAAGATGAAATTGAAATGAACGCAAATCAGTCCATTTTTGATAGAGCAATGAATAAAATACTGCAGAATAAAGACATGAATGATTCAGAAAAATGGTATAGCTATCGAAATCAACTAATTTCATTTTTAAATCACAATCGGAAATCCAAACGAACGTTGGATAAAGAAACAAATTTATACTTGCCACGTGAACATAATGTCAGACAAAAAAGTTTAAGAGATAGTACCACACAAACGAGAATTATTTTTAAAGATGATGTGTTAACACAGACTTCACCACCACCAGCAAAGGATTTCCTAGCTGAAGAAGAAGAAGTCTTTGAAGAAGCACATAACATAACCCCACCAAGAAGATCTTTATCACCAGCCGCTAAAAGACGATTATCAGCTAGCGGAATAGCAAAAACTCTAAGACCACCACCAAAATTACTAAGAACAACAGCTCCACCTAATGCACGTGAAAAGGATTATAAAATAATCACTGCTGAGGATGGTGTAACTCAGTATACTGTACCTGCGGCTATGAGTCCCGATGAAGCTAGCGAACATATAGATGAATTAGAACAAAGTGAAAAACAAAAAGCAGCCCAGAAACAGTCTATATTAATACCCTCTCAGCTAGAATCTGGTCAATATATGCTTTCATTTCCTTTACGCAAGCTCGGTACTAGACAGAGTGAGCGTTTGAAGACTAAAAAGGATAGACCTGCAAGTACTTCTGACATTCCTTGGGAAAGACTGTAAACAATGCCGGTGGAAATAAAAGAAAATGATTTTTATGTATGCCTTTTGAGTAATAACTCTATGCAATTTTACCCGGAAAATACGCTATCGGCTTTTACAAATGCGCTTGCGAAACCATGCAAGTTTCATGGAAACTGGTGTGTTGGAATAACTGAAATTGCATTACCAAATTTTGAAATAACAAAACGTGCAATCTCCAACAACGGGGGAAATGTGCGTAAACGAGTGAGGCGTGAATATGACCAGTTAAAGGAAACTAGAAAGCAGCATCAAAAGGATTTTAAAATACTTAGCATCAAAATAAATGAAAATGTAAAACTTGAATGGACACCAGAAAATCTTGAACAAGTTAGTTACAGACCTGGACAAATAAACCTTTCAGCATTTTTATTAACATTTTATAATGCAGTTACACCTTCATGGTATACCATGTACTTGAATGATGTTAAATCGAAAATGTGGAAGCGCTTAGAAGAAGACCACTTTAATGAAGTTATCCCTGAAATAAACTATAAGCAAGAGCCAAATGAATACATATTGCACATATATCAAGGAAAAAAGACTTCAGAAAACGTTGTTTTAAAATATAAGAACTATGAATCAATTGAAGATTTTGTTGATGATGTATTTGGTCAAGTTCCTAGGAAGAATAGAAAACATCCTGTTTTGAAGAATACAATAGACAATTATACACATCCAACGGCTAGCATAAAAACAGCTGAAAATAAAGAGAAAAAAGGTAGTGAAAAGAAGCATGATGTATTCGAACTCCGTTTAGAGGAGTTGGGTGTTACGATAAAAATAAAAAAACCACTACCCTCACACTTGAATGTTAAAGATCTCATGACATTGCTTTTAGCTAATTTACACTTTGACGATAAACAACTTAGCGAAGAAGAAAAACATAAGCGAATTATTGAAATTAAAAATACAATTTTTGAAATATTGAATAGACTAAAGAAAGATTCACTCAAAGCAAAGGCACCCGAGCAACGGAAAATAACTAAAAACAGTGAAATTTTGCAGGTCCCATATGAAAAACAAAGCTCGGGCGAATTTTTATCTACACCAGTACCTATTAATACAAACATAGATAATCTGTCAAACTTCATCACAGATGTATTTCTCCAAACACCTGAAAACAAACGCAATCCTGATGCCTTGTTGACAGAAATAAAAGAGTCATTTGACACTGCGGGCTTACGCCAAGAGCACATGTCAATAATGGAAAAAATTAATTCTCTTGATACAACAATTAAAGAATTGATATTGCGATTACCAAGAAGTACACCGGAAACTGTAAAAGATTGCCCTGAGAAAAATATAATACATATATACACTGATATTATACAACCTAGAGCTATAGGCGACAAGCTAGTAAGATATCTACGAATAATACCGATTCAAGGGTGTGGTACTATATTAAGATTTGAGCATGTAGAATACTGTCCTATTGAAAAAACTTTTATTGAAAGTATTTCTATAAAAATAACTGATCATCAAGGGGAGTTAGTAGACTTTAAAACAAATTATATTCCTACATATGTAATGCTTCATTTTAAGAGACAATAAAAACTATAAATATTTGCACAACAGGCTGTTCTTGCATAGTATAAATAGAATTACGAGATGGATTCCTATTATACACGTTATTATTTAATACAAAGCGGCGGTGGTCTGTCAGATATTGGAGAACTATATCGTGGTCCACTTATTTATCAACGTGGAAGAGGAATCGGTAGCTTCTTCAGTGCATTATTTCGACACTTAAAACCTCTAGCTACATCAGGATTAAAAACATTAGCACAACAGGCTGTAAAAACAGGACAAGCTATAATACAAGATAAAAACATCAACAACAAATCAGTTAAAGATATTTTAAAGGAACAAGGTCGAGTTGCTGTTCAAGATTTAGCTCAGAAAGGTATAAATAAACTGTTTGACGGTATGAGCGGTGCAGGTATAAAAAGACCCAATCCGTTTACAACCTTGCATATAAAACCAGTTGTTAAACGCAAGAGACGTGGAAAAACACCTAAACGGTCGAGAAATTGTAAAGTTAAAAATCAAAGAAAAGGAATAAAAGCAGGAGTTTTGAAAACAAAACGAAAGATACGTAAACGTATACTGGACATATTTGATAAATAATGTCGTACAAAGAATGCATGAAATCAGAGCTGGATCTTTTTTCCACACCACCAGTTCAAAGCAATATTTTGAAAACAGAAGAAGTAGCATATAAGCCAATAGCCTCACTCGACAACTCCTCCGTTCTAGAGTTTGTAACTTTGGGTCATGGAGACACATACCGTGATTTATCTAGCATCTATCTTCGTTTAAAATTGCAATTAATTAAAATAAAAGATGGAAAAGAAGAACTTTATACGAATGATGGCGATGCTCCAGGTCTAATAAACAACATTTTACACTCCATATTTCGTCAGTGCACCGTATATTTGAATGGAAAACCAATTGCTCAAACCGACCATAATTACAATTATCGCGCTTATATTGAAAATTTGTTAAATTATGGTAGAGATGCCGCATCTACCCATTTGGAGTCGGTCGGCTGGTATCTTGACAAAGATGACACGGAAATTGCAGATATCGATAAACCCGTCGCTGAATTACATCAAGGCTATCTAGATCGTCAAAAACTCTTCAATAAAAGTAATGTAGTTGAATTGATGGGGAAAATCCATACTGATTTGCTTAATCAGGATAAGTTGCTATTAAACGGTGTCGATTTACGGGTAGTTTTATCGCTTGAAAAACCAGAATTTTATATTCTATCCAAGGACGGAACCGACTCACCACAATTAAAAATCTTAGATGCAACAATGTACATGACCCACGTAACCGTCAACCCGAATATTTTATTAGCACATGAGACAGTTCTACAGCGTTCAAATGCCTTATACCCATACAAGCGAGTTGAAGTTAAAAGCTACACTATTCCCGCAAGCACATTCACACTTTCACTGGATAATATTGTCATTGGACAGTTACCGAACTTAATAATATTTGGTATGGTGGACAATGATGCTTACACTGGCAGAAGAACAAAGAACCCTTTCAACTTTAAACATAACAACATTACCAGATTCAATTTATCCGTGAATGGCGTACAGATACCAAACCAACCTCTCGAATTTGACTACTCAAAGGAAAATCCGATTAGTACACGCGGATACAATACGTTATTCAGAGGAACAGGTATTCATTACTTCGATAAAGGTCATCAAACATCCAAGACATTATTTGACAAGGGATGTTTTCTTCTCGCTTTTGATTTAACAACAGACAATTCATATAACGCGACTTGCGGCAATTTACTAAATCAAGGGACGGTACGAGTTGAAGGAAAATTTAGAGACGCTTTAAAAAATAGTGTGACATGCATTGTATATGCTGAGTACGATGGAAGCATTGAAATTGACAAGGATCGAAATGTTTACACCAACTTTTAAATCTATATAAGACGGATACTTTCAACAAACTGTTAGTTGACAAATTGCTTTACTATAGTAACAATGAGCTGTTTAATTAACGCGGAATACTTTTGCGGAGGTGAATTTACCTTCTTTAAAAAAGTCTCTTTAGCTGGATTCACTGTACAAAATAAAACATTTACAAAGGAAATAATTTTTAAATATCCAACATCTAGTTTGGAATGCAGTGAACAACAATCAAGTAAATTTGGTAATCTTGAACTAAAACGTATGGATGAAGACCTTATAAAAACTCTAGCGAAATTTAAGACAATCTTTGTTCGTGGTACATCAACTAAGGAGTTTATAAATAACTATGTTACATCTCTTACCGAGGTCATTGACTTAGAAGCAGCATTTACCTGTGAACAAGAATGAACACGATCGAACTTGCAACTGCATTGACAAATAATCGCCTAACAAACAAGTTTTTTAGAGGAGTCTTCCCCTGCAACCATCTACCACAAAAAATAAAAAAACCCGCATGCGTCATAGCTAATACGGATCCATCACATAAAGACGGAACTCACTGGGTTGCATTTTATTTCCCGAAACAAGGTCCTGCAGAGTACTTTGACTCATTTGGAAGATATCCCACCAATAAGTTTTTTCAAAGATTTCTTTTAAATAATTCAAAGACTTTTTTAAATAATAAAAAACGTTTGCAGGGACAATTTTCATCGACATGTGGACATTATTGTTGTGTATTTCTATATTCTCGGTGTAGAGGAAAGAGCCTAAAGAATTTTTTAACACAATTCTCTTCGAGCGATTTCAGTTTAAATGATAATAAAATAGTTAATTTATACTTGAAGAATTTTACACAAAGTGGTGGAGACTTTTGTAACCAATCATGTAAAGCCGAGATCAGCACTATAAAAACACTGAACAAAAGCTGTTAATATTTAATGTTAAAGTTTAATTTGAGTAACATGGAGCCATCACGTAAAAGACAGAGGACCACTGGTGCTAAAGGAAAAAAGAAGCTGTCCAAATGCGAAGCAGAAGTTGTCGGTGAAAATCTCTTATTAAATTACACGTACCATTTGGACGACTGCCATAACTGGAAGATAATACTCGGCTTTGACCCAACATCGTTCGAGGCGAAAATAGTATTTCAGCGTTATGGGCTCATCCCAATATCAGCATCCTATCCCGAATGGACATCTATTTACAACTATCTTGGTGCTTTAAAAACGAAAATGGAAAATTCATCTTCAGCAAATCAGACGAAGGAGTACAAAATCCCCATTGGCAGTGGCAGCATCACTCTAAGGCAAGCGGAACTTTGTAAATTATTTGAAATGCTGAAATTTTTAAACATCGTTATGTACCACAATAACAATGCTTCAGAGAGCGTGAAAGAATATTATAAGAAGTACATTGAAAAATGTAAAGAAAAAAATGTATTAACATTAGCATGTGAAGATTTTTTTATTCCAAGTCGAACATCTTATGTACACTTAAATTATTCTCGACTTTTTTATGAAATACCTTTGTATTGTATTGCAAATCTTGTTTTTGATACGATAAATTTTGACTGCAAATAAATAAATAAATAAAATACAACTAAAAAATTCTTTTATTTAAAACATTTATTCACTAGCATGTACAAATAAATATTAAAACAATTTTGTACGGCACATCTTAGACTAGGTGATTTTCCATGTATAGTGCAGAAAGCTCCAAAATTTTCCAAGTTGGCTAGTTTTGGTATTTCCAATTGGTTTATTTTCGCTTCCGGAAGGTATTTCTGAATAAATTTCTCCTTTTCTAGTCCTTTCACGTAAATTGTTGCATTTGAATAATTCGACAGTATCTTGGGTAATTCGTTGTAATTAATAATGCCGCCGTTCCATCTTAATCCATTTATTTTTCTAAAGTTGAAATCATTTTGCCAACGAGCTTTTGACGGTAGTTCATTATACGGGTATGGAGGCATAAAATAGTATAAACTTGGTATAAGCGACCCGTGATGCAAGACGGACAGCTCCTTAGCAAATAGCTGTCCGTTAATTCCACTGACAAATTGTACATCTAAAACAACTCTATCGGAACTCATAACTTTAACTACTCAAAGGAAAATATGTATCAAACTATTTAAATTTATTTATTTTAAAGCTTTATATATGCTACTCGCTGCCTTGAGGCAAATGGACTGATGTTACTTCCAAACAAAATGTGTCAGTGCTTGCTCCTTCTGAATTGCTCTGGAAGATTTTCGCAATCATTTCCCAGATGTCACTAGTTTTTACATCAGATGCCAACTTATAATTTATCCATCCAGGGCCTCTTTCCCTAAAGCTGGCACCGCAAAAAGTAATACCAACATAGTCATTTGGTTGGATCGCCGTCATCACATGTTGAATAATGTCTTCAATGCTGCTCTTAAACCATGTTAAAGGTTCTACATTCCTTGGCGTGTCATTGATTTTAAATTCAATTTTGCGACCCCTCACATTGAAACGTTTGTTGTGGGTTATTATATCTCTAATGATGCTAAATTTAGCCATTTTTCAACAATGTTTTCTAAGCTATGCCAAGCACGCACGTTGCATATTGCTTTTGTTTCTCTGTTTATATAGGAGCTCGAAGGCACAATAATTAATTTAATGATTAATAAAAATCTGATATTACAAAATCCATTTAATTTTCCCGCATTTAAATGAAAAACGTATCATGTGCAATTCTTCTCTCTTTCACACTTTGTTTTGCATTTAATCTTACCCCGCGCTGAATCTCAGCTAGCAAAAAAGTGTATTTTTTACCCGTCCCGATATTTATGAATGTATCAAGTTCATTCATTCACCCGGTTTCATAATTTCAGATAGTAACAACAACAACACCATGCAATACTCGCCGAGAATCATCGGCATCGAAAGTATCCACAGTCACCTGTCATGTACCCTGCAAACATTACAAGTTGAGATCGAGGTTTTTAAATATTGGCGATGGAAATTTAACTAAAAAATCATATAAAACATTAATTTTATTAATTTAACATAGTTTTAATAATTTAAAATATTAAAGACTAGTTGATAAAATGTTTTGCAAGGTGATAAATCCACGGGTCTTGCATTTGTTTACCTTCATCATCCACAGTATCTGTCTGTTCAGGTTATAACAAAAACAACAACCATGCAATAGTTGCACTGCAGCGCAACCGCTGTTTTTGCCGCTTAAGCTGCTGCTGCAGTTTTTGTTTTTCTTGGTCTTTCTTTTTCATATTCGCGGGCTCTTGCAGTTGTGATCACGATCATGTCCACGTTATTTTCATCGGCTCACTGGGCCGCAAGATCTAAAAATAGAATTTCACAACTGCATATGTACAGAAATAATCCAACTCCATCCAACTGTCGTCTTGGTCAAGTTGTCTAAGGCGTTGGTTTTTCTGTTCGCGATTTCCGTGGCGCTGGCGCTGGTTCGATTCCCAAGCAATGTGGGATTTTTTTGTGGAATAACTTTATTTATTTATTATTATTTATTAAGTACACATCTTTTAGAGTAAGAAAAAAAGCATTGACGGGTATAGACTTGTTGTACAGAGTGTAAGATCCAAGGCACAATAATGAATAATTAATTTAATGATTAATAAAAATCTGATATTACAAAATCCATTTAATTTTCCCGCATTTAAATGAAAAACGTATCATGTGCAATTCTTCTCTCTTTCACACTTTGTTTTGCATTTAATCTTACCCCGCGCTGAATCTCAGCTAGCAAAAAGTGTATTTTTTACCCGTCCCGATATTTATGAATGTATCAAGTTCATTCATTCACTCGGTTTCATAATTTCAGATAGTAACAACAACAACACCATGCAATACTCGCCGAGAATCATCGGCATCGAAAGTATCCACAGTGTCTCAAGCTGCTGCTGCAGTTTTTGTTTTTGTTTCGCTTGGTCTTTCTTTTTCATATTCGCGGGCTCTTGCAGTTGTGATCACGATCATGTCTACGTTATTTTCATCGGCTCACTGGGCCGCAAGATCTAAAAATAGAATTTCACAACTGCATATGTACAGAAATAATCCAACTCCATCCAACTGTCGTCTTGGTCAAGTTGGCTAAGGCGTTGGTTTTTCTGTTCGCGATTTGCGTGGCACTAGTTCGATTCCCAAGCGATGGGTGATTGAATGACTTTATTTATTAATTTAATACAGAGTAAGAGAGAGTAACAAAAAAATATACAAAAATTGACAGGGAGGGTATATACTTATTGTACGTACAGAGTGTAAGACCGGTGCTCTGCAGAGGCCAGGGCACTTACAAAATCGATCAATAACAGGTTCCGTCGCGGCTCTGACGATAGCTTCCGCCACAGCATAAACAAGTACCTACCAGCCCCCACCGGGTCCCCAGCCGAGCCCCCAGCCCGGCCCAGCCCCACCGAGTCCCTAGCCGAGCCCGGCCCCACCGAGCCCCAAGCCGAGCCCGGCCCAAGCCGAGCCCCAAGCCGAGCCCGGCCCAAGCCGAGTCCCAAGCCACCGACCGACCCTGACCCAGGTCCCGCCCAAGCAAACCAGTCCCACGGTCGTAGACCCCGTGACCTAGATCCATGGCCACCAACAGGTGATTGATTGATTGATGGCCTTGACCCAGATTCGATGGGCGGTGACCTTGACCTGGTTCCCAGGCTCAACCGACCCCCTACCTACTCAGAGTGTATCATTCATCTTGTCGTATTCATAGGAATGCTTTATTTTCATCTCTTCAAAGCAGAGCATTCAAATTTTCTCTTTTGCGTCGTAATCGCATGTAGACAATAATTTTATTATAGGCCGTAATATTCCTGGATTTAGTCTTAATTTATTTGATTTATTTGCCCATTTTCGAAAAGTAGATGGTGCAGGAAGAGGAAACCCCCTTTTCCGTAGTAATCTATAGCATCTAGGTCCTACTGAGTATAAAGAAATGGCAGAACAGATATCATCACTCATCCAATTAAGATTATTATTTTGCTCTCTTAATCTCCTTATTTGATCTTTTGAAAATATTTGATTAACTTTTTATGGAAAGTTTTGTGTTTCTGAAGGCGCTTTAAATATGTTTTATGATGCATTCTTAATTTTTTATTTTCGGCCTTTAACCGCATTATTTCCAACTCCTTACTGCATTCATAGTCCACTCTAAAAGAACCAATATTTAATGATTTATAATGATTTATTTAATGGTACCTACCTAATACAAACTCTGTTTGAACGAACACGTTACATTCTGTTTGTGATGAATTTTTTCCGCTTTGATCACACTGAAATGCTATAACTTCATCTATGGAATATCGTTCATTTTCTTTGTTGCTATAATTTTAATAGGTAAAACGAATATTAAATGTTTAATTTACACGAAATATGAATATAATGTATAGAATTTTTCAAACTCCGTGACACAAAAAATTTGAGCAGTTCTGCGCACCTCGTTGCCAAATTTTATAAATAATGTTCTATCATTTCCCCTCTTTTTAGTTAAAACGGCAACAAACACTGAAATAACTCAACAAAGAATTTGGGAAGGGATGCGCGCATGCCGAATGAATAAAGTTAATTTATCTTTCTATGTGTTGACCAGAGCTTTTAAATACATGTAAAACCCCTGCTCAACAAAGGCAGTTTATTCAACATAATAAGCATAATTTTACCTTAACTATGCAAAATATTTCTCATTTCTAAATTTAAAATAATTTATAAAAAATGCTGAAAAAAATTCCTGTGAATAAATGAGCGTTTTCATTCATAAACCGACAGTTCCCCGCAGTCGCAAGCAACACAACCTCCCCGGGCAAAAGCGCGTGTGCGACTGGCAGGAAACGTCAACAATCTAGTAATCAAAGTGATAAAAACACAAATTTCGTATTTTTTAGTAGAAATTACTACAAATTATTTCTGTAGCATATGTGTAAAATATAATAACCTTAAATAAAAAAAATATATAAAAACGGGTGTTTTTCAGTCATAATTTGTAAATTTTTTAAATAATCATTGAAGTCCCAGAAAGATACACCTCCCGGTAGCAATACGCAGTCGCGGCTGATTACGTGGCAGCAAGTGATTTGATAGGAGGAGTTAACTGAAGCTTTTGTCTGAACTTTTAAACGTTTTTAAGAGCTTAGCTGGGGAACACGGGATGTCACGAGGTTTGAAAACAACTATACCTGTCATTTTGCAAACACTCCTTAACTAATTCTTTCTGCATTCGTTTTTTATATCGTAGTTGTCTATCACTCTCCTATTGATTAAGTAGGTTTTTCTTTGGTATTGCATCTCCCTTCAAATGTCTTTTTTCAACAGGGATATTCAATAAAATATCTTGCAATGAATAGTCTTCTTTATCAAAATGATCAGAACATACTCGAGCGCTCTTAATATTAATTTTTTTTTAATTCACAAACTTTTATCCACTCACGACAGATTTCCTCATTTTTAGGAAATACAAAGTATTTTTTTTTTCAATGTTTTTCTTTTTTAGATAATTACTGCAATTGTTCATTGAACAAACTGCCGTTTTAAATCTCTTATAACATTTATTTAAAATAAATATTTATTACCACATTTTTCACATCAAACACTGAAGGAATTTATTTTCAGTGCAGTAACGTCACGTCATGTGTAGCGTACCATGTATTAGTCTGTATATCGTGGGTTAAAATAGTTGCCTCATTTGTTCCGGCGACACTAAAATAAAAGCGCACCTGAAAAAAGCCAAAACAAACTCCTGAAAGGAAAACTAAAAAACCGAAAGGGAATATTAAATAAAACCACGAAATTCACTATATTCTTTATTTTATTTAAAAAATCAAAAATCTACAAAAAAACACACATGCAAGGACATCACTACACAAAAGGAAAACACAAAAAGATCTATACCTGAAAATAAACAGATTAATTATTAAACATTAAATGTACAAATACTTACCTTTCTTAGAAAATAACCAAAAAGGCGCGATCACGAAAGCCGTCGGCTAAAAGTCAACACAATCTGCAAACAATGAAAAGTCAATAAAAATACAAATAAATTCCACTAAAATCCTTACCTGTCAACCCTAACGTAGCAAACTCCTCCTCTTCCATCCCCCACTAAATCCAGAATAAACACAACCTAAAATATAAACTAAAATTAATACATAAATTAAAAAAAACAAGGATAAAAATACTTACCAGAAAGGCGCCTCCATTTGACATCAGCAAGATAAACAAGAACAGCTGATCGGACATCGCACGCAGATCTAGTACATAAACCCGAAATTATGTACTTCGAGAACGAAGCCCCCTGCCAAAGGATAGCCGCAGCTATTGTTCGAGTAGAAATAAATACCGACGCACAGACGGCGTTAAATCAGATTGCTTTTAATCTTTCTAGAGTCTTGAACTAGAAGATAAAATCTGTATTGAGGTTTTAGCAATAAAGCAATTTCAAAGCCTAAGTATCGAACTTAGCATTCTGGAAAGACAGAATTGAGGTCTTTTCCCAGTAAAGCCCGAATTAAAGACAGTTTTGAAGTCTTTAATACAGCAGTAACTTAATCACCAAAATTGATTTCAGCAGTTACTCTAACCAACCACAGAGGGACGAATTTGCGAAGAAACAAGGCAAAGCAGTCCAGCAAGCCACAACCAGGGCAGCAAGCAGCAAACAGCAAGCAAATCCCAAGCGATTCCCAAGAAACGAAACCAGAGTGCAGCAACACAAAGGTTATTCCTGGCTGTTCTAATTGCAGAACACATCAGGCGAAACATCAATCGTCATCTGACAGATAGGTGGCGTTATCAATTATGCTATCAGAGCAAGCAATATTTTGGTAATTCTTATTTACAAACAAATAAAGAATAATTTACGAATTTTCAAGTTCTAACTCACGAATTGATAACGAATTTAAGATTGAATTGAAATATTTTGGCAATTTGTTGAATTTTTATTGAATTTATATTTGAGAAAATCTTATAATTAATTGCGAATAAATAGTAATTTGGTTATTGGAAAAAGTTATCTTTTTATTGAATCACACCCTTCCGGCACCTTTTTATTGAGTCAGAAATTAAACTGCTAATTCTGAACATCATTTGCAAAGACGCAAACCGTCGAAATTTAAATTAGTATCTAAATTAGAAGATATGAATTGTCAAAAATCATCTGATACTTTATAGAGAATTCGGTTGATGTGTATCCGTAATTACAGTCGGGGAAATAATTATAAAATCGTTAACGCTTTTTCTTTTAAAATGCATGTTTCAACTTATTATTAAAAACTTTGAAAACATATGAGTTAGTATCACCTTTCATTTTAAAGAAATCAGAAAAGGGTGATATATGTATGTATTAATTGAATTTTATTGAAATATGGGTTTAAAAATATTGTTACGTTTTTACGGCTTAACGGATTCGTAGGATTAATTAAGGAATACACTTTTTAATAATCCACACAATAATTTATTTATTACAAACCAAACACAATTTAAAAATAAACACAATTCTTAGAGTTCACTATAATCACTAGCAAATTTAATATTTCGCACTATTCAATTCTAATTATCGCTTTTTATTTTTACCACTTTTCACTTTGGAACACTTGTATCGCCTTTTTAATCAAAACTGACTCGATAGCGGCTGCCAGGCGCTTTTATATAGGCAGCTCCACCTTTGTCTACTTTCTGGAACCTTCGTTTTCTGGTTCCTTGTGGTAGGTTCTTTTATTTCCTTAAGTTTCGACCAGCTTGAAGTTGTCTTCGCTTATCGCTCGTTAGTTTAGTACATAAATTCTTAATTCAGACAACAACCGAAAATCGTTGATTCATTCTCTCGACAAACAGATGGCGCATAATCATCACATTGCCCCCTTCTTAGGACTGTTCGTCCCGAACAGTTGTCCATCCTGGATCCGGCTGATGATATGGGCACAGCCTGTCTATGTGCACAATCTTCTTCTTTGCTTTAGGTCCTTGTTGAATCCTGTAGACCACATCGTTGATCCGTGTTAGGATTTTATAGGGCCCCTCCCACTGACGCTGAAGTTTCGGAGACTTGCCTTTCCGTCTTCGAGGGTTGTACAGCCAAACGAGGTCACCTTCCTGGAATCCGCTACAGTTTGCTCGGAGGTCGTACCTTGTTTTCATCCTGTCACTGGCTATCTTGAGATTCCTCCTTGCGAGTTGGTGGATATCCGCAAGTCTATCACGAAGTTCACCTGTATAACCGTCAGTAGATTTGTTGCTTTCCACAGGTGTCCCAAATTTCAAGTCGCTTGGCAGCCGGATTTGTCTTCCAAAAATCACACTAGAAGGGGTTTGTCCTGTGGAATTATGAACTGCTGTCCGATATGCCATTAGAAAAATAGGGATATAACTGTCCCAATCGCGCTGGTGCTCGCTAACGACTTTCCTTAAGTGCTCTAGCATTGTCCTGTTGAATCGTTCTACCATTCCATCAGATTGGGAATGAAGGGGCGTCGTCCTGGTCTTCTTCATTCCGAGTATCTTACATACTTCTTGAAAAACTTGAGATTCGAAATTTCTCCCTTGGTCAGAATGAAGCTCATGAGGAACACCAAATCTGCAGATCCAATTGTTCACTAATTCCTCTGCAACAGTGATTGCTTCCTGATTTGGAATGGCATATGCTTCGGGCCACTTACTGAAGTAGTCCATAACCACCAAAATGTAACGATTCCCTCGGTCTGATGCTGGAAAAGGTCCCGCCACATCGATTGCAATTCTTTCAAATGGGGCTCCCACGTTGTAATGCTGCATTTCTCCTTTTGTTTTTACTCGAGGGCCTTTGCTGCTGGCACAAATTGTGCATTTACGGCACCAGTCTGTAACATCGTCCCGCATGTGAAGCCAATAGAATCTATCTCTTATTTTTGCCAAAGTTTTATTGACTCCCAGATGTCCTCCTGATGCGCCATTATGACACTCCTCGAGAATATCTCTTATTCTACTGCGAGGGACTAACACCTGCATTCGGTGAGAGGTACCGTCAGCGGTTTCCCATTTGCGCTTTAACACTCCTCGCTCGATGTGCAATGAATCCCATTGGGCCCAATAGCTCTTCAGGGTTTCGCTTCTCTCTGCAATATCCTTCCATTCAGGCTTCTCCTCGTATTCCTTCCATGCCAGAATCGAAGAAATATCTGGGTCGTCGCGTTGGGCGTCTCGGAGTCCCTGGTCGTCCCATCCTGTCGTTGGCTCAACGGTCGTCCTTTGACACTTTTCCTCAATACGCCCACAATGTTTGCAATCTTTTACGCATGGTCGCCGGGAGAGTGCATCTGCATTTCCATGGTTTCTTCCCTTTCTGTGGTCTATATTGAAGTCGTAGGACTGAAGTCTCTCTATCCATCTTGCCACTTGTCCTTCAGGATTTTTAAATTGCATCAGCCATTTTAATGCTGCATGATCCGTTCGAAGGATGAAGTTTTGCCCATAGAGATACTTGTGGAAGTGTTTAGTTGAGTCCACGATTGCCAATAGTTCCCGTCTTGTGACACAGTAATTCCGCTCCGATTTTGACAGCGTTCTACTGTAATAAGCTATGACCTTTTCCTGTCCGTCGAAGTTTTGTGATAGCACTGCACCAATCCCGACATTACTCGCGTCTGTGTCCAATATGAATCTTTCGCCTGGCTTCGGGTATGTGAGTATTGGTGCTTGGCAAAGTCCTCGTTTTAGTGTGTTGAAACTTTCCTCGCACTTTTCTGTCCAGATAAATGGTTTTCCTTTTTCTGTCAGTTTATGTAATTCCTTAGCCTTGTCGGCAAAATTCCTGACAAAACGCCTATAATAGGTGGCAAGTCCCAAAAAGCTTCGAAGTTCATGTTTATCCTTCGGTGTGGGCCAATTCTTAACCGCGGTTATTTTCTCAGGATCTGTTTGAACTCCATTGGATGAAACCACATGTCCGAGATAGTTGACTTGGTCTCTGAACAGTACGCACTTTTTAGGGCTGAGTTTCAGTTGGGCTGTTCTCAACTTTTGGAAAACCTCTCGTAGATTGCCCAGATGTTCCTCGAAACTTTTTCCAACGACGATGATATCGTCCAAATAAACCAGACAAGTCTTCCATGTCAGTCCTCGCAAAACGCATTCCATCAGTTGTTCGAATGTAGCTGGAGCATTACACAGTCCAAACGGCATGACTGTAAACTGCCACAGGCCGTTTCCTACAGAGAAGGCTGTCTTTTCTCGGTCCTCTGGGTGAATTTCGACTTGCCAGTAGCCGCTCTTAAGATCCAAGGTAGAAAACCATTTAGCTCCAGAGAGAGTATCCAGTGTATCATCGATACGAGGTAATGGGTAGCTGTCCTTTTTAGTGATGTCGTTTAACCGCCGATAATCCACGCAAAATCTTGTACTGCCATCTTTCTTTCTGACTAGAACCACGGGAGACATCCAAGGGCTTTTCGACTCCTCTATAAGACCTTGTCTTCTCATATCTTCAATCATACCGGCTGCCTCTTCCCGCTTGGCTAGTGGTAGTCTTCTCGGCGGTTGTTTAATTGGCTGGGCATCTTTGGTGTCGATCCTGTGTTGAACCATGTCCGTTTTCCCGAAGTCATCATCTCTCATGGCGAAGATATCACTGAAATCCTCTACTAATTTCCTTGCCTGGAGATACTGTTTTTGTTCAAGACAACTAGTTGAGAGCACTGCGTTTACTAATTTCGTGGCCTTTGGCTTTGGTTTTGGAACCGTTTCGTTGTTAGCGCACTCCACTAATGTAATCTGTTCTGCCGGTTCTCCTTTCCCCAAAACCGTATCCTTCTTCAATCGTACTTCTCGTTCGTTAGTATTTAGCACTCTCACGAATACCTCCTTCTTGTCGTCGATGCTCACCAGACATTTTCCAATTGCTATATTTTTGCTTTGTTCCGTTTTTTCTGGTTCTATAAGGTAAAATCGGTAGCTCCCGGGATCACCATCGACTATCGCTCGTACCAATTTCTCAGCACACGGAGGAAGCACGGTATCTTCACGAGCGACGACTTTAAGCTGCGAATAACAAGTGGATCCTGTGGCCATTGGAATCTCCTTGTTGTCATATCTCAGTATTTCCTCTCCAATGTCCAGTAGAATTTTATGTGCTTTCATAAAGTCTAGACCGAGAATGCACTCGTCTGTTATATCAGCTACCAGGAACGAATGTGAAAATCCAATGTCAGCAAGAACCACATCCAACATAATTTCCCCGTGTAATCGTACTGGCTCTCCTGTTGCAGTTTTCAGTCTGTATTGGCGTGCGTCTTTCAGCCATTTATTGCCGACCATGTCAGCCCGGATAACAGATTTTGAAGCACCAGTGTCTACAGTTATTGTGCATTTTTCAGCTCCAATCTTTCCTTCGATGACCAGGCTGTTGCCACTGCGTTGCAGTTGTTTGATAGTGGTGATGATGACACCGGGGGCTTCGATTTCCCCGACTAACTCCCGCCCCATGGAGTTAGTCTTTATTCGTTTCCCTGCTGCTGTCCGCGGGGAGACACGGAATCATTGTTTTCGGCCTCCCTCTGGTCACCTTTCTTCCGATGTCCGCATTTTTCACAGCAAGTTCCGCCACTCCTATTTTCGGGAGACTCTGCTCTCCTTCGCTTTCTGCAATTCCTTTGCAAATGACCCGGTTCATTACAGTTCCAGCATCGGAGTCGACCGCGTACTTCCGTTGCATTCATTCTGTTGCAACTATCCTCTGTTGTGTGGATCTCTCTGAGGCGGACTGCACTTCTTGATGCTTGCCTCGCTGCCTCGTATGCCAGAGCATATGCCAAAACTTCTGCGGTATTCTTCTTTCCGGCCAATCTGGCTGCCTGTTGTAGATCCCGGTCAGCAAAAGAGTTAAGGAAAGCCTCTCTTGCCACTTCGTTGATGTAGTCTTGGCCGAAGCTAGGATAAGCCAGATGCACTAACCTCTCGATATCGGCGCATAGTTGTTGTAAAGTTTCTCCTGGCTTTTGAAGTCGATTGCGAAGTTGAAGTCGATAAACCTCTTGCATGTGCTGATCACCGTAACGCATTTCCAGCGCTTGAACTAAGAACCCGTAGCTGTTGCGATGTTCTGCTGGTATTGACTGTAATATTTCTGCTGCTGTGCCCCTTAGTGACAACGTTAAGGCCGTTGCTTTCTCCTCCTCAGTCCAGAAATTGCCTGCTGCTGCTGCTTCGAATTGGAGCTTATAAGTAGACCATGGGCTTTGCCCGTCGAAAGTTGGAGGCTGCAATTTCCTAACTCCGATGACTTCGTGGGATGCTGCCGCTGGGTGGTGAATCTTTACCCTTTCTAGATTTGCTCTGACCGATTCTAGCTCAATCTTCAACTTTTCATCATTTTCCCTCATGGAATTTTCGAGCTTTTCCAGATCATTCTCTACATTTGCTTTAATGGAAGATTCGAGATTTTCCAGCTTTTTGTCAACAGAGAGTGACATTAGTTCGAATTTCTGCTCCATCTGGTTTCTCTGTTCTTCCATAGACTCTTTGAGTTCTGCTAACGAGCGTTCATGAGCTACTGCTAATAATTTCTGTTCATCTTTTAACGCCAGCACTTCCGACTTGATCTCTGTAGTCGAACGTTCTTGCGCTTCCTTTATCTCGGCTGTCACTTCCTTAATCTCTGCTGATGCACGTTCTTGCGCAGCTGAAGACCGTTCTTGCGCAGCTGAAGACCGTTCTTGCGCGTCTTTCATCACCATCAATGTCTTAAAAAGTTCTGCCCTACTCACTGTCGATTCTTCTGGCTCCGCTTCTACCTCGTCTTCAAAGATGTAGGCTTCAGGATCCTTACCTTCGTTCACCATAGCTTCTCGAAGCAGGGCGGTTGGGGAACTTTTAGCCCCCACCGTTGACAATGAGCGTTTACTTAACTCTCTTTTCAATTCTACAGTGCGCAAATCCACTAGCTTTCGACCCATTTTACTAATAAGTCCTTATTTCTCACGCACAAAATTTAAAGTCCAATCACAATTATTGTTCAAGTTCACTTATTTCACTTATCTCTTAATTAATCCCACTTCTGACACCAATTGTTACGTTTTTACGGCTTAACGGATTCGTAGGATTAATTAAGGAATACACTTTTTAATAATCCACACAATAATTTATTTATTACAAACCAAACACAATTTAAAAATAAACACAATTCTTAGAGTTCACTATAATCACTAGCAAATTTAATATTTCGCACTATTCAATTCTAATTATCGCTTTTTATTTTTACCACTTTTCACTTTGGAACACTTGTATCGCCTTTTTAATCAAAACTGACTCGATAGCGGCTGCCAGGCGCTTTTATATAGGCAGCTCCACCTTTGTCTACTTTCTGGAACCTTCGTTTTCTGGTTCCTTGTGGTAGGTTCTTTTATTTCCTTAAGTTTCGACCAGCTTGAAGTTGTCTTCGCTTATCGCTCGTTAGTTTAGTACATAAATTCTTAATTCAGACAACAACCGAAAATCGTTGATTCATTCTCTCGACAAACAGATGGCGCATAATCATCACAATATATATTGAGTCAGGTTGTAAGGGAAATAAATATAAAATCTATAACACAAATGAGATGCTCCTACTTCCATAAGGGAATTTGAAGACATGTAACGGTACTTATCATGAAGGGTCTAAATGGGGAAATAATTCCAAGAATTTCCCAAAATAAAACTGAAGCCCAGGAACTTTTGTGGATATGGATAAGAAGATATTGGAAACGATTTTATAATTATTTCCTCTACTGTAGAAGTGAAAACTCTCAATGTTGGCAATATTTCCTATAATTTTACATACAATAATTGATGAGATGCAGGATAGCAGCTTAAATACTCGTGCGGTTCGACGAGAATGTAAAAATAGGAGACGGAAAATTTTATTATCACGAAAAGTAAGGAGGCCAACGGCGATCCAAAAAATCGAAAACTACATATATGTGCATTATTAATAATAAATACAGTGACGAAACATTCACTGGGCATTTTAGAGTGAATCGATAACAATTTCATGTAAGTATTTAATCTATTTCGCGAAGATCTTGATAAATTTTTATATACCATTTTAGATATTGGAAAACGAATTGAAATCATTCTACCGAAGGGGGAAAAGGCGTCCAAAAGTGCCCCTTAAGAAGGGCCTTTTACTTACTTTATGGACATTGGCCACTACGGACACTTTCCGATCAATTTCTGACAGGTTTAATACCTCTAAAGGTTGTGCTCATTCAACATTTCTGAATACCTGCAAGGCACTTTGCCGACTAGCTCCAAAGTACATCAAATGGCCAAAAAACGATGCGGAATTTAGAGAAGTTTCGAATAAATTCGAGGTTTTAAGGGGCTCAAAGAGTTTTCCGGACGTGATTGGATGCGTAGACGGCAGGGACATCGAAATACCTGCTCCAAAAGATGACAAAATAAGTTACTATAATAGAAAAGGGTATTATTCATTAATTCAATTATCATTCTACAAGTAAGAGAAAAAACTTTCTATGATTTGCAGACTTTTTTAATTAAATTGTATTTTTAGGGTGTATGTAATAGTCAGTATCGTTTCATGAAAGTTTTTTTTTGGTTGGCCCGGTAGCACACATGATGCTCGCGTGTGGGAAAACAGCCATCTAGGACAACATTTAAATAGCAGTACATTAATTATACCCGGAAAATATCATTTGTTAGGCGATATGGCTTACCTTCTATATACTTATTTGTTAACGCCATACAAAGATGATGATAGCTTGAGCAAAAGTAAAACAACGTTCAATGCAAAACTACGTTCTACGCGCATTGTAATTGAACAGTCATTTTGCTTGTTAAAAGGAAGATTCCGTAGGCTTAAATTTATGGAAATTTGCAATTTGTCAAATGCAAAATATATTGTTATCAGTGCGGTAGTTTTGCATAATTTCATAATCGATACATCTACAGAACAACAAGACTTGAGCAATGACTCCGACGAGTCTTCTGAAGAGAGTATCAGTGAAGACGAAATCATATATGAATCCTATTTATTAAGCAGCGATCGAAACTTACAAGAAGTAAATAAATCAGGTAAACAAAAGAGAGATTTATTAAGAAATATTTTATTTTAT
Source organism: Thereva unica (assembly GCA_949987705.1). Taxonomy (NCBI): domain Eukaryota; kingdom Metazoa; phylum Arthropoda; class Insecta; order Diptera; family Therevidae; genus Thereva; species Thereva unica. The sequence continues at coordinate 69,115,215 of OX465281.1, forward strand.
TGTAAATTTTGTACTAATAAATGCTGTTAGAAAAAAGAAAAGTTTTTTATTCATCAACGAGAAGAATATAACGATTATAAACTAAACTATTTTCCAGTATTCAAAAATAACAGGTTTAATACTAATAGAACATATTTTTGGTTTTGCCTCTCACAGAAATTGCTATTAACCAAGTTTTTACTACTGATCGATTAATTTTTGGAGTGTATCCTTCATTTGCAGGAGAACTTGAACTTTATTATTGTCAATTAAATTACGTTCTTTTTCAATTTTCATTCTTTCGTTGTGTCGAGTTTGCTCTTTTTCATCCTCTTGTTCCCAATAAGCAATTAGTTTTTCATTCTCTGATGCCTTCCTACGCTTTTTAGAAGGTGTACTACTACGACTATTGACCAAAATAGACCATCATTCGTCATTTCCTCGGAACGAGTTACCACTTCGGTGTGACTCTCCGCGATATTTTCTTCCAGAGTATCTATTGTTGTATTCCGAGGTGCTTAAATGGAGTGCCGAGTTCCATAGACTTCATCGAATCTATCGAAATATTGCCAATTTATTGTTGCAGCTCCGGATTGATTTTTCTCTTATTCCTTTTATAGGTTAACATTAGATTATTAAACTTTACCCTGGCTTCCTTTCCATTTATATTTAAGTGCGGGTTTGTTTTTTTTTTCATTTTTACAACAAGGTTGTTCCAAAGAGTGTTCCGGCTTTTCTCTCCCTTTATAAATTGTGATTCCATACTTAATCTCGTTTCAATCAAAAGTTTCGTTATTCCACTAGTCCAAATATCACTGTAACGTAAATGTTTCGTTAATAACTGAAATGATTTCAGATTAATCTTCGAAACCTCTCTTCTGGTTCGCAGGAATCCTCCCCTTCCCCAAGTATGGCTTGTAGTTCTCTGGAAACATTATTATATTTATATTAGTCTTTACAAAAAAATAACTTACAATTCTCGGTCTTCTTCAGCCATAATTATTTCTTTACAACAATACGACCACAATTACAATTACGACAATAAAAATGAAAGCGGAGCACACATAACTTCTCGTGTGCTTTGTTTGCACACGTTTGCATCAGTTGATTGAAAATTTTGACGGCTGTTTACACTGTGTTACCAGCTCGACTAAATACTTATACACCCGATTGCTCCGTTTGCTGCAATCGATTGAATTCTTGAACCTACCCAGAGGAGATGTTACAATAGAAAATTTTGGTCAGCAGGGAAAAAATGATGAAATAGGGTTAATTCAAAAACGCGTAAATTATTTTCAATGATGCGGCAGCACTAGTCCATCATGACATACTTTTGCTGAGGATGCAATATCACTACAGTCATGATACTGGCGCTTGGCATTGTGGAGGGAGTTTAAAAAATTTTGTTATAAATTATTTAATAGACAGTGATATTGAAAATGATAAAATACAGGATGTAATAAAAAAGGAACAAGGAATCCATTCTGAGCTAGTTACAAACTATTGTATTTTACATTGATTACTTTCCAACTAGTACAGAATACGATACTTTGTAACTAATTCAGAATAAATTACTTTGTAATGCAGAGCGAATAAATATATTCCAGCCTATGCAATGGCCGTGTAAATGTAATTCATTCCTTTCATTCAAAAGAACACAAATGGAGTTAGTTCGTTTGTATGGGAATTGATTTTAAATTAATTACGAATTAATTCTTTTTCCCGCTGGGTAAAAGTGGTGTAACTCCATATTTTAAAATGTTAAATGTTGATTTGCTTTGAAGTCATATTTTATCATATCTTTCGCTATAAAAATAAAACAACTTCAGAAATGCACTAGTGCACAAACTGTGACTGCAAAGCAAATCAACTTTTAATATTTTATAATATGGAGTTACACCATCTATTTTTTCTCGCTCAATCTCAAGGAGAGCATTGTGGCGTTCTAAATCCTTGGAAGATTCATCTTTTAAAAATTGCAACACCCGATCCGTTTCTGATGATTTCGACATTCTTGCCCTTTTATTTGTGGTCGTCCCATTAGATGAACAAATTATTATTATTACTTATTGTGAAGAACATCTCACATCATAATTGAACGAACCATCGGCGTTCTTAAAAACCGTTTTAGATGCCTTTTTGGTTACAGGGCTACAAACGACATTGTAAATATCTGTGCTGCACTCCGTGGATCACAATTTTGAAAACATGCCAGTTGAAACTCAAGACAAACTTGCTGCGCGGGAAATAGAAGAACATGTTGAAGGGTAACAAATAAGGAATGGAATTTTAAATGCAATGAACTTATATATTTAATAAAATAAAAATAAAATATTTTTTCTTTGTTTAAAAAAATTAAACCAAATTCATATTAAAAACAAAATAACAAAAAATATGTTTGAATAACTTAAAATATTCACTCTTTGTACGTAAAAGTTACATTATTTTACTCCACTAGTCATTTTTTGTGACATTGCTTTCTTTTTATTTCGTCTTTATTTTTATAATAATAATAATAATAATAATAGAGTTTCCCTTCTAATACAGAAGGCGCAACATATCCGCGATATTTTTAGTCTACCTACTCCCAACCATTACTTTCGCGAGGGGCATCGAGAAATAACTCGCTGGAGTGTTATGCCTCCTGAAACGAGGTGAATATTATCAACCAACCGATGACATGCACTATGGTGGAGCGGGGAAGGGCTATGACAGGAGGAGTTAGGAATGTAAAGAGGGAAGAAGAAAGAAGGAAAGTTATGAAAGTGGAAAAGGCGAAGGAACGTGGGGCTGGATTCGGGATTCGAACCCGAGACCTCTGGGATAGAAGCCAGACGCCTCACTCCCTATGCTACCGAGGCTACTCGCAAATTCTTTTTATGGGTAAATATACAAAAATTGGGTAAATTTTGCCTTTATTTTGTTTATTAGTGTTTTAAGTAGAATTTAAAAATGTATTTTGGATTGAAAGATAGGCAGTCTAATCAATAAACTGTTATAAATCGGGCCAGTCACTTTTTTAAGTAGTTTGTGAGTTATTTCGTTTTTTCTAAAAGCTGCTGACGAAGGTAACCGAGTACTGATTAAATACACAATTTCATAGGAAAATATTCGATTTATTGTCACTTTGAGAATGTTAAGAATTTAATAATGGCACACATCTTAAGAATCAAGTAGGTGGACATTACCTATAACTATTTAATACTGTAAGTAAGTATATACTATCTTAGAGTTTAAAACAGTCTCTAAGTATTTACATCATGAGAGGTAGTTTTCCTTAACAGTAAATAAACAAACTAAAAAATCGAAGAAAAACAGGACTTAACCTTAAAACTTAAAATAATTTTTCTTGTTCACTAGATAGCATTTTGAATTTTAAAATTTTGATCACAAATCCGTCATTTGGAACCCTTCAAACCCCTCGATATTGAATTTCAGTACAATCGAAACACATTAGCCAAAATCTGTCCGCCATTTTGAATTTTAAAATTTTGACCACAAATTCGACATTTGGAACCCTTAAAACCCCCCCATACTGAATTTCAGTACAATCGGAACACATTTGCCAAAACTCGTCCGCCATTTTGAATTTTAAAATTTTGACCACAAATCCGTCATTTGGAACCCTTCAAACCCTCCGATACTGAATTTCAGTACAATCGGGACACATTTCCCAAAATTCGTCCGCCATTTTGACAACAAATTCGTTATTGGGAGCCCTTAAAACCTCCCGATACTGATATTCAATACAATGGGAACACAATCCAGGTTTAGAATAGATTTCATAATCATTATCATCATTATCAATATTATTGGCCTGATTAAAAAATTAGTAGTAGATGCCCAACACTGATACATAGTACATAATACATAGTTCATAGCAATATACATAGTGCGTAGTACAGTATATAATAGATATAACATGGTATATAATTTATGGTGCATAGTACATAATATTTAGTACGTAATACGTAATACATAATATACCGTGTATAGATAATATATAGTACATAATGCCTAGTACATAGTACATAATAAATAGTACATAGAACATAGCTCAGAGTATATGGTACCTAATCATACCATCTACTACATAGTACAAAATACAACAGAGGTATGTACTATATATTCATAATACCTAGTACATAATACATAGTACACAATACCTTGTACATAGTACATAGTAGATAATACATAGTTTATAGTATACAGTACGTAGTACATACTGCATAATACATAGTTCATAATCATAGCGCACAGTTCATAATCCGAGTACATAGTACCTAATACATAGTACACACTTAGTACATAAAACATAGTATATATTACGTAGTACATAGTACTAACTCATATAATAAAAACTGAAATCCCCAAAGGAAAATTTTTCCCACGGTACGCATAAAAAATGACCGTGACGGAAAATTGCCCAACGTGCCTAAAAAGTTTTCCCATCAAAAACTACAAACATGCTTTTTAAAATGAACTAATAAAATATAAAAGATAATTTTAAAATTACAGTACTTAAATGTAAAAATTCTGGGCCGATTTTCAGTGCAATCGGAGCACAATTGCCAAAATTATTCCCACTTTTTAATTCACAAATTTTGACCACAAAACTCTTAACTTACGGATTCACAAAATAAAATATTCAAATAAAACATTAAAGAATAGAAATCCAACGTTAAAACTTAACATCTCCAAAAAAATTCATTTTTAATCTAAATTTTTAATCATTTAATCATGATTGCGGTTGAAATTGATCAATCATCAATCACCTAAAATGATTACTTCTCTGATTAAATATATCAATCTGTAATCATGATTACAGACTACAGCTTTTAGTCGCAATCATTAATCATCAATCAGATTAAATTTTGCCCAACACTGGTACAAATCAACCACCTTCGCAAATAAATATTAAAAAAGAGTATTTCATTGCATTAGTTTTCATTATTATCGAAATAATCGCGAAAACCCCCCAAAAAGGGGTGTTTTTTTTGCATTTTTAAGGGTGACGCCCATGTTTTAGGACCGCAGGACCCCGATTTTCGTGATCAGCGACCCCAAAGACCTTTAGGGTTCGATTTTCTTAACGTTTTGAATGGACTATTTATCTGTTTTCAGCAAAAGACTTTTATTTTTATATTTTAAAAATAAAAGTCTTCAAAGACTTTTATAGAAAAACTGGAAAAATAAAAATCTTAAAAAGACACAAAAAAATAAAAGTCTTTTTTAACAGTTATTTTTTATTTTAAAAATAAAAGTCCATTTTAATTATTATTTCGGACAGAAAAAAACAAAAATCTTTAATAACAGTTTTAAAAGATTTAAAACAATACAACTGGTTCTGTGTACCAGTGCACCTAATGCAAAAAAGAACCTTTAAAAAAAGGGTATTAATTTAAAGAAACACTTTCAACGTTGATTGACAACTGAGCCAATTTATTGTTACCCTGACTTTATATGTATATACCTTACAAAACAACAACAAACAAAAAAAAAAACATTGACATGAATAAAAATATTTTCGGAAGACAAAATACTAAAATTTTCCAACGATAAAAACTGCAACGATGCAAATTAGACATTTATTTCTTTCCTTAGAACTCAAAGGTTCAGATAACAGCAGACGTAATCTGAGCCCATTTTCGTGATAAATGCAATTTCTAACGGTAATTCTTATCATGAATGTGTGGTTGCATTTTGCCTTAATTTTAATTCCTAGGAATTTTGTTATTGGTTTTTATGTTGCCCCTGAACATCCTCCCCCCGTTGAAGCATTGATTCAACTGTCTTGGATGGGCATGTTGATGCTGAAGTCCGATGCTGTGTGTTGTCTTGGCCGAGGTGTTGGTTTCTGTTTGCGTTGTATGCAGAAACTTGGACGGAATTTCCATAGTAACCATATGGCGGTTGAAGCTGCTACGATAACCGCAATGTATCCTATGGATAGTTGGTGGATATCGGTTGGTCGAATCTTCATGGCCAGGTCAGTGTGAAGCAATTGAGCGTTGATCCTGTCCTTTATTTCTTGAAGGTCAGTTTGGTTTGACTGATATTGCTGAACTTGGTTGATTAGTGATGTTATCTGCTCTGGCTTCGCTATGTCCGAAATTGGACTTATGGCACTATATGATGTTCTACTGGTGCGTAGTTGAATGTTATGCCCCTGTATTGTGACGTAGTTATTATTAATAACACAATTTTGTTTGATTACTAGGAGACCGGATCCTTCAATGCTGGTGGAGGTGACTTTAGAACCACAAACGATTGTTAGATTCTTCCTTTCCTTGACCGCAAAAATAAATTGGTGTAATTTGTTTAGCTGAATCCACTGAGCATCGCCTATTAGGGTAGTAATGCGGCAGGTTGATGTTGTGGGAGTATCATTGATGAGGTTAACTTCACACGTCCCACCGAAGAGCCCCGTTTGTAGAGTGGTTGAGTTTGTCTGCAAATGTGGTGCTCCTCTTCCAACGAGTGACAAGAACGTAGAGCAGCTTCTGTCAGAGGGTAGTAAGTGTCACGATGAAGATTGATGATCAGAAATGGTGCGGATGGTTGGATGGCAAGGAAAGTATCGTTAACGCTGCTACCTTCATGATAGGGTAAAATTTAAGAATGTCGCTGAGTTCAGCGGAAGCCGGAAATGGAAAGCAAGGTATTCCTTAACTTGGAATAGCTCCTGCCTCAACTGATTTGGCGTGATTAATTGTGGACTGGCTTGTGATGTTAACGGTTGCGTTCAAGATAGATGTTTGACCATGAAATCTACGTACTGAGCACGCAGGGTCTGGTTCTTAGCTAGCCTTCGTTCTATGGGCATGAATCCGGCTTGTTGCGATGTCCCGTGATTCTCCCAGACTGTGAGGGTTATCTAGGAATGGGAGTTTAATTATGAAGCGACCTGAATTAGTTCTTCTGAAGGTGGAGTTGAAATACTCCTCACAATGTTTCTCGGCCGTGGTCATAGGCCTGCTATCTTCAGTGGCTTCTTCTATATGCCAAAACCTCTGCAGTTGTTGGTTCATGTCAGTTGGCAGAGAATGCTGCACACTGGGTTTTCTAGAGAAACATTATTGATTTTTCCGGAGACCACCCATCCCAGTGAAGTGTTTTGAAGGATTGGTAAGCCATCGCCTATTTTTATCTGTCCTACACATAGTAATTGAAGACAATGCTCGGCGCCGATCAATAGGTCTACGTGGTTAGGTTTATTAAAGCTTGGGTCGGCTAACTTGATGTTACTTGGTATAGGCCAGGATGTCGTCTCGATAAGCTGACTCGGTTGTGGCGGCAGAATCTGTTTTAAGACGAATGCTTCTACTCTGGTGGAAAATACAGTTGTCTGAGATTGCATGATCAGACTAACTCTCTGGCGGGATTGTTGTCTTGCTGGGCCAATGCCTTGAGCTTCCTTCATGTCTGGAATCGCCCTAACCCTTAGTTTTTTGAGGATCCCTTCGGTGATGATATTTTCTTGAGGCCCGGAATCTAGGACTGCTTTGCATTCCACACTTGGTCCGTGGTCTGTCTTGAGGAGGACCTTTACCGTGCTGAGTAGAACATAGCTTCTAAGTGGGTTGTACCCTTGTGCTACCAAACTGAAGAATTGTCCGGTCGGATTCAAGTAGTATAAATGTGGGGATTCTGGACCACAAGTCCCCTGTTTGTATGAAACGTAGGAAAAAAGATAAGCGTTAGTCATGTAAAGAAAAAATTTGTGGGGTCCCCCTTTTTGTATGGAAAAAATTGGTGGGGATTTTGGACCACAAGGCCCCAGTTTGTATGAAACGTAAGAGAAGGCCCCTGTTTGTATGAAACGTAAGAAAAAAGATAAGCGTTAGTCATGTAAAAAAAAATTTGTGGGTGCCCTTTTGTTTGGGAAAAAATTTGTGGAAGTTCTAGACCAAGGTCCCGAGTTTGTATGAAACGTAAGAAAATGATTCTAAGAGAAGTAAGAAAATATATCCCTTTTTGTATGGAAAAAGTTGGTGGAATTTCTAGACCAAAGTCCCCAGTTTGTATGAAACGTAAGAGAGAAGATAAGCGGTAGTCTGCAGTTTGTATGACCCATAGGAGAAAAGATAAGCGGTAGTGCCCTGTTTGTATGAAACGTAAGAAAACAAGATAAGCGGTAGTCAGATAGAAAGAAAAAAATTCGTGGGTGTTTTTTTGTATGGGAAAAAATTGGTGGAAGTTCTAGACCAAGGTCCCGAGTTTGTATGAGCCGTAAGAAAATGATGCGACGAGTGATGCGAAATGAGTGCAACACGAAATGTTTTCATGACGTTAATTTAACTTAAATATGACTTCTTGTTTTGCATCTTTTATGGAACCTTTGTAACAAAATTAAAACTGCAGCGTAACTGAACCGAATGATTTGTTGCATATCTCCAATTCGAAACACTCATATAACCTATATTTAACTAAATTTGTTTAAAAAAGCTAACCCAATTGTAACATATTTTTGTTACAAATTTAAATCTGTGCTAGCTGGGATGGTTCAATTCACCTTACTGGGATGAAGTGGTTTTCAAGAAATTGCGCGATCAAACTTTGTGGGACCAAATGTTTTATAAGTTATCCCCACAGTTTTGTGGCGTCGCTGAGCAAATGATGCTCACAGTTAATATATCGATGGCGAATACCATAAGAAACCATCTGGAAGCCATGAATGTGGGATTACAAGAAGAGATCCAACGTCTTCCACAAAATTTAAAAGAAAATTTCCAAAATGGTATAATGAGGGTGAACCAGTTGGAGTTAAAAAATAACCCCTCAGGAGAAATTGAAGGATGTAGAACGGTGGATGCATTTCTTGACCATGACAACGAACGGCATGGGATTTTAAGAACTATAACATATACAGAAATTGATAAAATAAAAGATTTTTTATATAGTCAAAGAAGTTTTATAATTAAAAATTAATAATAAAGTATATATAAAGAAAAAATATTTTTTTCATTCCGCGTTGTGATTTTAATATTTTTTGTTTTTTTATAATGTTGAGAGTAGACACCCATCTCAACAAAATCAGCTTGTCAGAGGTCGTCCAATCCTTTAATAATAACACGACGCCTTTTAAAATTTTTACGTGCTGTTTAATGTAGTTCGTCTACAACTTGTCTTTTACTCATCATGAAGTGGTTCATGAGATATTCCCTTGGAAATTGTTAATGATTCTACCTCTTAGTATATAGATTTTTGGAAGGTTTTTTCAGCATTTATATAGATCCAGACGTGTCAGGCAGGTCAACCAGATAGACCAGCCAGACAGACCAGCCAGACAGACCAATCAGGCAGACCAGCCAGGCAGAGCTGATAGACCTGGTCAGCTGATTAGGCAGGCTCCTTCATAGGCTCATGAACGCATCAAAGCCTTTTCGATATCGACCTTTGCCCATGGGGGCAGAAAAAGCGTGGCAGAGAGTAAAATCTAGTGACGCATTATTTGGTGAACGACTTAATGCCTGGGTTGTAACAAAAGCTATGAAGGCAAAACTTAAACTTGGGATGGGCTGTTCGGAAAACAAACGTGAACGCACAAAATGGAACAACGACCGCACGTCGCAATCGATAATACCTATCAGCACGCGACGATCGTTCACCTGGTATGTCAACATCGAAAAACGCTGACGATCAACTGGGTCAACACAGTTCAACAGCACCTCTGGCCCAAATCTGCTGACGGTTCAACAAGGGTCATCGCCACCACCTGCAAGAGACACTACCTGGGCTCATCGATGCAACGCAGAAAGGGAGTTGGAAAACAGTCACCGACGGGAAGACACCACCGCCGCGAAGTAATTAACCGACCGCGAAGTAATTAACCAATTAACCATAGAACTAAGAACCGAATGAATGTGAATTAATGAAAATAAAGTAAAATACATATTGTAAAGTGTCAAGTTTGTAGTGTTTTTATTTTGAAGATTTTTAGCTATCAAAACATGGTCCTTCGAGCCAGATTCACGGAATAACGAGGTGAATCAGTGATATTAAGTGCGTTAAAAAAGTAAACAAAAGAAAAAACCGATCGAAAAACAAGAACCCAGAACAGTGTAAAGTGTATTTAGGCAAATATTAGTGATTGTTATTTTTTGTGCTTAGTGACGGTGTACAGAAGCTATTTCAGAAATCACCACGCCACTCCTTTCGTTGCCCGACCAATACACATACTGAAGGTAAGACTATAAATTTATTTTTATTTCCCTGAAAATGAGTGAAGACCTGAAAGAAACCGAGATGGAAGAGCTCATCATCGATCAGGAGGAGCTCTTAATAAAAATGAAAAAATTCATGGAAAATTACCGTAAGGATGGCTCTGTTAGAAAGACTTTGCCAAACTTACAAAGAAGACTGGACACCATGCAAATCTATTTTGACGAATTCAGGGCCAACGATAAAAAACTATCTCGACAAAAAACACCAGAATCGTTAAAGTTAGACTATTTCGCGAAAGATAGATACACCGACGCAGAGGAGTTTTATATAACGTCGGTTTCCGAGATCGAGTCATACAGACTGACAAAATTTCCACCTCCCCAGAACGTTGTAGAACAGACTACAACCCCTAACTCAGAGGAAAATAACAGACCCTCTAATAGTTTGCCAAAACCCGAGATCCGACTGCCAAAAATAGAATTGCCGAAGTTTTCTGGAGATTATTCTGCCTGGCGCATGGGTGTCTGCAGGGACGTCGATGATGAATGACTGCGATCTCTGAATATTTGAGGCAATCAGCATTGTTTGAATGGAGAGTGTCGTGAACGAGACCATAAGCCTTTCTTGATGATTCTCGGCTGCCACTGCATGTGTATGGTTGATCATCGACTTTAGTTGGGCCTCCACGTCTCTGAATTGTTGATACACTCGTTGCCGATCCTTTTGCATGATGTTAACGGTTGCGTTCAAGATAGATGTTTGACCATGAAATCCACGTACTGAGCACGCAGGGTCTGGTTCTTAGCTAGCCTTCGTTCTATGGGCATGAATCCGGCTTGTTGCGATGTCCCGTGAGTAGGTATGGGGACGGTTGAGCCTGGGAACCAGGTCAAGGTCACCGCCTATCGAATCTGGGTCAAGGCCATCAATCAATCACCTGTTGGTGGCCATGGATCTAGGTCACGGTCTACGACCGTGGGACTGGTTTGCTTGGGCGGGACCTGGGCCAGGGTCGGTCGGTGGCTTGGGACTCGGTGGGGACGGGCTCGGCTAGGGACTCGGTGGGGACGGGCTCGGCTAGGGACTCGGTGGGGACGGGCTGGGCTGGGGACTCGGCTGGGGACCCGGTGGGGGCTGGTAGGTAATAGTGACTTTGGGGCTTGGCGGGGGACTCGGTCAGGGAAAGTGTGGCTTGGGACTTGGCGGGCTGCTCGGTGAGGGAAAGTGGTTTGGGACTTGGCAGGGGTCGGTGGCTTGGCAGGTTGGGCGGAAGCTACAGGCGGCGGTAGCTTTTGCCCGGTCTGCGACGGAAGGTATTTACTCAGACTCGTACGTGCGCCCTAGTCTCTGCAGAGCAGGTCCGGGACTGGGTCAGTGGCTTCGGAAACAAAAACAAAAACTGCAGCGGTAGAAATTTGAGCGGCAAAATCTATCGGCATAAAAGGAAAAACAAAACAACGGATGTGCTACTATTGCATGGTTGTTGTTGTTGTTGTTGTTATTACCTGAACAGACAGACGCTGTGGAAAAGTGTACCTCGGCAAAGGAAACACATGAACGACCCGTAGATTTATCACATAACTAGATGAATGCCTGTGCATGTGCCCCTTACTCCCAGGAAGACACTGTGGATGAAAGTAAAAGTGATACTTTCGATGCCAATGAGAAATTCTTAGGCGACGGCGGGCAAATGATGAGAACCGGATAGCTCGAACTTGAGGATGGGTACATCATGACTATGGGGGTGTAAGTTAAGAAATTCTACAGGTTGCATCAAAAGTAAAACTGAAAACCTGAAAATGACCAGAGATAGATGCTATTAAAAAACAATATGTTATTTGAACATTTTTATTTTATTTTCTAAAACTGGATTTATTATTACACTCAGTTGTGAAATTCTGTTTTTAAACCTAAATGTATCTACTGCATACTGCTCCCATGATCCTTTCCTACTTTGTCTGTATGCGAAACTCCATACTACCATATATTTAACTTGTGGGTCTTCATTGAAACTTATTTTCTTTCTCATATCTGCTCGTGGAAATAATAATGAATTGCTAGAACGAATAAAATACCGGCTAAAAATTTCAAAGTGTTGATTGTACAAAGTATGATCTTTGATTTAGGTTGTTCTGTAAGTGGTGCTAGCTGATCTTTGAATCGTCCGCATTCGTCTTTCCTATTAACATAGATACAGTGTGGTGAACGATGTCTATGATCAAAATCTACATCCGATGCGCAACTCATAGCATTTATCTGCAGAGAACAAAAGTAACATTGAACACGGTCTTTGATGTTTGTGTAAAAAAATCCACTTTTCGCTAGCTGGTCTGCTGTATCTAAGTCTATTGCTAGATTATCGAATGTTTTCAAACGATCGTATTCTTGTTTCAAGTTTAACATTTTGAATGAGTGTAACAGGTTTTATATCACGTCTTTTATATCAATCCAAGTATTGTGTTTTGATGGAAAACCAAGCCACTTTACTAGAACCTGATTACCGCGTCTTTTTATAACCTTTTCTACTAAATAGACATCAGGGTTTTTCACAGGAGCTATTTCTGGTTCATAAAATCTGCCTTGAATTATATTTCCCTGGTAATCTTCCAGAATATATGTTGTTGGGTAAACAGATTTAACTTCTTTTATTTTAAAGATCTCTGTGGACCAATTAGGTGTATAACCTTTTTCGAATACATGTTTATGTCCACTTATACGAACAAAATCACCTGCTTTATATTTAGACTTTGATTTTATTTTGGGGTAATTATACGCAGATAATAAACGTTTTTCATTACGCGGTCGAACATCTACTGGTCTCATCTTAATCGTACGATGTTTTGTTGTATTGTAGTCATCTGTCAGCTTGGTCAACATGCTAATCCAGTGATAATTGCCATTCATGCTGAATTCTTTCCACATTATATTTTTCAATGTTCTGTTAAATCTTTCTACAATTGAGGCTTTCAGAGTACTGTAGCTGGAATAATGGTTTATTTCGTAGGTAATCTTTCATCAGTTGACGAAACGGTTTATTAAAAAACTCTTTTCCATCATCGGTTTGTAAATTTCTTGGAATCCGTCCTGTATTAAAAATCGACTGCAATGCTTTTACAACTTCTGATGCCTTTTTAGATTTTAAAGGCAGTGTCCATGCATACTTTGAAAAGGTATCAATTACAGAGAGAAGAAAACGAAACCCCTGATTTTCTGATGAGTAAGAACCCATCTCGACCAGGTCTGCCTGCCACAAATCATCTATACCTTTGGTAGTGACATGTCGACGTTTAAAATTTTTTTGCACTGGTTTATGCAGTTCGTTGATTATCTGTCTTCTGCTCATTGTGCAGAATGTATAAATACCTGCAGTTGAATGACCAGTTTATATACAAAGCAAAAATGATCAAGTTTAATCACCCATTTACAATGATGGTTGCGGGGCCTTCGGGATGCGGCAAAACAACATTTATAAAAAATCTTCTTAATACTAATCAGGTATTTATAGAACCGCAAATTAGAAAAATTATATGGTGTAATGCAGAACACGGTGCACTACCTACGGATATCAAACTGCAAAACATCGAATATTTAAATGCTATACCAGAGGAGTTTGTAAATCATGAAAACGAGCCAACATTGATTGTTATAGATGACATGATGTTAAACGGATTTAGTAAACAAGTTTGTGAACTCTTTACTAAGGGGTCTCATCATCGTAATTTCTCAGTAATTCTTGTGACACAAAACGTATTCCATCAAGGAAAATTCAGTCGTGATATATCGCTCAATTGTAAATATCTTGTTGTATTTAAAAACCCCCGGGATAAAAGTCAATTTACACATCTGGCCCGACAAATTTACCCCGAAAATAGTTTAGAACTTGTGAGAATATCTAAAGAGATAACTCAAATGCCTTACGGGTATTTGCTAATTGATTTAACTCAGGACATTAACGACGTCTTAAGATTTCGAACTGATATATTTAATAAACACTTTGTAACCTGTTTTTGCCCGCAAAACTCTTTAAATGGTAAGAATGGCGTCACGAATGAAACGATTAAGGGAGAACAAGCATATGTTATATGTGCTTAAAAAGGTTAAACCAAATCTGAGAAAGTCCATCATACAAAATGCTGACCCTGAGGTTATAAAAACTCTTTGTGAAATTACACTCAACACCTTAAAAGGTGACCACATGCCGCATGGAAATATCTACAACTCACTGTGTAGGTATAAAAAGGACATGCGTAAATTGATTTGTGCAAAGAGATCTGTTGCTAAACAGCGTAAAATACTAGTGCAACGAGGAGGTTTTTTACCAGTTTTATTAGGAAGTGTATTATCAGGAGTTATCGGCTCATTAATTGAAAAATATGCATAGAAATAATGGACTTAACAAGATGCTACTTCTGTCGCCAGAGGTTTACAACAGGCTTAAAGATGAAATTGAAATGACTGCAAATCAGTCCATTTTTGATAGAGCAATGAATAAAATACTACAGAATAAAGACATGAATGATTCCGAAAAATGGTATAGCTATCGAAACCAACTAATTTCCTTTTTAAATCACAATCGGAAATCCAAACAAACCCTTGATAAAGAAACAAATTTTTACTTGCCACGTGAACATAATGTCAAACAAAAAAGTTTAAGAGATAGTACCACACAAACGAAAATTATATTTAAAGATGATGTGTTAACACAGACCTCTCCACCAGCAAAGGATTTCCTAAGCGAAGAAGAAGTCTTTGAAGAAGCACATAACATAACCCCGCCAAGAAGATCTTTATCACCAGCCGCCAAAAGACGATTATCAGCTAGCGGAATAGCAAAAACTCTAAGGCCACCACCAAAATTACTAAGAACAACATCTGCACCTAATGCACGTGAAAAGGATTATAAAATAACACTGCACAACAAAAAAAAATTGTTTAAATGTTTCCTTGACTTAATGAATCAATTCTCACTAATTTTGGGTTGATAAAAACGAATATGACAAAGAAAAATTTTTATTAGCTCTAGTTTCTATGATATACAAATAGATGAAAATTGTTCATTTTTAACGATTAAGAGAAATCGGAAATATCAATAAATAAGCTAAAACAATATTAACAGTGGTAATCGTTCCTTTTTTATTGATAGTTACATCCTAAATTGATGAAAGAACACTTAAGAATAAATTGGTGGCTTAATGAGATCGCTTTCTTTTGGCTTTCCTCTTGTATGTGAGCTCTGGAGCATCCCTACACACACCTCTCCATTCAGTTGGATCATTCTTCAAATTCAAACTTTTCATCAAACCTTCAATGTCACAGCAAAAAACAAGATTGTTTTTCTTCTCAAAAAAAGGAAGCAGATCCCGTTGATGCTCTCTGTACATGGAGACCCTGACATCATGTTGAAGAAGATTCCATTGCTTTAACATTGATCCTAGAATTGCGTCTTCTCCTGTGGCAAGTCAAGGTCTCGAATGAGATCACTCAGCTCCGATTGGCCAAATCTGTGTGGTTGATCATCTTTTCCTTCAAAATCAGAGTCATGGGATGTTGAAGGCTTCTTGGGTTCTTCTTCTTTAACACTGTCTTCATTTTCTACTTCAAACTTATAATTTTGTGGTGGAGTAGGAACTGGTAAACTGTCTGAATGTGGAATAGGTCGAGTAACAGATGGAAGATTCGGGTATTGAACTGCTCCTCTTTTTTCCCTTGACATTCTTGTTTTTATAGGCGGAGTCAAGCAAAAATATCAGTCTGTTTTATGGTTTGTAGGGTCCCGCCAAACCATAGGGACAGCAAAAGCCATTGCTCGTTTTTAATTTTTCAGCCATTCGCGTAATATGACTGAACATGAGTTGCAACATATATGTGTCTATCGTAGCCTACTCAGCTCTGTTGCTGCTCACAAAAATATTCAAATTTGCTAACGGCTTTTTTAAAACTTAAAATCGCTATAACTTTTTTATTCGTGAATCGATTTAGTTCAAATTCCTTATTACAAAAGTATTCTATGAAAAGGACATTTTCTGAAATTTTAAACGAAATCGGTTCACGAACAAAAAAGCCTTAGCGTTAACAAACTTCGTGTTTACGTATTAATATATAAGATTTTGACCGTTGGCAGTGGTGCCAAAATCCAAACACACATTTTCCCCAAACTGAAAATTTAGATTATAAAGAATATAAAATGTCACTGTATCTTCAAAACAAGAGCTAATCGGTAATTTTTATGGTGATTTTTGAATTCAGCAGGTGGAAGTACATAAGAATCAGCTATTTTCGAGTCCGAAACATTTTCATTGTTGTGCAGTGTAATCACAGCTGAGGATGGTGTAACGCAGTATACTGTACCTACGAATATGACTGCCGATGAAGCTAGCGAGCATATAGAAGAATTAGAACAAAGTGAAAAACAAAAAGCAGTCCAGAAACAGTCTATATTAATACCCTCTCCACTAGAATCTGGTCAATATATGCTTTCATTTCCTCTACGTAAGCTCGGTGTTAGACAGAGTGAGCGTCTGAAGACTAAAAAGGATAGAACTACAACTACGTCGGACATTGCCTGGGAAAGATTGTAAACAATGCCAGTAGAAATAAAAGAAAATGATTTTTACATATGTCTTTTAAGTAATAACTCTATGTAATTTTACCCGGAAAATACGCTATCGGCTTTTACAAATGCACTTGCGAAACCATGCAAGTTTCATGGGAACTGGCGTGTTGGAATAACTGAAATTGCATTACCAAATTTTGAAGTAACAAAACGTGCAATCTCCAACAATGGGGGAAATGTGCGTAAACGAGTGAGGCGTGAATATGACCAGTTAAAGGAAACTAGAAAGCAGCATCAAAAGGATTTTAAAATACTTAGCATCAAAATAAATGAAAATGTTAAACTTGAATGGACACCAGAAAATCTTGAACAAGTTAGTTACAGACCTGGACAAATAAACCTTTCAGCATTTTTATTAACATTTTATAATGCAGTTACACCTTCATGGTATACCATGTACTTGAATGATGTTAAATCGAAAATGTGGAAGCGCTTAGAAGATGACCACTTTAATGAAGTTATCCCTGAAATAAAGTATAAGCAGGAGCCAGACGAATACATATTGCATATATATCAAGGAAAAAAGACTTCAGAAAACGTTCTTTTAAAATATAAGAACTATGAATCAATTGAAGATTTTGTTGATGATGTATTTGGTCAAGTTCCTAGGAAGAATAGAAAACATCCTGTTTTGAAGAATACAATAGACAATTATACACATCCAACGGCTAGCATAAAAACAGCTGAAAATAAAGAGAAAAAAGGTAGTGAAAAGAAGCATGATGTATTCGAACTCCGTTTAGAGGAATTGGGTGTTACGATAAAAATAAACTAGTGGGATGTTGTGCTTAGAGACTAGCCACTAATTACGCTTTTTCATGGTATTCTTTCTGTTGAATCACACTTCAGATTGGATGACAATATATTAAGTGGAGATTGATCCGCACTCACTTCCAACCCGCCGGATCTGGGAATCGAGGCCAATAATTCGAATGTGTCAAATTGAAAAAAAAAGCACATCACACATGTAAACACTATAGAAAACGAATCTAAACATTTTTCTTTGGATTGGAGGATAATCTAATGTGATGCACTTTGCACAACAGAATTAGGTGTATTATTTTACTTAAACATACATGTCTTATTGTTAAAAATTCGGCTTACCGCACCCTAGTTTGGCCATGGAGATTCATGAGTATCACACTGACCAATGCTATATATAATTAATCTTGAAAAGTTTTTGTTAAAGGCTTATGTAGGTTATAAGTTGTGAGACTGCGTAATCTAAAACTTACCAAAGTATTTAACAAACACTACAATATAATCATCATAGCTTAAAAAAAAGAAATCAAATGTAAACAATAAAATTCTTTGATTCTTCACCCACGTCATGGTATATTTCTTTATTCAATATAAACAATAGTTTTTGAGCAGCAAATAAAAACTATATGCCATAATTTCGTTATCATCGGTTTTTGTTCTGGAAGCAAATTTAGAGACGTATTCATGTCAAAAACTTGTTTCATATGAAACAAAATCCCCGAAGGAAATTAAAAAAAATTATTATGACGAAAAAAAAGCACCGCGAGCCGAAGGATCGAACTCGCAGCCCCACAGACGAGGGACTTTCCCTAGCCCTTTATAGTCCATGGAAATGGTACTTTAACATTGCAAAAATGCAGGACAAGGTTTTATTTTTGGGATGTGTAGGGGGGGTCAGGGTGAGCTTAAGTTTGAGTTTTCGGGATTCTAACCCCTCCCCCCCATTTGGCCGCCATCTTGGAAAACGTATGCAAATGGTTTTTCCACTATATCTCCGAAACGGCACATCTTACCGGAAATTTGCAAGGACACTTTTTGTTTAGAATTAAATAATCTACAATTTATTGCTTAGAAATTTTGTGGTAAAATGAATAATTAAGAAGTTATAAGCCTTAGAACACAAAAATTAGTCACAATATTTTCTTTAAAGGCTCTTTTTTGTTGTTTAAATATACTTCTGGTTGAAATTTCCAGACCATTTTCTCAGTTTTTGGTCTTTTGACCAAGAGCTACATTTTGATATATTTCCCAAGTCTGTAGCTGCAGTACTTTCAGAGATGAAAGTAGGCTTCAGACGGACAGACGGACAGAGCCTCTGTATAAGCTTTTTTTTTGAAAAAGCTAAAAAACCACTACCCTCACACTTGAATGTTAAAGATCTCATGACATTGCTTTTAGCCAATTTACACTTTGACGATAAACAACTTAGCGAGGAAGAAAAACATAAACGAATTATTGAAATTAAAAATACAATTTTTGAAATATTGAATAGACTGAAGAAAGATTCACTCAAAGCAAAGACACCCGAGCAACGGAAAATAACTAAAAACAGTGAAATTTTGCAGGTCCCATATGAAAAACAAAGCTCGGGCGAATTTTTATCTACACCGGTACCTATTAATACAAACATAGATAATCTGTCAAACTTCATCACAGATGTATTTCTACAAACACCTGAAAACAAATGACATTGCTTTTAGCCAATTTACACTTTGACGATAAACAACTTAGCGAGGAAGAAAAACATAAACGAATTATTGAAATTAAAAATACAATTTTTGAAATATTGAATAGACTGAAGAAAGATTCACTCAAAGCAAAGACACCCGAGCAACGGAAAATAACTAAAAACAGTGAAATTTTGCAGGTCCCATATGAAAAACAAAGCTCGGGCGAATTTTTATCTACACCGGTACCTATTAATACAAACATAGATAATCTGTCAAACTTCATCACAGATGTATTTCTGCAAACACCTGAAAACAAACGTAATCCTGATGCATTGTTGGCAGAAATAAAAGAGTCATTTGACACTGCGGGCTTACGCCAAGAGCATATGTCAATAATGGAAAAAATTAATTCTCTTGATACAACAATTAAAGAATTAATGTTGCGATTACCAAGAAGTACACAAGAAACTAAAAAAAATTGCTCTGAGAAAAATATAATGCATATACACTGATATTATTCAACCTAGAGCTATAGGCGACAAACTAGTAAGATATCTACGAATAATACCGATTCAAGAGTGTGGTACTATATTAAGATTTGAACATGTAGAATACTGTCCCATTGAAAAAACTTTTATTGAAAGTATTTCTATAAAAATAACTTATCATCAAGGTGAGTTAGTAGACTTTAAAACAAGTTATATTCCTACATATGTAATGCTTCATTTTAAGAGACAATAAAAACTATAAATATTTGCACAACATTATGTTTTTGCATAGTATAAATAGAGTTACGAAATGGATTCCTATTATACACGCTATTATTTATTACAAAGCGGCGGCGGCCTGTCAGATATTGGAGAATTATATCGTGGTCCACTTATTTATCAACGTGGAAGAGGAATCGGTAGTTTTTTTAGTGCATTATTTCGACACTTAAAACCCCTAGCTACATCAGGATTAAAAACATTAGCACAACAGGCTGTAAAAACAGGACAAGCTATAATACAGGATAAAAACATCAACAACAAATCAGTTAAAGATATTTTAAAGGAACAAGGCCGAGTTGCTGTTCAAGATTTAGCTCAGAAAGGTATAAATAAACTGTTTGACGGTATGAGCGGTGCAGGTATAAAAAGACCCAACCCGTTTACAAGTTTACATTTGAAACCAACTGTTAAACGCAAGAGACGTGGAAAAACACCTAAACACACGAGAAATTGCAAAACTAAAAATCAAAGAAAAGGAATAACAGCAAGAGTTTTAAAAACAAAACAAAAGATACGTAAACGTATACTCGACATATTTGATAAATAATGTCGTACAAAGAATGTATGAAATCGGAACTGGATCTTTTTTCCACACCACCAGTTCAAAGCAATATTTTGAAAACAGAAGAAGTAGCATATAAGCCAATAGCCTCACTCGACAACTCCTCCGTTCTAGAGTTTGTAACTTTGGGTCATGGAGATACATACCGTGATTTATCTAGCATCTATCTTCGTTTAAAATTACAATTAATTAAAATAAAAGATGGAAAAGAAGAATTTTATTCAGATGATGGTGATGCACCAGGTTTAATAAACAACATTTTACACTCAATATTTCGACAGTGCACTGTATATTTGAATGGAAAACCAATTGCTCAAACCGACCACAATTACAATTATCGCGCTTATATTGAAAATTTATTAAATTATGGTAAAGATGCTGCATCTACCCATTTGGAGTCGGTCGGCTGGTATCTTGACAAAGATGACACGGAAATTGCAGATATCGATAAATCCGTCGCTGAATTACATCAAGGCTATTTAGATCGTCAAAAACTCTTCAATAAAAGTAATGTAGTTGAATTGATGGGTAAAATCCATACTGATTTGCTTAATCAGGATAAGTTGCTATTAAACGGTGTCGATTTACGTGTAGTTTTATCGCTTGAAAAACCAGAATTTTATATTTTATCCAAGGACGGGACCGACTCACCACAATTAAAAATTTTAGATGCAACCATGAACATGAACCACGTAACCGTCAACCCGAATATTTTATTAGCACATGAGACAGTTCTACAGCGTTCGAATGCCATATACCCGTACAAGCGAGTTGAAGTTAAAAGCTATACTATTCCCGCAAACACATTCACACTTTCACTGGATAATATTGTCATCGGACAGTTACCGAACTTAATAATTTTTGGAATGGTGGACAATGATGCTTACACGGGCAGAAGAACAAAGAACCCCTTCAACTTTAAACATAACAACATTACCAGATTCAATTTATCAGTGAATGGCGTGCAGATACCAAATCAACCTCTCGGATTTGACTACTCAAAGGAAAATCCGATTAGTACACGCGGATACAATACGTTATTCAGAGGAACAGGTATTCATTACTTCGATAAAGGTCATCAAATATCCAAGACATTATTCGACAAGGGGTGTTTTCTTCTCGCTTTCGATTTAACAACAGACAATTCATATAACGCGACTTGCGGCAATTTATTAAATCAAGGGACAGTACGTGTTGAAGGAAAATTTAGAGATGCGTTAAAAAATAGTGTGACATGCATTGTATATGCTGAGTACGATGGAAGCATTGAAATTGACAAGGATCGAAATGTTTACACCAACTTTTAAATCTACATATATAAGGCGGCTACTTGCAACAAACTGTTAGTTGGCAAATTGCTTTACTATAGTAACAATGAGTTGTTTAATTAATGCGGAATACTTTTGCGGAGGTGAATTTACCTTCTTTAAAAAAGTCTCTTTAGCTGGATTTACTGTACAAAATAAAACGTTTACAAAGGAAATAATTTTTAAATATCCAACATCTAGTTTGGAATGCAGTGAACAACAATCAAGTAAATTTGGTAATCTTGAACTAAAACGTATGGATGAAGACCTTATAAAAACTCTAGCGAAATTTAAGACAATCTTTGTTCGTGGTACATCAACTAAGGAGTTTATAAATAACTATGTTACATCTCTCACCAAGGTCATTGACTTAGAAGCAGCATTTACCTGTGAACAAGAATGAACACGATCGAACTTGCAACTGCATTGACAGATAATCGCGTAACAAACAAGTTTTTTAGAGGAGTCTTCCCCTGCAACCATCTACCACAAAAAATAAAAAACCCGCATGCGTCATAGCTAATACGGATCCATCACATAAAGACGGAACTCACTGGGTTGCATTTTATTTCCCGAAACAAGGTCCTGCAGAGTACTTTGACTCATTTGGAAGATATCCCACCAATAAGTTTTTTCAAAGATTTCTTTTAAATAATTCAAAGACTTTTTTAAATAATAAAAAACGTTTGCAGGGACAATTTTCAGCGACATGTGGACATTATTGTTGTGTATTTCTATATTCTCGGTGTAGAGGAAAGAGCCTAAAGAATTTTTTAACACAATTCTCTTCGAGCGATTTCAGTTTAAATGATAATAAAATAGTTAATTTATACTTGAAGAATTTTACACAAAGTGGTGGAGACTTTTGTAACCAATCATGTAAAGCCGAGATCAGCACTATAAAAACACTGAACAAAAGCTGTTAATATTTAATGTTAAAGTTTAATTTGAGTAACATGGAGCCATCACGTAAAAGACAGAAGACCACTGGTGCTAAAGGAAAAAAGAAGCTGTCCAAATGCGAAGCAGAAGTTGTCGGTGAAAATCTCTTATTAAATTACATGTACCATTTGGACGACTGCCATAACCGGAAGATAATACTCGGCTTTGACCCAACATCGTTCGAGGCGAAAATAGTATTTCAGCGTCATGGACTCATCCGAATATCAGCATCCTATCCCGAATGGACATCTATTTACAACTATCTTGGTGCTTTAAAAACGAAAATGGAAAATTCATCTTCAGCAAATCAGACGAAGGAGTACAAAATCCCCATTGGCAGTGGCAGCATCACTCTAAGGCAAGCGGAACTTTGTAAATTATTTGAAATGCTGAAATTTTTAAATATCGTTATGTACCACAATAACAATGCTTCAGAGAGCGTGAAAGAATATTATAAGAAGTACATTGAAAAATGTAAAGAAAAAAAAATGTATTAACATTAGCATGTGAAGATTTTTTTATTCCAAGTCGAACATCTTATGTACACTTAAATTATTCTCGACTTTTTTATGAAATACCTTTGTATTGTATCGCAAATCTTGTTTTTGATACGATAAATTTTGACTGCAAATAAATAAATAAAATACAACTAAAAAATTCTTTTATTTAAAACATTTATTCACTAGCATGTACAAATAAATATTAAAACAATTTTGTACCGCACATCTTAGACTAGGTGATTTTCCATGTATAGTGCAGAAAGTTCCAAAATTTTCCAAGTTGGCTAGTTTTGGTATTTCCAATTGGTTTATTTTCGCTTCCGGAAGGTATTTCTGAATAAATTTCTCCTTTTCTAGTCCTTTCACGTAAATTGTTGCATTTGAATAATTCGACAGTATCTTGGGTAATTCGTTGTAATTAATAATGCCGCCGTTCCATCTTAATCCATTTATTTTTCTAAAGTTGAAATCATTTTGCCAACGAGCTTTTGACGGTAGTTCATTATACGGGTATGGAGGCATAAAATAGTATAAAATTGGTATAAGCGACCCGTGATGTAAGACGGACAGCTCCTTAGCAAATAGCTGTCCGTTAATTCCCCTGACAAATTGTACATCTAAAACAACTCTATCGGAACTCATAACTTTAACTACTCAAAGGAAAACATCAAACTATTTAAATTTATTTATTTTAAAGCTTTATATGCTACTCGCTGCCTTGAGGCAAATGGACTGATGTTACTTCCAAACAAAATGTGTCAGTGCTTGCTCCTTCTGAATTGCTCTGGAAGATTTTCGCAACCATTTCCCAGGTGTCACTAGTTTTTACATCAGATGCCAACTTATAATTTATCCATCCAGGGCCTCTTTCCCTAAAGCTGGCACCGCAAAAAGTAATACCAACATGGTCATTTGGTTGGATCGCCGTCATCACATGTTGAATAATGTCTTCAATGCTGCTCTTAAACCATGTTAAAGGTTCTACATTCCTTGGCGTGTCATTGATTTTAAATTCAATTTTGCGACCCCTCACATTGAAACGTTTGTTGTGGGTTATTATATCTCTAATGATGCTAAATTTAGCCATTTTTCAACAATGTTTTCTAAGCTATGCCAAGCACGCACGTTGCATATTGCTTTTGTTTCTCTGTTTATATAGGAGCTCGAAGGCACAATAATGAATAATTAATTTAATGATTAATAAAAATCTGATATTACAAAATCAATTTAATTTTCCCGCATTTAAATGAAAAACGTATCATGTGCAATTCTTCTCTCTTTCACACTTTGTTTTGCATTTAATCTTACCCCGCGCTGAATCTCAGCTAGCAAAAAGTGTATTTTTTACCCGTCCCGATATTTATGAATGTATCAAGTTCATTCATTCACTCGGTTTCATAATTTCAGATAGTAACAACAACAACCACCATGCAATACTCGCCGAGAATCATCGGCATCGAAAGTATCCACAGTGTCTGGCTGTGAAGCATGGGACAGAAACAACAACAACCATGCAATAGTCGCACTGCAGCACAACCGCTGTTTTCTTTTTCCTTTTATGCCGGTAGATTTTGCCGCTCAAATCATTCACTCGGTTTCATAATTTCAGGTAATAACAACAACAACCACCATGCAATACTCGCCGAGAATCATCGGCATCGATAGTATCCACAGTGTCTGGCTGTGGAGCATGGGGCACAAACAACAACAACCATGCAATAGTCGCACTGCAGCACAACCGCTGTTTTCTTTTTCCTTTTAGGCCGGTGGATTTTGCCACTCAAATTGCTGCTGCTGCAGTTTTTGTTTTTGTTTTTCTTGGCCTTTCTTTCTCATATTTGTAAGCTCTTGCAGCTGTGATCGCGATCGTGTGCATCGGCTCGCTGGGTCGCAAAATACTTCGCAAGATCTAAAAATAGAATCTCACAACTGCATGTGTACAAGTTAACGGATCATCTTTTGTCACCATAATTTCACAAAACCTGAAATGAATAACTGTAAAAATGCTGACACCATGTCTAGAAGATAACACGCGCATCCAGCCATCGTGGGATTCGGTACAACCGGAATGTAGTCACGCGGCAGGGCAGGTGACAATAATAGGATAAGTTAGCTTTATTCTACTTTAAGAAATTAATTGTAGTTAGTCTTAAGTGAACCTCAATAAAGATTGGACAAAGCTCCAAAGTTATAAAAAAATATTTTTTTTAATATTTTAACAAAATAAAATTTTAACTGGCGCCCGAGCAGGGACACGGGAGTTTTTGTAGTTAATTTTCCTTTTCGCTAAAAAGTTTAAAATTCATAAAAGGCCCTCAAGTAGTGTCGCGAGTAAAATAACTAGTGAATTAGTGAAATATTAAAGCCCTGTAAAGCAGCGCAGATCTACAAAAAAAGGCCCTCAAGAAGCGCATCCTGTGTCCCAGAACCCAGCAACTAGCAGAAGTGCTAAATCTTTAGAATATTAGCACTCGTCACTGAAGTATTGCTTGTTGGAGCCCGAGTCACCACAACCGGAAAAAAGGGAATCATCTGCAGCAGTCGCAGTACGCCAAGTCCGCTAGAATGCATATTATAATATTGTAAGTTACCTCTTAAGCTATTATTACATACTATAAAAAAGTGGAAAAGAAATTTTTAAAAGTCATTTACTTAAAGTAAAGAAAATATAAAAGTGAAAATAATTGAAGAAAAATTTCATTTAAAGTAAGAATTTATAAAAATAAAATATAAAGTGCATAAATCTTAAACCAAAAGCAGAAGCATAAAATTGCGTAAATTTGAAGGATGCAACTCATCCTTTTGAATCAAGCATAATATATTTCAAGCAGAAATTATTTGAAGATTTTTTATATTTAAATCTATCTACACAGAGAATACAGTGTGGAAAATTTTTTTAAAGGGAATAAATACTACGGATAAAAATAATAAATCGAAATAAAAAGTGACCATTTAGTGAGAAAATTATTAAAGATTTTTGAAACCTATTTGAGTTTTATTTTTCTTAATTTTTATTATCAAATATATTTCTTTATTATCAAACATATTTTAATTATTGAATATATTTTATTATTGATTTTTTATTATTTAACATATTTTTTATTCATTGATTTTTTTTTTTATTATTACCGAACATATATTTTTTTATTATTGATTTTTTTATCCTTTATTGAACATACTTACTTATTTTATTGTTGAATATATTTTATTGGTTTTTTTTACTACTGTTCAACTGGCATCCTAAAATGAAAAAAGAAAATCAGAAACATGAATTTTCAAATAATAACGTAATACCTGGTGCCTGGGTGTTACACAGGCACGGTCCAAAAATAATCTCTGAAATAAAAATTGAATTTGATTAAATTGAAGGGGCAAAATGTCAACAAAAACAACAACAATAACAATGAAATAATTAACATAAATAAACATGAATTTCACAAAAAAACATACATAAATGAAGTAAAATGATCACGAACTACAAACAAATTAATTGTTGTTTAGGAATTTTCACGAAAAAGTAATTTAATGAATTAAAATTAGGTTTTAGTGAAACATAACCCCAAATTGAAAAACATAAAAGGTTACATGAAAACAAAAAATAAAGCATGCAAAATCACACTAAACACAATCAAACACTAGAAATCTGTGTTTCACTCACCTGAATGTGGAAAATTTTGCACTAATAGTTTATTACAGGTGCAACAAACACTCGCGACTTGAAACTTCGAACCCGGGCAAACTTTGACGTCTCACGACGTTTGAGGTGTCAAACCGATATGAAATTTTCCGGCGAAAACAATGGTGATGCCAGAAAGGTAGTATTTTTTCGAATTTAAAAGATATTGCCAAAAAGATATTTTTACCTTAATGACAATAAGATAAAAAAGGACATTATGTTGAAAAGGGATGACAACAATTTTGTCAATTTTTGAGCAAATTTTGGAAATTCATCCCAGTTTTTCCAGGGAAATTGGAATTTCTCTAATGGATGCCTTTTTGCTTATAAAAGCGGCAGCACCCAGCGATTGGCTCTCTTAGTTTTTTTGAGAAATCATAGTGAGTTGGAAGATCTAGTGAAGTGAGTGACCAAAATCAAGGCAGGATCCACGCGAGAAAATAAGAAACTTATAGAAAGGTATCCAAAGTTATCAAAGGTAACAATTTGTTGTTTTTTATTTGTGGCATACATGCTATTAATTGGCATCAAGCCCGATATAAATTAACCATTAACGTGGGAGGTGTAAACATGCAAATCATTGCATCGCATCAAGCACGTTAATATTGTTTTCAGCCATCAACGCCGGTACAAGGGAAGAAAATTTTAAGGTGCAATTTCAAGTGAAGGTGTATTTTAATTTTAAGGAATTTAATATTTAAGGTTATTATGTAAAAATAAAAAGGGATGAAATTGGAACAATAAAATTTAAATGTGCATTATTGTGGAGAATTGTGTAAATTAAAATTGAAATAATAAATTATAAACGTACATTTATTGTGGAGACTTGTGTAAATTAAAATTAAAATAATAAATTATAAACGTACATTTATTGTGGAAACTTGTGAAATCGAAATAATAAATTATAAAAGTACATTTATTGTGGAGACTTGTTTAAATTAAAATTGAATTAATAAATTATAAAGGTGTATTTATGGTGGAGACATTTTTTTTATAAATAAATATCCAGTGGAGTAAGGAATATTGTCTTTTTACTGAAACTCAGTGTACATTCGAATCTTGTTTTTGAATCACGAACAAATATAAATTGTCGTGCATTTCTTATACCGCTACACCAGGCCACCTATCGAACATTTTGGTGGTTCCATCCAGGAACCGGCAATCTATTTGTTTAGTGAATTTCAAAATAAAATTTTTTTCGATAATGAGTGCATCAAAGAAGGCTATGCTGCGGGAGCAGTCATTAAGAGGTCGCATCGAAAGGCTTATTGACAATGCAAGGAAAACAGCTACGGCTAAACGGACAAGATCGTTTTATGAAGTAAAGTTAGAAGAACTCAAGGAATTATGGATGGAATACAAGGAAGCAGATCAAACGCTGTCGGAAGCACTCATACTCGAGCAACCGGACACCGCAATCCCTGATGATGCCTACGTTAATTTAGAGTGTAAATATTCTGACTACTTGAGTGAAGTGATTGAAGGACTTAGGAAGTTTACATCAATGGAAGTGCAATCGACCCAAACAACGCCAATTAGGCATGACACAATTCTGCCTAGGATCGATCTACCAAAATTTGACGGAAATTACGACTCATGGTATTCATTCCATGACCTGTTTGTATCATTGGTGCACAACAACACGCATTTGAGTCCGGTACAAAAATTCCATCATCTTAAATCATGTTTAATTGGAGATGCTGAGAAATTAATACGGCATATACCTGTTACCAACGACAATTACGATGCATCATGGGCCAAGGTGAAACAACGTTACGAAAACAAACGTATCTTAGCAAACCATCATTTAAAAACGCTGTTAAACCAACCCAAACTTACTACAGAAACTGCTAGCGGCCTTAGAACGTTTATCTCCACAACCGATGACTGCTTGCAACAACTAAACAACTTGAAAATAGACACAGAATCGTGGGATCTCCTGCTTGTACACATGCTCATTCAAAGGCTACCACTCATTACACTGAAGATGTGGGAAGAAGAACAAGGAGCTTCGCAAGATCTTCCCTCATACAAACAATTCCATACATTTTTGTGTAAGCGACACAAGGTGTTGGAATCAATCTCAGATATCATCTCAACGAATCAACAGCCACACACAAGTCACTCAAAACTTAACACAAGGGTTCATCACACAGTTAAGGACAACAGATGTTCAGCATGCAACGAACGACACTGGCTTCAGAGATGCTCCAAATACTTACGCATGGACCCAACCGCCAGACGAAAATTGGTCACAACCACTGGTCACTGCTACAATTGCCTGTCCAAAGAACATGGATCACAAAACTGCAAAAGCAAATTTAGGTGTCTAAAGTGCAAGGAGAAACACCATACCACTCTCCACAATGAGATTCAACCTGGTTCTTCCAACGCAACGACCCTTCAACAATCCAAGAACGCAATCACACACACCTCAAACATACAAGCACATCTTGTGAGGCATGCAACAAATGATGCGAACACAACAACAAATCAGCAATTTAACCAGCCAGCCTGTAGTGGTACCGAACCAAATGATGTCCGAGCCTTCTGCACTAGGGAGGATTCACGTGCATTGCTGTCAACAGCCTTAGTACTGATAAAGGGAACAAACGGAAAACAACACACAATCAGATGTCTAGTGGATCCAGGATCAGAGTCATCTTTCATAACCAAGAGCACCTGCAAACTACTAGGAGTACATTATAGTCCTGCTGACTGCAACATAATAGTCATGGGAGCAATTGCAACGGGAAGGTCTACAAAACAAACGAGGCTCACCCTACAATCACGCGTTGTTAAGGACTTCCTAATAACAGAAACACTTTTGGTAGTCAACAAAATCACGGACGCCTTACCTAGGTTTACGATGTCACTACAGGAGTGCAGCCATCTTCGGGGTCTCGAACTAGCGGATCCAGAATTTTGGAAACCTGGCAACGTGGATATTTTACTTGGCATCAGCG
The DNA here is from genome assembly GCA_949987705.1 of Thereva unica. NCBI lineage: Eukaryota > Metazoa > Arthropoda > Insecta > Diptera > Therevidae > Thereva > Thereva unica. Next base: position 69,145,129 of record OX465281.1, read on the forward strand.
CCTACGCAAAAATTGTTCAAGAAGGTATACGTCGAGGATCAGAACTCAGCCCAGTGGCAATCAACACCAGCCTTGGATGGATCGTTGGAGGAGATGTAACACACACGAAACAGTTTGATTCACACAACTTCAGTATACAAGTAACAAATCAAGACCTCGGGAATCAACTTAAAAAATTTTGGGAGGAAGAGGAACTTCCCACAAGGCCAAACTTAACTCAAGCCGAGCAAGAATGTTCTGACTATTTTACAGAAACACACAAGCGGTTAAAAAATGGGCAGTACGAAGTAAAGCTACCTTTCAAACAACGCAAGGAACCCATCCTGGGCGATTCACGTGAATTAGCTCTAAAAAGGCTCTACTGTTTAGAAAGGCGATTTGACAACAACCCAACCCTAAAGGAAGAATACGCAGCTTGTCTCAACGAGTACATCCAATTAGGACATATGATTGAAACAGGACCTCCAAACAACAATGAACCAAACTACTACATTCCTCACCATGCGGTAATAAAAGAGAGCAGTACAACTAAATTAAGGGTGGTATTTGATGCGTCGGCCAAGACAACAAATGGTCAATCATTAAACGACTGGTTGTTACCTGGTCCAACGATACAACCAAAATTATTTTGTACTCTATTGAAGTGGAGAAAACACCAAATTGCTGTACACGCGGACATAGAGAAAATGTATAGGATGGTTCAAGTGGCACCAGAACATCAGACGTATCAGAGAATTCTTTGGCGGAACTCATCCTCACACAACGTACAAGATTACCAGCTAACTACAGCCACCTTCGGAACTACAGCAGCTCCATACTTGGCAATACGTGCACTCAAACAACTCGCAATGGATGAAAGTCATACCTTTCCACTCGCAGCGAAGGCAACCGAATGTGATTTTTATGTTGACGATTTGTTGACGGGTGCAGACAACGTGGACACAGCACTAAACTTGCAATCCCAATTAATTGCTATGTTGAAATCGGGTGGTTTCAATCTCAGGAAATGGAGCAGCAACAATCCGAAAATTTTGGAGCATCTGCCAACTGATTACAGGGAACACAAGGACATCGTATCATTTTCCGAAGCAGATTCCATTAAGACTCTAGGTGTACGCTGGCAACCATATTCTGATCAACTTTCATTCAACTACAAGGCCTTCAAGGAGCACAGCATCATAACCAAACGAACGATACTATCAGATGTAGCTTCCCTATACGACCCCCTAGGATTAATTCAGCCAGTGATTATCTTAGCTAAGATGATTATACAGGATTTGTGGGTAACCGGATGCTCGTGGGATCAACCCGTTTCAGAACACATCAAAGGACACTGGATAAAATACAAAACGGATTTACAAAGCCTGAACAAGTTTTCCATTCCTCGATGGATTCACTATTCACCACAATGCAACATGCAGCTACATGGGTTTTGCGATGCGTCTGTACGCGCCTTTGCAGCGGTCATATATCTTCGAGTTATGGATGACAAGGGCAATGTTACATCAACATTAATAACATCACGAACGAGGGTCGCGCCTACAAAACCAGTTACCATACCTAAACTTGAGCTAAACGGTGCACTGCTTCTAGCTCGCTTAATGAAGGAAACTGTATCGACTATGAATTTTCAAGATATTCCAGTCTTCGCTTGGACGGATTCTACTATTGTCCTCCAATGGATTCGACAACATGCGGCTCGATGGAAGACCTATGTAGCAAACCGAGTCGTTGAGATTCAGGAACTGATTAAATATGATCAATGGAGACACATCGCAACACAATGGAATCCCGCGGACCTAGCAAGTAGAGGGACCACTGCGAGTAATTTAATAAACAACAAACTTTGGCTAAATGGTCCACCATGGTTACTCAAGGATCCAGAAGACTGGCCAGTCGGCGCTACTATAAGGGAAGAAACAACGTTGTAGTCCAAGGAAACTACAACAGTCCTGCTAAATAAACTTGAGGATGACTTAACACATCGCTACTCATCGTATACATACTTAGTTCGTATAATAGCCACAATATATCGCTTTATATACAACGTACGAAACCCTACTGCAAAACAAATACAACCATTAACGACAGATGAGTTAAGGGCATCGGAAATAATAATTTTACGACAGATTCAGCAACTCGCTTTCGACGGTGAATTCTATAGCTTACAGCATGGCAAACCACTATCATCAAAGAGCAACCTACTGAAGCTGAATCCATTTCTTGATCCAGATGGCCTGATCAGAGTTGGAGGACGATTAACGAATGCCATGATTCCCTACACGCAGAAACACCCAATTATGTTACCACGAGATCATCATGTTACAAGGCTAATCATCGATAAAACACACCTTGAGACACTGCATGGTGGCGTATCATTGGTTTTAGCCACAACCAGGAATAAATATTGGATATTGGATGGTAGGAGATGTATCACCACGAGACTCCACAAATGCATCATCTGCGCCAGACATCGTCAGACTACAACCCACCAACTGATGGGCAGCTTACCATCATGCAGAACCAATGTGTCCAAACCTTTCACGAATACAGGAGTTGACTACGCCGGTCCGTTTAACATCAAGACATCGAAACTCCGTAATGCCAAGGTATCAAAGGGATACATCTGCATTTTTGTATGCATGACAACGAAGGCGATTCACATTGAGCTGGCATCAGACCTAACATCAGAAGCCTTTGTTGCGGCATTCAAGCGATTTATTGCCAGACGGGGCAAATGTACCGACGTTTATTCCGACTGTGGCACCAACTTCGTAGGAGGGGGAAAGCTATTAGAGAAAGAACTACAACAGGCAATTAAGGAATCCAGTCCAGCAGTTGGTCAATATTTAACAAATTTGGCAATAAACTGGCACTTTAATCCACCAGCAGCCCCGCACTTTGGAGGTCTCTGGGAGGCAGGTGTCAAGTCAATTAAGTACCACATCAAAGGAACAATGGGAAACGCAGTCAACACCTTCGAAGAATTTACGACCATCCTTACACAAATTGAAGCCTGCCTCAACTCCAGACCAATGTGTTATGTACCAAATACCACTGAGGATCCACTCATCTTAACTCCTGGTCACTTCCTAGTTGGTCAGTCACTAACAATTCTACCAGAGTCAGATGCAGGCACCGCTTCATTGAAACAACGATGGCAACATACGCGAAACCAGACGAAACATTTTTGGGACAAGTGGTCGAAGGATTATTTAAACCAACTCCAACAACGTCCGAAGTGGCAACAGCAACAAGGTAACATCCAGCCCGGACAAGTTGTTCTGTTGAAAGGCGACACCACTCCACCTACAGCTTGGCCACTTGGAATAGTTGAAGAAGTCTACCCAGGGAATGACGGTTTAGTACGGGTAGTGCAAGTTCGCACTCAGTTAGGGCTTTTTAAACGTCCAGTCACCAAACTATGTCTCTTGCCCATGCAGGCATAAGAAACTTTAATTGTCATGTTCGTCCAAAGTGTCGTCTCTTAATGTCATGTAGTTAAAGGCAAACAATTAAAATCAAAATATTTCAGATGGGTAATCGTTATGAATGCGAAGAACAAGGCTACTGGGACAACTGGGACAGTTACCTCTACATCGACGAAGAGGTCTCGTTATCGCCTCCTACACCGGATGGTTTGACGAGCCCTCTTAATCAAGCATTGCAAGGTTCTACAACTATCCAGGAATATCCACCCGCGCTACCGGAGCAAACCAGGTATACTGTCTCAGCTGTCGAAGAACCGGCAAACATTAATGGGAGACCCGTCTCTTCGTTACGAATACTGCGACCAACACGTACGCTAAAGGAATATAAGGACAGAGAAAACAACGATTTTCAACGTTTTACCACGAGAGAAGGTGTCGACATTTTTCTGTCCAAACAGGTATTAGGCAAAATAGATTTCGAAAAAATCCAACGACGAAGGGGAAGGGAGCAGACGATTAACCTCCCCGGCCGTTATCAAGCGAAAGTTAAGGTAAAGGCCGACGGAAACATCCTCTTTCACCACTATCGAAAAAGAGGAATCTCAAAAATACGTAACATGTTGATCGAGAACGATCAACGGGGGGGAGGATGTTCAACTGGCATCCTAAAATGAAAAAAGAAAATCAGAAACATGAATTTTCAAATAATAACGTAATACCTGGTGCCTGGGTGTTACACAGGCACGGTCCAAAAATAATCTCTGAAATAAAAATTGAATTTGATTAAATTGAAGGGGCAAAATGTCAACAAAAACAACAACAATAACAATGAAATAATTAACATAAATGTTGGAAATCAATCGTAAATTTTCAACAAAGCAATCCACTACTGACATATAAAAATAGTAGTAGGCTAATATGTTTTTTACTTTTAATTAAAAAATTACTTTTGTTAACAAGGATAGGTTTGGTTTTTTCCTGTTCTGAATTTGGAATAATAAAGAAACTAATTTAACAGGTTATGGGCCCAGGCATTTGCAACTGGGAATATATATTTGCAGCTGATAAAATAAATTATTGAACAAAAAAAAAAAAAATGAGTAACATCACAACGAGGATTGTACTTCTGCACAAGGAAAATTTTGAAACGTGGAAGATGCAAGTGCAGGCTTTACTTATCAAGAATGAGACATGGAAATATGTGAATAACGAGTGTCAGTGTCCTGAATTACAAGATAAAAATGCCGCATCAAAGATTGCAGTACAATCATGGGAAAAAGAGGATAGAAAAGCACGAGCAGACCTGATTTTGGCCATACATCCGTCGGAATTGATGCAAGTGAAAAATTGCACCACGTCGCATGAACTTTGGACGAAATTACACGATATTTATCAGTCGAGAGGACCTGCTCGAAAAGCTATACTCCTGAAAAAGCTACATTTATGTAAAATGTCGGAGGAAACAGATCTAAGGACACATATTGCCGAATTCTTTGACGCAGTGGATAAATTGAAAGATCTTTTAATCGATATAAACGACGATCTCCTCTCAATAATGTTACTCTACAGTTTGTGCGATTCATATGAGAATTTTAGGTGTGCCATCGAAAGTCGGGACGAACTCCCTAAGCCGGAAGCCTTGAAGATAAAAATTCTCGAAGAATATGAAGCCAGAAAATCTAAAGATTGCGATATCCAAAATAAGGCTATGTTTGTAGAAAGAAAATTTATTAACAAACGGCAACCAGAAGGGACACGCAAGTCAAATAATCTACAATTTCCATATAAGTGCCACCGCTGTAGAAAAATCGGACATAAAGCTGCTGATTGTCGAGTGAAAATCGGAAAAAAACCTGAAAATAGATATAAGGAAGTTAGTAAGGTATGTGTAGAAGGTGACGACGACAGCGTCGATGAAGAATTTGCTTTTAACATCATAGAAGGACGAGTTAGGAAAAGATGGTGTCTGGACAGCGGCTGTACGTCGCATATGACTGCAGAAAAGTCAGAACTACAAGAAATGAAAGAAATTCAGAAGTCATTAAATTTGGCAAATGGCAAGGCAACTATGGTGAAGGGAATTGGAAAAACCAAAATATCAACAGGTGACGGCCTTTATTTGAAAACCCTTACACTCGACAGAGTTTTGTATGCACCTGAACTTAAAACGAGTTTACTTTCTGTGTCTAAGATCACAGATAAAGGATACAAGGTACTTTTCAGCAAGGAAAAAGCACAAATCATGACTTTTGAGAACAAATTGATAATTACTGCAAAGAGAGATGGTGATCTTTATTTTATTTCGACTCCGGGTGAAAACGCTAACTTAATAAATGAAGATAATAATAATCTACTGGAATGGCATGCAAAACTGGGACATGCAAATATGCAGTGTATCAAGGATATGGCAAAACGAGAAGTAGTACGAGGACTTAACATAAAAGGAAACGAAAGAATTACAACTTGTAAAGTGTGTATTAGAACAAAACAATCGCGGTTGCCATTTCCAACAAAAAGAGAATACGCAGTAAGTGAATTTCTAGAAATAGTACACAGTGATATTTGTGGACCAATGAGGAACAAATCACTTAGTGGATCTCGCTATTTCATAACGTTCATTGATGAAAAGTCGAAATGGTGCGAAGTTTATTTTTTGAAACAGAAAAATGAAGCGTTTAAAGCATTTAAAACGTTCAAGGCATTTGCAGAGAAGGAACTCGGGAAGCAAATTAAGGCCTTACAATCTGATAATGGGTTGGAATATTGCAATAAAGAATATGATGAGTTTTTGAAAAGTAATGGAATAAAACGTAGACTGACAACTCCGTATACGCCGCAGCAGAATGGCCTAGCTGAGAGGAAAAATCGAACTTTAGTAGAAACGGCAAGAAGCATTATGCTACAAGGAAATTTATCGCCTAGTTTTTGGGCTGAAGCAGTAAATACCGGAAATTATCTAAGAAATCGATGCCCGAGTAGATCACTGGGAGGAGAAACGCCATTCACTTTATGGAAAGGTAAGAAACCAGATGTAAGTCACTTGAGAATCGTTGGTTCAGAATGTTACGTGCTAAACAAGAATAAGAAAATGGGCAAGTTTGAACCTAAATCACAAAAAGGAATTTTTATCGGATATTCGGACGAGTCGAAAGGTTATCGTATATGGCTAACAAATGAAAAGAGATTAGTTATTAGTCGAGAAGTAAAATTTACTAATAATTTGAATTTTCAGAAAAATGACATTACAAACAGTATGGAAATAAATGGACAGGAATCGGAATTGAACGATGAAGAGGGAAGCATTGAGGTGTGCATCCACGAGACCATCGAAGAAGGAATTTATGACGGCATAGAGAACCCGGAAATAGAACTGTCCAGTCCAAAGAAGACAACAAAGAAAAAGTTGAAACGCGGTAGACCACGACTAGCACGTACTAGCAAACCTGGAAGGCCAAGGAAAATTCCACACTTACTTGAAAAATCAAATCGAAGATTGAATGTGTCAGGGAAAACACAAGATGATAATACATCGGAATACGAGTCTGCAAAAATTGCTATAACTTTAGATCCTGTCCATATTCAAGATGCCTTAGGTAGCCAAGAAGCATGGGAATGGCGTGAAGCGATTAAAAATGAATTTATTGCGCACTTAAAAAATGAAACTTGGACGTTAAAACCCCGCCCCAAAAACTCGAACATAGTATCATGTAAATTTGTACTAACCACGAAGTATAAAGAAAATAATATCATCGAACGCAGAAAAGCGCGACTAGTAGCTAGAGGGTTTACTCAGAAAAGAGGAATAGATTTCGAAGAGACATTTGCACCGGTAATTAGATTGAATTCTATCCGGCTATTAATTTCAATAGCAGCTGAAAAACAGTGGCATGTTCATCAAATGGATGTCGTCACTGCCTATCTGAATGGAAAATTAGAAGAGAAAATTTACATGCAAGTACCGGAGTTATTGGAAGAAAATCTGCGAGAAATCGCACAGGACAAGAAAGTTGAAGTGCCTTTGCGAAACCGTGCTATAGAATGGTTGTATCAATTAAATGGCGATGAAGACCGAGTATGTCTATTGAAGAAGGCCTTATACGGACTTAAGCAAGCCGGTAGGGAGTGGCACAGGAGGCTAACAGGCGAGTTAGAGAATCTTGATCTGAAAAGAACTTTAGTCGATCCATGCGTATTCACAAAGAAGTATGAAGATGATATCCTGATTGTGGCGATTTATGTAGACGATTTAATACTATTTTCGAACAATGAAATTTGGTTAAATGAGATAAAACAACAATTGAAGGAAACATTCGAAATGAAAGATATGGGGAAGATTCAGCATTGCTTGGGGATGGAGTTTAAACAAAATGATGACCGGAAACAGTTCATTGTTCATCAGAAGCGTTACATTAATGAAGTTCTAAAACGGTTTAACATGGAAGACTGCAAGCCTGTTTCCACCCCGATAGATGTCAATACAAAATTAATAAGAGCAGTTCAGGAATGTACCGACAGTAAGAACTATCCATACCAAAGTTTGGTAGGATCACTGATGTATTTGGCGGTTGCTACCCGACCAGATATCGCACATGTCACCAGTGTGCTAAGTCAATTTAACACTTGTTACTCTAGCGAACATTGGGCAACAGCAAAACGGGTTCTACGATACCTGAAAGGGACAAAGGACTATGGGCTGGCGTTCCGAGAAACTGGTAATCAAATAATTGGTTTTTCAGATGCAGACTGGGGAAGTTCCTGCGAAGACCGTAAGTCTTATTCGGGGTTTGCATTCACTCTCGGAGGAGCAGCAATTACATGGGAATCACGTAAACAACGTTCAACGGCCTTATCGTCAACAGAAGCCGAGTATATTTCGTTATCTGAAGCTGCGAGGGAGGCAGTTCATTTACAACGATTTGCAGAACAACTCGGGTCACACCATAAGTGTATCACTCTGTACTGTGACAATCAAGGAGCACAACGTTTGGCACGGAATCCAATGCACCACAAGCGATCAAAACATATAGACATCAGATACCACTACATCCGCGATGTCCTGGCAGAAGGAAGAATTAATATCGAATATATGCCTACAACAGAAATGCCTGCCGATATGTTGACAAAGGGTCTTCCAAGACCAAAACATGATTTTTGCAGAAAACAGTTAGGAATTGTACAAATTAGCGATTGAGGGGAAGTGTTGGAAATCAATCGTAAATTTTCAACAAAGCAATCCACTACTGACATATAAAAATAGTAGTAGGCTAATATGTTTTTTACTTTTAATTAAAAAATTACTTTTGTTAACAAGGATAGGTTTGGTTTTTTCCTGTTCTGAATTTGGAATAATAAAGAAACTAATTTAACAATAAATAAACATGAATTTCACAAAAAAACATACATAAATGAAGTAAAATGATCACGAACTACAAACAAATTAATTGTTGTTTAGGAATTTTCACGAAAAAGTAATTTAATGAATTAAAATTAGGTTTTAGTGAAACATAACCCCAAATTGAAAAACATAAAAGGTTACATGAAAACAAAAAATAAAGCATGCAAAATCACACTAAACACAATCAAACACTAGAAATCTGTGTTTCACTCACCTGAATGTGGAAAATTTTGCACTAATAGTTTATTACAGGTGCAACAAACACTCGCGACTTGAAACTTCGAACCCGGGCAAACTTTGACGTCTCACGACGTTTGAGGTGTCAAACCGATATGAAATTTTCCGGCGAAAACAATGGTGATGCCAGAAAGGTAGTATTTTTTCGAATTTAAAAGATATTGCCAAAAAGATATTTTTACCTTAATGACAATAAGATAAAAAAGGACATTATGTTGAAAAGGGATGACAACAATTTTGTCAATTTTTGAGCAAATTTTGGAAATTCATCCCAGTTTTTCCAGGGAAATTGGAATTTCTCTAATGGATGCCTTTTTGCTTATAAAAGCGGCAGCACCCAGCGATTGGCTCTCTTAGTTTTTTTGAGAAATCATAGTGAGTTGGAAGATCTAGTGAAGTGAGTGACCAAAATCAAGGCAGGATCCACGCGAGAAAATAAGAAACTTATAGAAAGGTATCCAAAGTTATCAAAGGTAACAATTTGTTGTTTTTTATTTGTGGCATACATGCTATTAATTGGCATCAAGCCCGATATAAATTAACCATTAACGTGGGAGGTGTAAACATGCAAATCATTGCATCGCATCAAGCACGTTAATATTGTTTTCAGCCATCAACGCCGGTACAAGGGAAGAAAATTTTAAGGTGCAATTTCAAGTGAAGGTGTATTTTAATTTTAAGGAATTTAATATTTAAGGTTATTATGTAAAAATAAAAAGGGATGAAATTGGAACAATAAAATTTAAATGTGCATTATTGTGGAGAATTGTGTAAATTAAAATTGAAATAATAAATTATAAACGTACATTTATTGTGGAGACTTGTGTAAATTAAAATTAAAATAATAAATTATAAACGTACATTTATTGTGGAAACTTGTGAAATCGAAATAATAAATTATAAAAGTACATTTATTGTGGAGACTTGTTTAAATTAAAATTGAATTAATAAATTATAAAGGTGTATTTATGGTGGAGACATTTTTTTTATAAATAAATATCCAGTGGAGTAAGGAATATTGTCTTTTTACTGAAACTCAGTGTACATTCGAATCTTGTTTTTGAATCACGAACAAATATAAATTGTCGTGCATTTCTTATACCGCTACACCAGGCCACCTATCGAACAACTACTACTACTACTAATAAAATAAAGGCAATAAAGGATTCGCCTTAAAAAGTTGAGCGAGCGAGCTTTATTAGTTAAAATATCCAAGAAAATTGGAAAATTCTCAAAAGTTATTTACACATATATATTGAAGTTTTTATTTTTACTTGTTTTTATACGATTCGATTAAATCTTAAAAAATGACGACTCCAAACAATTTAGTTAGACCACCGGTATTACCTCAATCAACCCCCCAACCACAAGCAGGTTCAAATACCGCAAGTGCAAATCAATTACCTAACACCACTCCTGAATTACAATCCCTAATTTCATCCATCGTCTCTCAAGTTCTTGTTTCACAAGGTCCAGCCTTAGTGCGAAGTTTTATGAACCCCAATGCTGAATTATCAACGGCCACCGATCAGACCATAGATCCACAATATCGTAACAGCCTTACCGATTTAGATAAAGTCCCAGACATCGTTCGTTGTCTCAGAGAATTTTCAGGAACCCCCGGCGAGTTCTCTTCATGGAAGAAGAGTGTGGATAGAGTACTACGGATTTACGAACATACAAAAGGAAGCCCTAAATATTACGGAATTCTCAGCGTTATCAGAAACAAAATTATAGGTAGCGCAGACATAGCGCTTGAATCGTATAACACACCTCTAGATTGGAAAGCAATTTCACGTTGTCTCACAATCCACTACGCAGACAAACGCGACCTAGGTACACTAGAGTACCAGATGACATCTCTCATTCAAGGAAAATCTTCGACTCAAGAATTTTACCAAAGGGTTTATTCTCATCTGTCCCTAATACTAAACAAAATCGCTTGTATGGAAATTAGTACAGAATCAATGCGATTGTTAACCGAAACATACAGGGATAAAGCACTCGATACTTTCGTACGTGGTTTGAATGGCGATCTACCGAGACTCCTGGGAATTAAGGAGCCAATAGACCTGCCACAAGCACTACATTTTTGTCTCAAACTCGAGAACCAAAATTTCAGAGCCAACCATGCCAATGACTATCATGTCTCCCATAGAAAACAACAAAATAATCCTCCACCAACGCCACCCTTTAGAAACTATCATAATCCTCGTCGACAGGAACCATTTTACCCAGACCTTGCGTATATTCCGAAGTTTGGATATAGACCGTTCTCAAATCGACAACAATTCTTTACCCCAAATAGACCTCAATACCAAGGACAACCTCAATACCGAGGACAACAATATTCATTTGCTCCTCAGAGGCCTAACGCCCCAAAACCATTACCTAAACCTGAACCAATGGATGTTGATCGTAGCATACGTACGAACATGGTCAACTATGCGAATAGGCCAGCACCATTTAAGTATGCAGGGAAGAGAGGACCATTTGATAATTCCAATTTTAGTCCACCTCAGCCTCAGAAAATGCAAAGGAACTATCATCTGACAACAGACGTTCCTGAGTATCCACCAGTTCAAGAAGAACCCGAGTATTTTGCAGAATACCAGCAAGCGCAGCAAGACTCCGAAATTGAGAATAATTACGACCAAACCCTGATCGAGTACATCGACCAATATCCCGATGACACTCCCGAAAATGAAACAGATAACATAGCAGCTGACATTCATTTTTTAGGATGAAGACCTCTTCGCTTCCATATTTCGAATGTAAGACAGATAGCGGAGAGGTAATGAAAATATTAGTAGACACCGGCTCTAATAAGAATTATATTCAACCAAAATATGCAAAAAATCCAATCCCCAATAAACAATGGTTTTACGCAGATTCAGTAGGAGGTCCAGTTAAGATCACCCACCATACGTTTGCTAATCTCTTCAATTTAAAAGAACCCAAGATTAAGTTTTTCCTTTTACCCACACTATTATCATTTAACGCGATATTAGGACATGACAGCCAAAAAGAATTAGACGCTGTCATCCATACCAAACACGACTTCATGGTTATCAATGAATCCATAAAAATCCCGATTAAACAGCTTACTGCACAAGCAGTTAATAAAATCAATATCAGAGATTACCACATGACTGGAGAGCAAAAGCACTACATAAATGAGCTGACAAGGAAACATCACGAATTATTTCTTGATCCCAACAAGAAACTCACGTACACTACCAATGTCGTAGGTGAGATCCGAACAACGTCAGACAACCCAGTCTATACAAAGTTTTATCCATACCCTATGTCCCTTAAAGGTGAGATAGAAAAAGAAATAGAAAAGCTCTTGACCGACGGAATAATAAGAACATCAAGATCTCCGTACAATTCACCCGTGTGGATTGTGCCAAAGAAACAAGACGCCTCAGGCGAAAAGAAATATAGAATGTTGATCGACTATCGGAAGCTTAACAGCATTACAATAGCAGATCGGTATCCCATCCCAGAAATCAACGAAGTGTTGATGCAATTAGGCAAAAATAAATGGTTCTCAGTCCTAGACCTTAAAAGTGGATTTCATCAAATCCCATTAAAAGAGACCGACATCGAAAAAACCGCTTTTTCGATTAATAATGGCAAGTACGAGTTCACTAGACTGCCATTCGGACTCAAAAATGCTCCAGCCATTTTTCAGAGAGCATTGGACGACATCCTAAGAGAACACATCGGAAAAAATTGTTTCGTCTATATTGACGATATCATTATATTCAGTAACGATGAAAGCCAACATGTCAATGATATTGACAAAATCCTCGAAACCCTCAATTCGGCTAATATGAAAGTCCAATTGGACAAGTGCGAATTTTTCAAACAAGAAGTAGAATTTCTTGGTTTCATAGTCTCTTCCAATAGAATCAAGGTTAACCCAGCCAAAATTGACGCGATAGTCAACTTTCCACAACCACAAACACTAAAGGACCTCAGGTCATTCCTAGGTTTGTCTGGATATTACAGACGCTTTGTTAAAGATTATGCAAAACTTGCAAAACCCTTAACAAACCTTTTAAGAGGGGAAGGAGGGCGTCTGCCCAAAAATGCCTCAAAAAATAAAAAAATTTTCCTAGACGACAATGCTAAAAAAGCATTTACCAAAATTAAAAGCGCACTAACTTCCGAGGAAGTAATCTTAGCTTATCCAAATCTAAGCCAAGAATTTCACCTAACGACGGATGCCTCTCAATACGCAGTCGGTGCGGTATTAGAACAAAACGGCAAACCGATAACCTTCATTTCAAGAACACTTAATAAAACAGAAGAAAGTTACGCGGCAAACGAGAAGGAGATGTTCGCGATAATTTGGGCACTAACATCGTTAAGGAACTACTTATATGGCACATCTAAAGTCAAGATATTCACTGACCACCAACCACTTACCTATGCATTAAGTCACAAGAATAATAATGCGAAAATGAAAAGATGGAAAGCTATTCTCGAAGAATACAATTATGAACTTTCCTACAAACCAGGTCGAACGAACGTCGTAGCCGACGCACTTTCAAGACCACCGCAAGATAATCATTCATCGCAGATAAATTCAATGACAGGTACGGCACATAGTGGCGACAGCTCAGGACACGATCTTATTCCAGCAGTTGAAGCACCCATCAACGCTTTTAAAAACCAATTATGGATTCTTACAGGGAATGAAAATAACTACAAGTTCGAGATACCTTTTCCAACGTACCATCGACACGTAATCACTCGTACAAGCTACACCAACGAAGATCTAATCGAATTATTCAAAAAACACCTCGATCCATTAATAACAAATGGACTATTTACTTCCGAAACCATAATGGGAATGATACAAGATTTTTACCCCCTTCATTTCAGAAACTATAAAATTAAATTCACACAATCAAAAGTCACTGACTTATTAACAGATGCGGAACAGGAAGAACAAATTATCCTAGAACACAAAAGAGCCCACCGGAATGCCAGAGAAAACAAAATACAAATCATCGAAAAATTCTATTTTCCAAAAATGATGAGAAAAATAGAACAGGTAGTAAAACAGTGCACCACCTGTATGAAGCACAAATATGATAGACATCCACCTAATCCAGAAATTGGCAAAACACCGATCCCTGAATATCCAGGACAAATATTACATATAGACATCTATATAACCGAGAAAAATTTGGTGCTCACCGCAATCGATAAATTTTCTAAGTACGCTCAAGCAAAACCCCTTCAATCACGATCCGTTGAGGATGTAAGAGAGCCCTTAAGGCAAATCCTCTTCACTTTTGGTGTCCCACAAACAATCGTTATAGATAACGAAAAATCTCTTAATTCTAGCTCCATAACCTTCATGGTAGAAGATCAATTAGGTATAAAAATCTTTAAGACCCCACCATATCACAGTACTGCTAACGGACAAGTGGAAAGATTCCATTCCACATTGACGGAAATAATGAGATGTCGAAAGGGAGATAATATTCATAGATCGTTTGAGGAATTACTTGACCGATCAGTCTATGAGTACAATTACTCAATTCACTCAACAACGGGAAAAAGGCCCATAGAAATATTCTTTGGAAGAAATGTCCGTGTTAGTCCTGAAACTTACGAAAAAGCCAGACAGGACAACATTCAAAGGCTAAAAGACATTCAGGCACGAGACCTTACCACACACAACAAAAATAGGCAAACCCCCAAAACTTATTCCCCAGGTCAAACTATATACGTAAAAATTCATAAACGCCATGGCACAAAGCTCACGCCTAGATATAAAAAAGAAATCGTAAAAGAAGACAAAAATAGTCTTGTAATTACTGAATCAGGCAGAGAAGTTCACAAGAGCCACATAAAAACTTAAAATTTTTCTCCTTTCTCGCTTCCAGGACATTTTTTGCAAGCTGCTTAGCTGACACTCAGATATTGGATTATTCCAACTCCCAATCGATCCAAATAAACACAGGAACAGCTAGGCTTCAAACTGGAACCTTTAAAATAATTCACGTCATCAACATTGCACTATACCAGAAACTCGTCCAAGAAATAGAGATCAACATTAATCAGCACATCAATAAATCACACATCCTTTATCCTTACCTTTCCAATGAAATAACCCAAACTAAGGAAGTTTTATATAGACTCAAAATTAAAGATAGAAGTAGACGCTCACTCAATTTTATAGGAAGCGCATGGAAATGGATAGCAGGAAATCCTGACCATGACGACTTTGAGATTATTAAAGGAAAAATGAATAATCAATTAGAAAATAATAACAAGCAAACCATTATTAATAAATTAACAGCACAAAAGATAAATGAAATGAGAAGCATAACTAATAATATAATAAAAGCAATAAGCGATAATAAAGAGATAGATAATAATTTAATATTGAGTTACAAATATAGATTAGAAATTTTAAAAGAAGAAATAAGAAATGTAGAATACGCCATTAATTGGGCAAGAAATGACATAGTAAATGCATATGTTTTATCAGAGGAAGAAACAAAAATTACGGAAGAAATTTTCGATAAAAGTAATATCCCTTATATGAACCTTGATGAAGCACTAGAATTTTCAAAGATAAAAATAGCTTTAAGCAATAATACAATTTTATATATTATAAGTTTACCTACAACTGATAATGAAACATGTTCATCATTTTTAATAAAAACTATTAAGAAAAATAACTTAATAAATAAACTTGAATTTGAAAATATTTTAGAATGTAAGGACAAATTATATGGAGTTAAGGTAGGTTGTAAGAAATATAATAATTTAGCCATATGCAATCCTAGCGACTTGGAGGATATCACCAATTCTACATGCATACCGCGCCTATTGAAAAGCAGAAAACCATCCTGTACCACGATTAATAATCAGCATGTACCATCAGTCGAATTACTATCACCTGGATTATTATTCCTGAATCAATATAAAGGAACAATCAAAATGGACAACGAAGACTTCAACCTAACCGGAACCTATTTAATCCGTTTCCACAATACATCACTAACCGTAGACGGCAGATCATACAAATATAGCGAAAGGACATATTTAAAACCGCTACCAGCCATTCTGCAGATGTCCAGCCAGCAGTGTAACGGTCGGTTGGAAAATTTATTTTGACGGGGGAATTTAGTTTGGAAATCACCCTGTAGGCAAGGGGAAATTTACTGTAAAATTACTTGGGAGGAAAAGGAAAATTTAAAAAGGGTAGGCGAGGAAAGAAAAAACAAAAATAGATGAGAAAAATTTAGCAGTCAGTCTGGGAAAAAGTTTAGGTTTGGACGGATATCTAATTAAAGACAGTAGAAAAGTTTAGATTTGAACGGATATATAAAATACAATCTGGAAAAAATTAAGTTCGGACGGATGTAGAAAATACCGTATGTAAAAAGTTTAGTTTGGACGGGTATATAAATACCGTATGTAACCAGTTGTTCGTCGGGAAAAGTACATTGAGAAGGACGTGGCAGTATTGACTAGAAGGACGATTTGGTGCTATTGGATAGAGGGAACTCGTGGTTGAAGAGCTGAAGGTTTTATTCGGAGAAGAGGACCAAGAATTAGCAAATATCAGCAAATTAGAGCGAAGCAGGTAGTAATGGCTTTGAAAGGGTAGAGGTGCAATAAGGTCAACGTTGCCAAGGGAAGTAGATAACGAACCGGCAAGTACGTAAGTCTATTTTATAATTTAAATTATCTCCGGATACGACGACTGGAGAAAACTAAAATTCAATTGAGGGGCCACCATCAATTGTCCCTGCCATTTCATATTGCTTCCTGTCTACGGTTCGGTAGAGCAGGGCACGGAAAACCAAACTTAACCTAAACTAAGGAAAGATCACTGGCCAGTTGGAAAGGCTATAGAAGAGAACCACCAGCAATTTTCATAGATACAAGATACAAAAATTGACCTTCACTTCAAATTTTCGCTTGCATTTTGAGGACGATTTAAATAACTTCAGGTTACTGACACTAAAAGACCATACCAAGAATTTTTTTGCTTTAATTTTAAATAAAATTTACTACTAAAATATTACTAAATACCGTCTTACTAAAATATATTGATACAAGTTGTTACTAAAATATTACTAAATAATTTTTTTTTTCTAAAATATATTAATACAATTTATTACTAAATTATAATTTTAACAGTAGTTAGTCTTAACACTTCATACTCTTAGTTATCATTATTGATGAATTTGTTTTGCTCCACATCATTTATTCCTTGATTGGTTTCGTTAACTTGTTGTTTCATTAGGTTACGTTTGTACAAAGTGAGGAGTATTGGCCAATACTGCGCGCTTTATTCTTATCTGGAGCGTCATGCATATGTACCTATAAATAAAACTGAAAGAATGTAACGTTGACTGAATCGAGTGTGATCAATTATTACTAACTAGTGTCGTTGTTGCTACTATGCCTTGTATTGTTTTGGGTTGTTGAATATTAAAGTAAAGGATTATAAACTTAAAATGTCCATGTGGTAAATTTTTTTTTGTGGAATGGTTGAGGGAGAGATTATTCCTTTTCAGGGTTTGACGCGTCACAGACGATGATCGGGAAAGGATGATGGCGGAATTCAAGTTACATAGTCACAGGTAAGTGGTGAACCAGCCTCGGTAAATCCCGGCCACACACCCCACGACCCCTCCGGCGAGCTAGACAACTCCGTGTGGCCGGCGTAGGAGTTCCGGATTTTCTTTTTATTTCTTATGTATGGTGTTGGCTCCTTGGCCATGCTCTTCCGGGCTTGTGGCTAAGGGGGTAACACCTCGCATAAGTGGCGCCCACTATTTATATCGCGCCATTATGCTGTAACGGTCGGTTGGAAAATTTATTTTGACGGGGGAATTTAGTTTGGAAATCACCCTGTAGGCAAGGGGAAATTTACTGTAAAATTACTTGGGAGGAAAAGGAAAATTTAAAAAGGGTAGGCGAGGAAAGAAAAAACAAAAATAGATGAGAAAAATTTAGCAGTCAGTCTGGGAAAAAGTTTAGGTTTGGACGGATATCTAATTAAAGACAGTAGAAAAGTTTAGATTTGAACGGATATATAAAATACAATCTGGAAAAAATTAAGTTCGGACGGATGTAGAAAATACCGTATGTAAAAAGTTTAGTTTGGACGGGTATATAAATACCGTATGTAACCAGTTGTTCGTCGGGAAAAGTACATTGAGAAGGACGTGGCAGTATTGACTAGAAGGACGATTTGGTGCTATTGGATAGAGGGAACTCGTGGTTGAAGAGCTGAAGGTTTTATTCGGAGAAGAGGACCAAGAATTAGCAAATATCAGCAAATTAGAGCGAAGCAGGTAGTAATGGCTTTGAAAGGGTAGAGGTGCAATAAGGTCAACGTTGCCAAGGGAAGTAGATAACGAACCGGCAAGTACGTAAGTCTATTTTATAATTTAAATTATCTCCGGATACGACGACTGGAGAAAACTAAAATTCAATTGAGGGGCCACCATCAATTGTCCCTGCCATTTCATATTGCTTCCTGTCTACGGTTCGGTAGAGCAGGGCACGGAAAACCAAACTTAACCTAAACTAAGGAAAGATCACTGGCCAGTTGGAAAGGCTATAGAAGAGAACCACCAGCAATTTTCATAGATACAAGATACAAAAATTGACCTTCACTTCAAATTTTCGCTTGCATTTTGAGGACGATTTAAATAACTTCAGGTTACTGACACTAAAAGACCATACCAAGAATTTTTTTGCTTTAATTTTAAATAAAATTTACTACTAAAATATTACTAAATACCGTCTTACTAAAATATATTGATACAAGTTGTTACTAAAATATTACTAAATAATTTTTTTTTCTAAAATATATTAATACAATTTATTACTAAATTATAATTTTAACAGTAGTTAGTCTTAACACTTCATACTCTTAGTTATCATTATTGATGAATTTGTTTTGCTCCACATCATTTATTCCTTGATTGGTTTCGTTAACTTGTTGTTTCATTAGGTTACGTTTGTACAAAGTGAGGAGTATTGGCCAATACTGCGCGCTTTATTCTTATCTGGAGCGTCATGCATATGTACCTATAAATAAAACTGAAAGAATGTAACGTTGACTGAATCGAGTGTGATCAATTATTACTAACTAGTGTCGTTGTTGCTACTATGCCTTGTATTGTTTTGGGTTGTTGAATATTAAAGTAAAGGATTATAAACTTAAAATGTCCATGTGGTAAATTTTTTTTTGTGGAATGGTTGAGGGAGAGATTATTCCTTTTCAGGGTTTGACGCGTCACAGACGATGATCGGGAAAGGATGATGGCGGAATTCAAGTTACATAGTCACAGGTAAGTGGTGAACCAGCCTCGGTAAATCCCGGCCACACACCCCACGACCCCTCCGGCGAGCTAGACAACTCCGTGTGGCCGGCGTAGGAGTTCCGGATTTTCTTTTTATTTCTTATGTATGGTGTTGGCTCCTTGGCCATGCTCTTCCGGGCTTGTGGCTAAGGGGGTAACACCTCGCATAAGTGGCGCCCACTATTTATATCGCGCCATTATGCTGTTACAGCAGGAAGAAATACAAGAGATCCTATCCCTAGAAATGATTAAAGAACTTCAGATGAATAACACCAAATTTCTGAACTTAATAGGAAGCAAGAGTGAAACCAGCATCATCACCAGCTATAGTTTAGGCTCCATACTAGTAATCCTTTTCATCTGTGCAGCAGTACTAGGATTTCTTCATAGAAGGACCAAGCTTACCAACATCAACATCACCACACCTGAAAAGGAAAAAGACGATCCTTCAGCCGAATCTGCATCAGGGAACAGTACCACGCCTAAGCCATCCAGGGTCAACCAGATTCCTTATTTCTAAAAGGATGCCAAACGAGGACGTTCGGATTTAAGAAGGGAGGAGTTAACGGATCATCTTTTGTCACCATAATTTCACAAAACCTGAAATGAATAACTGTAAAAATGCTGACACCATGTCTAGAAGATAACACGCGCATCCAGCCATCGTGGGATTCGGTGCAACCGGAATGTAGTCACGCGGCAGGGCAGGTGACAATAATAGGATAAGTTAGCTTTATTCTACTTTAAGAAATTAATTGTAGTTAGTCTTAAGTGAACCTCAATAAAGATTGGACAAAGCTCCAAAGTTATAAAAAAATATTTTTTTTAATATTTTAACAAAATAAAATTTTAACTTACACAGATAGACTACGCGCCAACTGAGTTGATGCCGAGAAAGTCGCGTTTTCCATGCGCAGTAGAATCCCCGCATGCCGTTCCCGTCCCTTTGCTCTAGTCGCAACAAATTTCGAAGGGGAAATTTGAAAATACATAAGCGCATTTCTTATCGATAAGTGCGCAATTTTTATTTGTGTGCAACTTTAATTTCCCCAGCTGCGCGCTCCGGCATCAACTCAGTTGGCGCGACCCATAACGAGACTCCATTCAACTGCCGTCTTGGTCAAGTTTGCTAAGGCGTTGGTTTTTCTGTTCGCGATTTGTGTGGCGCTGGTTCGATTCCCAAGCAATGTGCGATTTTTCTCTGGAATGATTTGTTGTACAGGGTGTAAAATCAGTGCTTTGTAGAGGCTAGGGCAAGGCTCGACCAATAGCTTCGTGGCTCAGACGGTAGCTACCGCCGCAGTCTAGGCAGTAGCTTCCGCCACAGGCCAACCTGCCAAAGCCACTGACCCAGTCCCGGACCTGCTCTGCAGAGACTAGGGCGCACGTACGAGTCTGAGTAAATACCTTCCGTCGCAGACCGGGCAAAAGCTACCGCCGCCGCCTGTAGCCGTTCCGCCCAACCTGCCAAGCCACCGACCCCTGCCAAGTCCCAAACCACTTTCCCTCACCGAGCAGCCCGCCAAGTCCCAAGCCACACTTTCCCTGACCGAGTCCACCGCCAAGCCCCAAAGTCACTATTACCTACCAGCCCCCACCGGGTCCCCAGCCGAGTCCCCAGCCCAGCCCGTCCCCACCGAGTCCCTAGCCGAGCCCGTCCCCACCGAGTCCCTAGCCGAGCCCGTCCCCACCGAGTCCCAAGCCACCGACCGACCCTGACCCAGGTCCCGCCCAAGCAAACCTGTCCCACGGTCGTAGACCGTGACCTAGATCCATGGCCACCAACAGGTGATTGATTGATGGCCTTGACCCAGATTCGATGGGCGGTGACCTTGACCTGGTTCCCAGGCTCAACCGTCCCCATACCTACTCCCGTGATTCTCCCAGACTGTGAGGGTTATCTAGGAATGGGAGTTTAATTATGAGGCGCTCATATCATGACATCTTCAGAACTCTTGTGCACAACAGTCGGCTAAATAATGTAGAAAAACTGCATTACCTTCAGACGAGCCTTTGCGGAGATGCACTCAAGCTCGTAGGGCACTTCCAGAAAACCGAGGCAAATTATGAAACAGCATGGTCTGTTTTAGTGAGTAGATACGACAACAAACGCGTTCTTGTTAACACATACCTTAAGAAGTTATTCTCAATCTCTAACATTACGATAGATTCAGCCGAAAATAACCGCAGATTAATAGACGAGATTGAAGAGTGCACTCAATCATTATCAAACCTTAAAAAAGATACGGCCAACTGGGATCCCATTTTAATCTACTTAATTGTGAAGAAACTCCATCCCGATACTCATACGAAACTGGCAATGAATGCCGATATAGAAAAAATGTATCGGATGATAGAGGTCCATCCAAAACATCAACCATTCCAACGCATAATTTGGCGGAATCAGCACACACAGCTTCCGCAGGACTATCAGTTGCAGACGGTAACCTTCGGCACGGCCTGTGCACCTTTCTTAGCCATTCGCACATTGCAAAAGTTAGCAACCGACGAAAACGAAACCTGGCCCCTAGCATCCCAAGATTACATCATAACTTTTATGTTGATGATGTATTAACCGGAGCTGACACTATCAAGGATGCTAAACTCTTGCAACAGGAACTAATCCAAATAACAAATTCAGGCGGCTTCAATCTGCGAAAATGGGCAAGTAATGAACCATCATTGTTGGAACATCTACCCCCAGAGCAACCTGAACTGAAGCCCACATTAACTTTTGATACAGACATATCTGTAATGACTCTCGGTATACGTTGGCATCCTGCTTCGGATCATTTCACTTTCAGTGTTACACCGTTACGTGAGCACACTAATACAACTAAACGTAACATATTATCAGACATCGCGTCTTTATACGACCCTCTTGGGTGGCTGTCGCCAATCATAATAACAGCAAAGATTATGATACAAATATTGTGGATCACTGGTTGCGTTTGAGATCAGCAGGTATCCAAACAAATATAAACCCAGTGGCATACCTTCAAGCGCGAGCTGCAAACTTTGGAATTACTGCGGATTCCACGATGGATTCATTATTCAATCGATTCCAACAAACAATTACATGGTTTCTGTGACGCCTCCTCAAGAGCATATGCAGCAGTCTTATACCTGAGAGTTGAAAAGGATAATGGAGAAATTACTTCAACATTGCTTACGTCTAAAACAAAGGTGTCTCCTACAAAGCCTATCACAATCCCACGTTTGGAATTAAATGGCGCCGCGATTTTAGCTCGTTTGATAAGACGTACCAGGGAGGATATGCAGTTACCCGACATTCCAACATTTGCTTGGACGGATTCCACAATAACCCTTCAATGGGTGAAGGAACACCCATTCAGATGGAAAACATATGTCGCTAACCGAGTAGTAGAGGTTTAAGAGGTTATTCGTTATGATCAATGGCAACATATTTCTTCCAAGGATAATCCCGCCGACTTAGCCTCCAGAGGTTTATCTGCATCAGCATTTATAAACAACAATTTATGGTGGCATGGTCCAAATTGGTTAACAAGTTAGGAAACCCACTGGCCCAAACACAGAGCTATTACAGAGCAAACTGAATTGGAAGCAAAGGGACCTGCGGTGACCAGTTTTTTAACTCATCTGGAAGATAACATTTTACTATAGTACTCTTCTATTATTCGACTCACACGTATCATCGCCATTATACAAAGATTCAAATATAATTGCAAGCACCCTAGAAACAAACGTCTAAACTATTTAACTGCCATGGAATTGCAAGAAGTACGACTCGTCCAATTAACCAGTTTCCCAAATGAACACAACACCATGCTCAAACTTGGTACAGTGGCCCGCAACAGTCGCCTTCTGAAATTAACTCCCTTCCTTGACACCAATGGACTATTACGAGTAAGCGGAAGGCTCAACAATGCCATAATGACATATAATAAAAAACATCCCATTATTCTGCCCCATGATCATCCACTAACCCATTTAATAATAGACAAAATACACCTAGATACTCTACATGGAGGAACATCATTGGTATTAAACATAAGTCGGCAAAAATATTGGATCCTGGATGCCAGAAGATGTATTACCAGCAGGATACATAAATGCCTTCCATGCGCAAAGTTACGTGGCGAAACTGCAACACAATTAATGGGAAATTTACCCAGAGTCAGCCCGAGTAACCCCTTTTTTTTATAAGCATATTTATTATTATGATATAATAACAAAACTTACAGGCTATGCTTAAACCTATTTTCCCTATCTGACTTAACTAACTTACTGGCCCTCCGTGGGCACTCTAAGCTAAATCCTATCTTACTTAATTAGTGATGTTTATTTTGCCTTTCGGCCTCTTTATTTATTTAAATTTAAATTGTATTTACATATGCTTCATTCTGAACTTAATGCTAAGAAAATTTTTCAAAAACTTAGCTAACTTAATCTATTTTATAAAACTTAAGCTAAATGTTAAAAAAGAAAAAAAAACCTACAAACTACCTACTCTAAACTACGCCTAAATCCTAGAAAATAGCCTAGTTGGGCGACAGTCACCAGAGACTCAGGCGACAGAATCTGGTGGCTCTCGCCCAAGTTTTGTCACCCGCGAGAGCTGAGGCTTTACAATAGCCTGAGAGTTCGCGGGCGGTAGCATTCCAGGCTACCCCTAGCTAAATCTAAACTTAAAACTACCTACCTATCTTATAACTAAACTTATTACAATGGTAATCCTATGACTATACCTAACTCCCCTACTGGGATCCTAATCCTCCTTAGTCTAACGCCTGCACTCACACCATGCATTAAAACATGCACATTAACATTCCTCACCCTATTGATTCCTCCAGCCACCAGTACTTGGTACTGGCTCTGGAAGCTTCCTCCCTATCTGAAGGGCCGACTCGCGTGCTGAATCGCAGGAGCTCTGCGTTCAGCCCATCGGTTCGCTCAAATAATAATCGTTTATCCCGCGCCCGGCGATAGACGTGGTATATTAAGGGTACTCCCTCTCTGTTTTGTATCAGGCCAAGTGAATCTAGCCACGGGAATGCTTCTGGTGGTACATGTCCTGTCCGTCTTGTCATGTTATAGTAGTCTGGTTTAGGGTAATAAGCCCCAAAAATGAGGGGACTGCCGCTTTCTGTCGCTCTTACAACGTGATTTCGGATCAATCTGATTATGAAATTGTCTATCCTCATGGTTGCTGCTTTTCCGTATAGGATATCATTGGCATGGAATTTTTTGAAACTTGACTCAGGTGTTCTATACATGCTTAAGCATGCCCTTAAGCATTGTCTTTCGAACACAAGTTTGGTCTGGGACAGCAAGGAGTGCGGACGTCTGCTGGTCCGGTCCCTATTTTCGCGGCGTGAATTGCACCAAATAAAAAAAAATCAGATCCAAAAATCTTTAAAAAACAGTGAAAAGTGAGAACAGAACCACACACATATAAATTCCTCCATTAAAGCAGTGAAATAAAAATAAAAACAAAAAAGTGAACAATAGAAATTCTCGCGCCGCAGTCAAAAGCCTTCACCCTTCAACAGACAAGACACGCGACCGACGAACAGCAGAAGTAAGTACCCTTGCTCCCCCTACCGAAACCCGAATCCCGGACCTGCAAGTGTCGCGCCCGAAATCTGTCGGTCGATGAAATTTGTCCCGTCTCAAAAGGCATAACACTTTGACGCGAACAAATTTTATCGACTCTGATGGTTGCGGCAGATGTAATTTCGGGAAATATCCCAGAGAATGTGGCGAATGAGCCCGCGTAACAGGTCATGCTTTGTTTTTGACTTTTGTAATATTCGTGGACTTCATGCGAATTTCTCTTTTGTTGAGTGCCACTTATCTAATTATAAACCCCCAATCTTCGCACTGAGTGAAACCCAAATATCACCCGATAATAACTTAGGTCATTACCAGGTGTCGGGATACACTTTAGTGCACAATCTCTCCCTCCATAGGGGTACTGCCATCTATGTTAGGGAGGACGTGGCTTATTATAAAATATTTTCAAGCACGACTTCAGATTTTAATTATCTTTGGATTAAAATCATTTTCAAAAGCCACGCCATATTCTTCTGCTTCCTATACAGAAGTCCTAACATAAGTAACGAAGCCTCCATTTCATCATTTGATACTATTTCCGAACAAATCTCGGGATTTTTGTCGTCCAATCCTGAGTGTGAAATTATCGTTGCGGGTGATTTCAATATTCATAACGCAAACTGGCTGACTTACTCAAATGGCACCTGTGTTTCTGGCAAGGACGTCGAGCTCTTTGCAGACACCAATAATTTACATCAAATTGTGGATCATCCCACGAGAGTCCCTGATGTTGCCGATCAAGGAAACCATCTCCTTGATCTTTTTCTCACTTCCCATCCAGAGCGATACTCCGTCGAAGTTGATTCACCTCTCGGCAATTCGGACCACTGCTTAATTAGCGCTAGCTTCCCATTCGAATTTCCCATCCCTCCCAAACCAGTTAGGATAACTGTATGGCATTATGGGAAGGCCAATTGGCTGGGGCTAATTAATTTCTTCCGAGCTACTGACTGGATCCAGTGGAATCAGTGTTTCCGAACCAAAAACGTCAACTCTGCCACTATCCGTATCACTAAAATCATACAGGCAGGAATGCATTTGTACATCCCTCATTCTACTAAATCTGTGAAGTCTAGGCCCAACAGATGGTTTAATCAGGAGTGTATGCATGTAATCAGGAGTGTATGCATGTAATCCGAATAAAACCAAAGAAATGCGGATAAATGCAAACACACTTGAACGAACTGCGCTGAATAACCGTGACGTGGAACTGGTAGATAAATTCTGCTACCTCGGTAGTATTATTACCGAAAATGGTGGTGCAGAAGAAGACGTCAGTTCCAGAATAAATAAAGCACGAAGCGCATATGCATGCTTGTTCCGCATATGGAGATCAACGGAGATCTCAACCAACACCAAATTGCGGCTGTTCAACTCCAACGTTAAGGCAGTTCTTTTATACGGTTGCGAAACATGGAAAGTCACCCAATTTATCACAGGGCGCCTACAAGTCTTCATAAACAGATGCCTACGTCGTATCCTAAAAATCCGCTGGCAAGATAGAATTTCAAATGAAGAGCTATGGCGCCGTGCCGGCCAAGAAAGGATAGACGACCAAATCAGGCGAAGGAAATGGAATTGGGTTGGCCACACCTTGCGACGCGATAACGAAAATCTAGCCAAACAGGCCCTTGACTGGAACCCGCAAGGATCCCGTCGAGTTGGAAGACCTAGAACAACGTGGAGGAGAACCCTACTAGCAGAGGCCGCAACTACTGGGAGATCCTGGTCAGAGCTAAGAGCTGTCGCGCAAAACAGAGTCCGCTGGAGGGCAACTGTTTCCGCCCTATGTCCCACGAGGGATTAAGGGGCACATAGATAGATAGATAGATGCATGTAATCAGAAACAAAGAAGCCGCCTTTCGAGCTTACAAGAGCTCCCCGAGTGAATTGCTCCGTGAAGAGTATATAAAACTAAGAAATTCCTGTAAAGTCACCATCAGGAACGTCAAAAATTCATTTGACAGTAAGTTGAGAAGTAAACTCTTTAATGCAACCTCTGGTAGCAAAAACTTCTGGTCCTTGGTAAGTTCCATAAAGAAGAATTTCACTGCATCTACAACTCCTTCATTCATTCACGATAAGAAGGTGATAACAGACAGAAAAGCCAAGGCCGATTTATTAGCATCTCTGTTTGCTTTAAATTCTTCCCTATCCGAAACTGATGCGCTATCCCCAGTTCTCGAGCACAATGCTCATTTAATGGACAGGGTTTTCTTCAGGACTCGCGAGGTGTACAGGTGCCTCAAGGAGCTCGATGTCAACAAATCCACTGGACCCGATAATATACCCTCTATCGTCTTAAAACAATGCGCGTCACCTTTGGCTAAACCTCTGCGCAAACTTTTTGCCCTATCATACTCGTCCGGAGTTTACCCAGACTCTTGGAAACTTGCCCATGTTCAGCCAATTCCGAAAAAAGGTGAAGCCAGCGACCCCTTAAACTACCGCCCAATAGCAATTACTTCTATTCTCTCCAAAACCATGGAGACGATAATACAAAAAGCTTATAGGATAGCTAGAATCCAACCTACTCATAAACGACAGACAATATGGCTTCCGCCAGAAAAGATCCACCGGCGATCTTTTAGTCTGTCTTACTGAACACCTCATCCGTAGTCTGCATGGATCTGGCGAGTCTAGTCTGGTTGCTCTAGATATCTCCAAGGCTTTCGATAGAGTTTGGCACTCAGCCCTGTTAGCCAAACTCAAAGCTATTGGAGTCGACTCACTTCTACAGAAGGGGATCAAGAATTTCCTTTTCGGCCGTTCAATCAAAGTAATATTGGATGGCGTCAAATCTGCATCCCACCCGATCTCGGCGGGGGTCCCCCAGGGGTCAATCTTATCTCCGGCCCTATTCCTTATCTTTATAAATGACCTTCTTTCAATCCCCTCCAACCAACTTCTCAGCTTCGCTGACGACGGTACTCTACGGTACTCGTAATGCTTCGATACAAGGCAGACTCATGCCAGATCCTGTCTTGATGATCGCGAACGTATGTCCAACTCTATTAATAACGACATTGAACTGATTCTAAAGTGGGGAGAGAAGAATCGTGTTGAATTCAACCCCGCCAAAACCAAGTATTGTCTTATCTCCAAAAAGAAGTTCAACACCCCTCCACCCTTGAAAGTGAATGAAGTTCAACTAATGGCCGAACCATCCTTACACATCTTAGGCGTGATATTAGCCAAGGACTTGCGATGGAATGACCACATATTCCAAATCGCCAAACAAGGATCTCAGTGCTTGGGATTTCTTAAGAGGTGTAAGTTCCTCCTCCAGCCATCGGCCCGTGCTGTTATTTATAAATCCTACATTCGGCCTCGAATATAACTCCCTCGTTTGGGGCGGCGCTCCAATAACCACCCTAGCATGGTTAGATAAGGTCCAAAAAAAGGCCCTTAAATTAATTGATGACGATACCGCTTGCTCCACCATCGACCCCCTCAGCCACCGTAGAAATGAAGCAGCACTGACAAAATTTTATCGCTACTATCATAGTGACAGTTCCTCCGAGCTAAACGCTCTCCTGCCTCCACGGCATTCTTATACCCGCAACACCAGATTAGCCCACTCGTCTCATTCCCTCCACCTGCAACTCCCCCTTTCACGCACTCAACAAGATATGAATTCGTTTGTTAATAGAACAACTCGTCTGTGGAATAATCTCTCGCAGTCAGTATTTCCGAGCTCCTACAACATCCAAGAGTTCAAAAGCAGGGTTCATCACCACCTTCTTCAATACCCCCCGTTCTTTTATAACCCCTCCAACCCCCCTCCCCCGTAAGCTTACTGCTAGACATTGCACCATGAGGTGACAAATGACATGACGGACTAGTAGTACAAAGGGTGATTCCTGAGCTTAGCACTGCCACATAAAAAAAAACCCTCATCTTCTCCATATATGATGGTGATATATTCCACCATACGGGGAAGCCGTAGGTAAGTACCGGTCTGACTAAGGTCTTGTAGCAATCCACCTTAACTCTGGAGTTGAGGTGTTTACTAAAAAAGAGCCTTTTCGTCATTTGGAAAGCCTCACGGGCTTTGACTATAGCAGCACGTACATATATGACTCTCGTAATACACGTACTGATCCAGCCAAATTCCTAGATACTTAACCTCGGTTTTCTTTACCAGCGTCTGTCCCGCATGGCTTCGTATATGAATATATGAAACTCTTGTTAAGAGGAGTCCTGAAGAGGATCGTTTCGCATTTTCCATGATTGAGTTTCAATTTCCAATCATCAGCGTAACGCTCGATTTCCTCGAAGTCGTGTTGTAGTAGCGTCTGGATCACGTCAATCTTCGGTCCTGTCCTGTATATGACGAGGTCGTCCGCGAAAGCCAATGCGCTAGTAAGGGATCCAACTAGATCGCTTATATAAATGTTGAAGAGCAGCGGTGAATTAACTGCTCCTTGTTGCAACCCGTTTTTAATTTCAAAGACCTGTGAGGTAAAATTCCCACTTTTGACCAGGAATTTCTTCCCCGTTATCATGTCACAGATCAAGCGAAGCAGAGGATTGCTCATTCCATACCATGTCAGCTTTAATAGTAGCCCCTCGACCCATACAGAGTCGAAAGCCTTCTCCAAGTCGACAAGGCATGCTCCGGTACACTGTTTCTTAAGCTATGGTTTCCTACGAAGCGGCATCGTCATGTAGCGGCCGTATTACTACGGTGAGTGACGTAAGCAAAACGGTGTACAAAAATACGGTGACAATAGTTGTAAAGTAATAAGGCCGCTACATTTCATCTTGTTCACTTGACCATTGCAAAGCCTGATTTTTAGAACACATTGTTGCACTGTAAATATCAATAAATTATAGAAAATATAATTGTATGCAAAACATTGTGCAAAATAAAAAAAAAAAAAACCTTTTTTTATTTCTAAACGTGTACAAAAATTAAACACGTCTCCACCGCTAAACTACAAAAACGTTGACAAACAGTTCTACACCGTAAAGCGCTACCTCTACAAATGTGACGGCAACGCTATCTTACGTGACGATCTGCAGTAACGCTATCTTAGAAACCACTAACGCGATATTCCACAGAACAATTTTTTGTGACGTCACTCACCGTAATAATACGGCCGCTACATGACGGCGCCGCTTCGTAGGAAACCATAGCTTTACTGAAGTTCCAGTGTATGTCGGACACCAATTTTGCGCATGCATGGATAGTGCCATGTTCCGCTCGGAATCCGAACTGGTTGTCCGGAATTATTTTATTTTCCTCAACCCAGCTTGCCAGTGAACGGTTAATTACAACCTCAAATACTTTACTGATGTTTGGAAGTAAACTTATTGATCGGAGATTAGCAGGGTTTGATCTATCTTTGTTTTTTTTGGGATCGGATATATCACAGCAATTTTCCAGTGTTCTGGGAAATAAGCATTGTTCAAGGCATTGTTGAACAGCGTAGTATAAATGTCGACCGCGCATGGGGGTAGGTGCTTCAGAACCACATTAGGGATACCGCCGATCCCCGCCGATTTTTTATTATTCAGTGTTTGGAAGATTCGCAGGAGATTGTCCTTCTTCACGAAGATTGAGTGTTCGGAGGCCTCTGAGACATTGTCTGCTGGGCAATCTTCACTGAATTCGATTAAATGTCGATTCTCAGATCTCTGTACTCTGGTTTCGCTTTGAAGGGCGGAATGATTTAATAGGGCCTGATTCTCTAGGTCAAAATTCCGTCGAACACTAGTGTTTACGGAATAAATTCCCTGGCAGAAAGCCCCTACCAAGTCTACTCTGTCCTGCTCATCTTCCACGCAAAAACAATCGTCGGCGTCTCGGTAGAGCGTACTTAAAAGCAATGGACACAACAATGGGAATTTGTACCCCAGGTGGTAAACCTGCAAGCCAGGGAAATCCACCCTCTACGGAGGTCGGCCTCATGGATTCTGGGGGAGGCCATCTATTGCTTACGAGGAACAGGGAAGTGGACGACTCGCATGTCAACGCAGTCACGCAGGAAAGCGTAGAAGCGGCGGCGAGCGAGCTAGTGAAGCTGAACCTGGAGGTATGCTCAGAGAAGGTGGACAATGCGATGCAGCAATGTGTCAAGAGGTCAGCCGGCTCTGGGCCTACGTTAGCGCAGGAATCCGACTCGGAAGTGAGGCTGCGAAAGCAGCTGAAGCAGAAGAGGAAGAGGGAGCGCAGAAAACAGAAGAAGGCAACTTCCTCTGTTGGGGGATCGGCCGAGTCCACTCCGGAGGAGGTGGGACCCACGAAGAGGTTTAGAGGTGAAAGTCTCTGCACCTCAGCCGTGGGTACTACTGTCGAAGGGGATGATAAGGCCAGGGAAAGGAAGGGTGGACAACCTCAACCTGTAAAACAGGGAGGAGTCAACCCTTCTGTCTCGGGGGTCGTGCGTGCGGAGCCTGTGGCGGAGAATACTTACGCAGGCATAGCAGGCTGTGACCTCCGTTTGGGTGTGACCGACGATGGAAGGGAGGAGGGTCTGGGCACGAAGCAGGTAACCGTTTTTAAAGCGGCCCTGCTCAAGGCACTAGACTCTCTGCCTGACAACGCTGGCGACATCGGTATTACCGAGGTTGACTTGGAGGACGGGGTCATTGCACTCAGGTGCGTGAACCAAAAATCCAAGGCCTGGCTGTACGAAGCTGTCGGAAAGATGACTGACCTATGGGAAGGAGTCAATCTGAGAGTGGAGCGCCTTCACATCCTTAAGGATGTGAGGAGGATGATCATCCGAGTTCCCGGTTCGCCGGAGAGCAAGGAAACCATCCTAGCCAGATTACGTCGTCAAAATGCCTGTGTGACGGACACTTCTAAGTGGAGGGTCAGTCGCATAGGCAGATATGGTGACGCGAAAAACGGCGGTACCATTCTCACCGTATGGTGTCCGAAGGAGGAGGCGGAGGCGGTCAGGCGTGCAGGGGGGAAACTCAACTGCGGGCTGGACCTTGCCTACGTGCGATTCCAGAAGGACAAGCCGGAGGAAATGGTAGAGCCGGCCGGAAAGGCAGCTGAACAAGGGGACCAGTGAAATGGAATCCTCGTCAGCTGGGCGGGAGGTGGGCCAGTTCCGGCAATTAAAGGTTTGCCAGTTGAATCTACACCATAGCAGAGCAGCATCAGCAATGATGACGCGAGGCTTCGGTGAGATGAAGCTGGATATTGCTCTCATACAGGAACCCTGGATCTACAAGGGTAGGATTAGGGGACTATCTGGGGGCTTTGACACTCTGTACGTTCCCAATGCGAATGAAAGAGTGAGGACGTGTGTGCTGGTGAAACACGGAGTGCAGGCGGTTTTACTGCCGCACTTGAGCACACCAGATCTCACAGCAGTACGCGTAGGTACTGGAAGTGGGGCTTTCATTCTAGCCTCAGCCTACCTTCCGTACGATTCGCCAGATCCTCCGCCCACCAGGGAGTTGGAAATTCTGGTTATTACCTGTGGCGAAAAAGGCACAGGGTTAATAGTTGGTTGCGACGCAAATGCACACAACACGGTGTGGGGAAGCACCAACGACAACCATAGAGGAGAGGCTTTGCTCGAATTTGTGGAATGCAACAATCTAGTTATTGCAAATAGAGGGGTAGAACCAACCTTCGTCGATGCTAGACGAAGGGAAGTCATAGATATAACTCTATGCAGCAACCGGATGTTGACAAGATTGACCAACTGGGAGGTGATGGATCGGACGACTATGTCAGATCACAGAGCCATTTCATTTGAGATAGAGTACGGAACCCCGGGCAGGGGAGACGGAATTAGAACAACGAGAATTCCCCGCAACACGGACACGTCTAGATATACTGAAATGTTGCGCAGGAATCTCGGGGAGCGCGTGCCAAGGGCACCGAAAACCACAAGAGAAGCAGAGTCTCAGTTGCATGTCCTGCAGACAGCGATAGAGAACGCTTTTCGAGTGGCGTGTCCTCTTACGTCAGTGGATGACCATGATCCCACACCCTGGTGGTGTAGGGAGCTGGAGAAACTGAAGAAAGAGGTCAGAAAGGCTTTCAACCAAGCGATGAGGTGCAATGACCCGGTTGCCTGGGAGAATTACAAAGCCAAGAAAAGAGAAATGAAACAAACTCTGCGACGACGGAAAAGGGAGTCGTGGAGGAACTTCTGCTCGAGCATGGAGAGCATATCTGAGGCCAGCAGACTTCAGAAAATGATCTCCAGGGACCCGGTCTCCAAAGTCGGACTCGTTCGTGACCCGTCGGGGAGGATGACGGAGACGCTGGAGGAAACCAACAAGATCCTGATGGAAGTTCACTTTCCTGGCAGCTATGTCTCGGGTAAATCTTGGACTATTCGTAACAGAATGGCTACAAGGATGAACCGAGAGGAGGCTAACGGGGTGGTGACGGAGGAAGGGGTGAGACGTGCAATAGACACATTCTCTCCCTTCAAGACATCGGGGCGTGACGGAATATTCCCTGCGCTGCTTCAATGGGGCAAAGATGTCATTGCACCCAGGCTTAGGGGAATATTCGTTACCTGTCTAGCAACAGGATACATTCCGGCGGTGTGGAGGGAAACCAAAGTGGTATTTCTCCCTAAGCCAGGCAAGAAGGACTACACCGAGGCGAAGTCCTCCAGGCCAGTCAGCCTAACATCCTTTCTGTTGAAAACAATGGAAAGAGTGGTGGCAGACCACCTGGAGAGTACTATGCTAAGGAGGCACCCTTTAAGTAGAAGCCAGCACGCTTACCAGGCTGGCAGATCTACAGAAACGGCACTTCACCAACTGGTGCGAGTAGCCGAGGGGGAACTGTATACCGGAGGCATAGCGATGGCCGTTATTATGGACATCGAAGGCGCCTTCGACAAGATACAGTTCAACAAACTCAAAGACGCTCTGGTGAGGCGAGAGGTCAGCCCCATGATTGTAAGGTGGGTGGACAGCATGCTGAAAAACAGAGCGGTAAGGATTCAGACAGGAGACTCGCGGCTTCGAGGGAGGGTCAGCAAGGGATGCCCACAGGGCGGGGTGCTATCGCCCCTCCTGTGGAACATCACTGTGGACACTCTGCTCAGGCGGCTAGAGGAAATGGGCGTGCATACCGTTGGGTATGCAGATGATGTAGCGATTGTGGCACGTGGCAAGTTTATGAGCACTACGGCAGATATCATGAGGAATGCACTCCAAGTGGTTGAGCAGTGGTGTACGGAACAGGGCCTCACCATAAATGCTAATAAGACAGACGCGATAATCTTCACTAGGAAGATTAAAGATCTGGATTTTCAGCCCCTCATGCTTTTTGGATCGAGGATCAAGGTGTCTGGGATGGTCAAGTATCTGGGTGTATACTTGGACTCGCGACTAACCTGGAAATACCACGTTGAAGAGAAGATTAAGAAGGCGACAAGGGTGCTTCACCAGTGCAGAAGAGTATGTGGACTAAGGTGGGGTATCTCACCAAGGTTAGCATACTGGACATATACCATGATGGTGAGACCCATCATAACTTATGCCTCGGTGGTCTGGTGGACTAAAGCCACACAGAAAACCGTCAAGAGGCATTTGGACAAGGTGCAAAGAATGGCCTGCGTAGGTGTGAGCGGTGCTTTCCGCACCACACCCGCCGCGGCATTGGAGGCGCTGTTAGGGCTGCTGCCGTTAGACCTCCAGGTGATGAAGACTGCGGCAGCCTCAGCGATTCGGATGAGACGGGATGCCGCATGGCAGGCGTCAGGAACCTTATATGGGCACATGAAGATCCTGGATCGCATTAAAGGGATTAGGGAGCTCATGATGCCCATGGAAGGGATCACAAAAATGAGGGTGACCGAAAGGTATCATAAAACCCTCATAGGGAACGGAACGCTCCCCGAAGGGAGACCGGAAGACATATATATCTTCACGGACGGATCCAAGATTGACGGCAGAGCAGGTGCGGGAGTCTTCTCGGAGGACTTAAATCTGACCTGCTCTCTGGCTTTGGGGAATTACACCTCAGTCTACCAGGCGGAAATGCTTGCTCTGCTGCACGCGCTGGATCACATAAATGAGGGTCAGGTGCAGGGAAGAAGTATCCTTATAGCACTGGACAATCAGGCTGTGATTAAGCGCATGAACCAGACAGAGATTAATGCGTCTCTGGCGTTGGAATGTGTCCAAAAACTGAACAGGTGTGCGCAACAAAACAACGTGACGCTAGCTTGGGTTAGAGGACATACAGGCATCGATGGGAACGAAAAGGCTGACAACCTGGCAAAACAGGGGTCAACCTCGGAATTCTGGGGACCGGAGCCATACTCTGCCATTGGCAGAGGGTTGGTAAGGAACTACATCGAGAAATGGGTCGCTGAGGAACACCGGAGACGGTGGGACGCTATGACCACGTGTAGGCAGGCTAAGATGGTGCTTACGCTGCCGATTACCGCAGCCAGAAGAAGGATCCTGCATATGCAAAGGAGAACCCTCAGATGGTTGGTGGCACTGATTACGGGACACGGATGTTTCAGGTATCACCTAAAAAGAATGGGAATTCTGGAGGATGACACCTGTCGGATGTGCCTGGAGGAACCTGAGACGGCCACACACATAGTGTGTCACTGTCCGGCGGTGGCGAGAAAAAGGGCTGCCATAACTGGACTCCAGTGGATGGAGGACATGAGGCAGACTCCCTTCAATCAGCTGCTTGCGATAACTAGGGGAGTCGAAGTAAGGGAGCAATGGGACAGCCCACTGCAACCCCAATAAGATGACTCTAGGCAGAGGGACGAAAAGGGACCCGCAAATAGTGGTCTGATTCGGTATCCCTCGAAAATTTATATATATATATCACACCCTTTCGTTTGATACCCATGTCGAGGGGGTTGTGAAGAAAATGGCAATGCGTCCTCTTGAGGTGGCCTCGGTGGATCTAACTTTTTATTGAGTATACTATATTGCTTATTGTATTCTACTTATCATACCCTTTCATTTGATACCCATGTCGTGGGGGTTGTGAAGAAAATGGTAATGCGTCCTCTTCAGGTGGCCTCGGTGGAGCTAACTATTTATTGAGTATACTATATTACTATATTATACTACATGTCGAGGGGGTTGTGAAGAAAATGGTAATCCGCCCTCTTGAGATGACCGCCATGGAACTAACCAGATATTGAGTATATTATATCGCTTATGGTAT
Organism: Thereva unica; assembly: GCA_949987705.1. Lineage (NCBI taxonomy): Eukaryota > Metazoa > Arthropoda > Insecta > Diptera > Therevidae > Thereva > Thereva unica. The sequence goes on from OX465281.1 coordinate 69,181,291, forward strand.
TCTACTTATGATACCCTTTCAATTGATACCTATGTCGAGGTGGTGGTGAAGAAATGGTAGTCCGCCCTCTTGAGACAGCCGCCATGGATATAAAGACATAGCTTATTGTATTCTACTTATCATACCCTTTCATTTGATACTCATGTCGAGGGGGTTGTGAAGAAAATGGTAATGCGTCCTCTTGAGGTGGCCTCGGTGGATCTAACTATATATTGAGTATACTATATTGCTTATTGTCTTCTACTTATCATACCCTTTCATTTGATAACCATGTCGAGGGGGTTGTGAAGAAAATGGTAATCCGCCCTCTTGAGATGACCGCCATGGATCTAACCAGATATTGAGTATATTATATCGCTTATGGTATTCTACTTATGATACCCTTTCAATTGATACTATGTCGAGGTGGTGATGAAGAAATGGTAGTCCGCCCTCTTGAGACGGCCGCCATGGATATAAAGACATAGGTTATTGTATTCTACTTATCACACCCTTTCGTTTGATACCCATGTCGAGGGGGTTGTGAAGAAAATGGCAATGCGTCCTCTTGAGGTGGCCTCGGTGGATCTAACTTTTTATTGAGTATACTATATTGCTTATTGTATTCTACTTATCATACCCTTTCATTTGATACCCATGTCGTGGGGGTTGTGAAGAAAATGGTAATGCGTCCTCTTCAGGTGGCCTCGGTGGAGCTAACTATTTATTGAGTATACTATATTACTATATTATACTACATGTCGAGGGGGTTGTGAAGAAAATGGTAATCCGCCCTCTTGAGATGACCGCCATGGATCTAACCAGATATTGAGTATATTATATCGCTTATGGTATTCTACTTATGATACCCTTTCAATTGATACCTATGTCGAGGTGGTGGTGAAGAAATGGTAGTCCGCCCTCTTGAAATGGCCGCCATGGATATAAAGACATAGCTTATTGTATTCTACTTATCATACCCATTCATTTGATACCCATGTCGAAGGGGTTGTAAAGAAAATGATAATCCGCCCTCTTGAGATGACCGCCGTGGATCTAACCATATATTGAGTATACTATATTGCTTATTGTCTTCTACTTAAGATACCCTTTCAATTAATACCTATGTCGAGGTGGTGGTGAAGAAATGGTAGTCCGCCCTCTTGAGACGGCCGCCATGGATATAAAGACATAGCTTATTGTATTCTACTTATCATACCCTTTCATTTGATACCCATGTCGAGGGGGTTGTTAAGAAAATGGTAATGCGTCCTCTTGAGGTGGCCTCGGTGGATCTAACTATTTATTGAGTATTCTATATTGCTTATTGTATTCTACTTATCATACCCTTTCATTTGATACCCATGTCGAGGCGGTTGTGAAGAAAATGGTAATCCGCCCTCTTGAGATGACCGCCATGGATCTAACCAGATAATGAGTATATTATATCGCTTATGGTATTCTACTTATTATACCCTTTCAATTGATACCTATGTCGAGGTGGTGGTGAAGAAATGGTAGTCCGCCCTCTTGAAATGGCCGCCATGGATATAAAGACATAGGTTATTGTATTCTACTTATCATACCCTTTCATTTGATACCCATGGCGAGGGGGTTGTGAAGAAAATGATAATCCGTCCTCTTGAGATGACCGCCATGGATCTAACTATTTATTGAGTATACTATATTGCTTATTGTATTCTACTTATCATACCCTTTCATTTGATACCCATGTCGAGGCGGTTGTGAAGAAAATGGTAATCCGCCCTCTTGAGATGACCGCCATGGATCTAACCAGATATTGAGTATATTATATCGCTTATGGTATTCTACTTATGATACCCTTTCAATTGATACCTATGTCGAGGTGGTGGTGAAGAAATGGTAGTCCGCCCTCTTGAAATGGCCGCCATGGATATAAAGACATAGGTTATTGTTTTCTACTTATCATATCCTTTCATTTGATACCCATGTCGTGGGGGTTGTGAAGAAAATGGTAATGCGTCCTCTTGAGGTGGCCTCGGTGGAACTAACTATTTATTGAGTATACTATATTGCTTATTGTATTCTACTTATCATACCCTTTCATTTGATACCCATGTCGAGGGGGTTGTGAAGAAAATGGTAATCCGCCCTCTTGAGATGACCGCCATGTATCTAACCAGAAATTGAGTATATTATATCGCTTATGGTATTCTACTTATTGTAATAATTGAAACCACTTCGATTAGTTTAACATTCTTTATTGTACTCGTATTTTATAATGATGAACCGGCAATGGCTCGGTGCCGACTGACTCTCTTAATACAATTGGTGCCGGCCTCTATCTCCGTATCTACAACTACTACCAGGATATACTACATCTCCCTTTTTTTTGTTTTGTTTAAACTAATTTGAATTAATTCAAGTAATATCTATATCTATGTGTACATGCAAGCAACATCCATTTAAATTGATTACTATCTACTGATTTTTACATTTCAAAACTTCTAATATACTATACTACTATACATACTAAATTTCATTTATTTTCTGTTTTACATTTATTTATTAATTAATTTTTTCGTGGTCGAACAAAATATGAATTTCGTCTGAAAGTACTGCCATCTTCTCTCTCTACCCAATAGGATCGTGGGGTGCAATGTTTTGCCTTTATTTTGGCCTTTGACCAAATTTTGCCATCTTTTAACCAAACTGGTTCCCCTTCAGAAAATGTTTTTCTTTTTCTTGCACTTCTGCTATAATAATATTTATTTCTATTTGCGGTTTCTGAAATTTTGTGGTAGTGTCTTTCGAAAGTTTTGTTTTGGAAATTCGTTAATTTGCTGGGTACCAGAGTTTGCAGCTTGCGTCCCATTAATATTTCTGCAGGGCTTTTTTCACAACCCTTTGTCGGGGTAGTGCGATATTCCAGCAAGCTTACCCAAAGTTCTTCCCGTGCCTCTTTAGCTTTTCGTATTATTTGTTTGGCAATTTAGACTGTTTTTTCTGCCAACCCGTTGGATTGGGGATAATTTGGACTAGTTGTGATCATTGCTATGTCTAACCCTTGTGCAAAACGTCGGAATTGGTATGATCCGAAGGGATTGTTGTCCGCAATAATCGTCTTTGGGATTCCATGTGTCGCAAATAACGACTGAAGTTTGTTAATTATTTCACCTGCCGTTTTATTCTTAATAGGCAGTTTCGAAATATTTCGAAAAATAATCCACAGCTACTTAAAATTTTTTTTTTTTTGATTACTCGAAGATGTCTAAGGCAATCTTATCAAATGGTATTTTAGGGATTTCATGAGGTATATAGGGTTCTTTTATGTTTGACGACCTATATTTCTGGCAGGTATCGCAAGTAGTTATCATATTTTCGATTGATTCATTAACTCCTGGCCAGAACACTAGCGTCCTAGCTTTTATTTTAGTTTTTTCTATTCCTTGGTGGCCTAGATGTAACTGTTTTAATATCTCATTTCTAAGAGTAGTTGGTACTATGATTCTTTCATTTAAAAAGATTATGCCATTGTCTAAAATCAGATCATTTTTAAATTTCCAATAATATTTAATTTCATTTTTTATCTTCGTTTTCGAGTTTGGCCAACCATTTTCCAACACCATTTTTAGTTCTTTAAGTGTTGAGTCTTTCTCTGTTTCTATTATAAATTTTGTTTTACGTTCGTCAGACACATTTATTTTATGTACTACTGCGTCCAGGTCAGGTATTTCAGGGTTAGAAGGTTCTTTAATAAAATTTCGTGAAAGCAGATCAGAAATGTACATGTTCTTCCCAGGGACATGATTTAATTCTATATCGTATTTGCATAATTTTAATCTCAGTCTTTGTAAACGTGCATTGGGGATTTTGTTTATATCTTTACTAAAAATTCCTAGAAGGGGCTTGTGATCCGTTAATAATTTTACTCGTTTGCCGTAAATAAAATAATGAAATCGAGTGCACGCAAAAACTAGTGCTAGTAACTCTTTTTCAATCTGGGCATACCTTTGTTCGGTATCTGTTAAGCTTCGAGAGATGAAATAAATCGGTCGACCACTTTGAAGCATACACGCACCTAACCCGTACTTAGACGCATCAGCTTCGATGGTTATATTTTCTTGTGGATTAAAACTTTTTAGTACAGGTGCATCTTGAATCAACGATTTAATTTTGTGTAAGCACTTTGAATGTTGTTGTTCCCACTTGAATTCTACATCTTTCTTAAGAAGTTCCCTAAGAGGTTGGCTTATTTCAGAAAGGCTAGGAACGAAGTTCCTCACATAGTTAACCAAGCCTAACAGTTTTTGCAACTCTTTCTTTGTTTTAGGTTGTTCTAATTCCTTGATCGCCTTTACGCGATCTGGATCACATTCTATGCCTTCTTTAGATATTATATGTCCTAAATATTTAACAGTAGGTACTTTGAATTGTAACTTATCTTTGTTAAACTTTATGTTTAAACTTTTAGCCCGTTCGATAACCTTCTCTAATATCTCATCATGTTCAGACTCGGACGAGGCTGCTATTAGTAGATACATCATCCAGGTATATTATTACCCCATTAATATTTTTAAAGTTTTCTTCGTTGCATTTCTGAAAAATTTCTGGCGCTGACTTTATGCCAAAAGGCAAGCGTTTGAACCTGTATAATCCTAAAGGAGCGCTAAAGGAGCAAATTTTGCTTGAGTCATCATCTAGCCCTACCTGCCAGTACCCATCTTTAAGGTCTAGGACTGTAGATATTGATTTTCCTGACAATTTTGTCGACAACTCATCGAATGATGGTATTGGATGATTTAAGGGTTTTATTGCTTGATTTAATTCTGTCGGGTCTAAGCAAAGACGAATTTTCTTATTGGGCTTTTCAACTATTATAATGTTAGGGATCCACTCTGACCCAACGTTTGATTTGGTAATAATTCCTAGGCCTTCTAATCTATCTAATTCCTGCGCAACAGATTTTCTAATTGTAAGCGGTATTCTGCGTGCTGGTTTAGCTACCGGCATGACATCACTTTTCAACTCTATTTTTAAATCTTTTATAAACATTCCAACTCCTTCAAACAATTCTTTATTACTTTGTACGAACTCTTTTTCGGAAATTTCTTTATTAATAACATTTATTCGTTTTCTTAACTTTGAAGCAGTGCAAGTGTGGAGCCCTAAAATAGGAACTGTGTCACCTTTAATGACTTCAAATTCAATTTCCTTAATAATATTTTGAATTATACACTTCACTTTAGTATAGCCTACTTTTTCTAATATAAAACCACCGTATGCGTGTACTTTTGTCATTTGTTTATCAGTATGTATTTTTAAATTTGGCAATAGTTGTGCTACATCATATGGCAAAACATCAACATCTGACCCAGAATCCAACTTAAATTTTATAATTTTGTTACCAATTTTAACATTTTCAAACCATGATTCACTTTTTTGTATGTTAGTAGTAATTAATGAATTTACATAAAAATCTGCGTTAGTATCGAAATTCATAATTTGTAGCTCACGTACCTGTCCTACTTTTGCTTGGCAAGCAATAGCATAGTGATTTTTCCTACCACAATTTCTACATATTGCCCCATATGCTGGGCAAGCCTTATTTTCATGCTGTTGCGTACAATATTTGCATAATTTTGAATTTCCTCCTCGGTATCTCTGGGATGTTGCTGCATGGGCTAGCTTTTGGCTTGATTTTTTATAGCTATAACTACTCCCTGCCTGACCTTGTTTTTTCTTATTATTCCTAAAATTATAATTACTTTTATTAGTATATTTCTGTGGCGTTTTATTTGGAACGTTAGATACCATATTAAGTGATGTAAATACTTTTTGCATTTGATCCAACTGTGATCTATTTGCTTCCGCTGCTCGTGCCATCTCGATGGTGGTGCTGAGTGTAAGGTTATCCGTCTCTAAGAGTCTTCGTTGAAGAGTTTTGTCTGATGTTCCGTGAACTATCCTGTCTCGTAACATCCTGTCTGCCTGAGCTTCATATCCACAGTTGCGTATCATGTCGAGGGGGTTGTGAAGAAAATGGTAATCCGCCCTCTTGAGATGACCGCCATGGATCTAACCAGATATTGAGTATATTATATCGCTTATGGTATTCTACTTATGATACCCTTTCAATTGATACCTATGTCGAGGTGGGGGTGAAGAAATGGTAGTCCGCCCTCTTGAGACGGCCGCCATGGATATAAAGACATAGCTTATTGTATTCTACTTATCATACCCATTCATTTGATACCCATGTCGAAGGGGTTGTAAAGAAAATGGTAATCCGCCCTCTTGAGATGGCCGCCGTGGATCTAACCATATATTGAGTATACTATATTGCTTATTGTCTTCTACTTAAGATACCCTTTCAATTGATACCTATGTCGTGGTGGTGGTGAAGAAATGGTAGTCCGCCCTCTTGAGACGGCCGCCATGGATATAAAGACATAGCTTATTGTATTCTACTTATCATACCCTTTCATTTGATACCCATGTCGAGGGGGTTGTGAAGAAAATGGCAATGCGTCCTCTTGAGGTGGCCTCGGTGGATCTAACTATTTATTGAGTATACTATATTGCTTATTGTATTCTACTTATCATACCCTTTCATTTGATACCCATGTCGAGGCGGTTGTGAAGAAAAAGGTAATCCGCCCTCTTGAGATTACCGCCATGGATCTAACCAGATATTGAGTATATTATATCGCTTATGGTATTCTACTTATGATACCCTTTCAATTGATACCTATGTCGAGGTGGTGGTGAAGAAATGGTAGTCCGCCCTCTTGAAATGGCCGCCATGGATATAAAGACATAGGTTATTGTATTCTACTTATCATATCCTTTCATTTGATACCCATGTCGTGGGGGTTGTGAAGAAAATGGTAATGCGTCCTCTTGAGGTGGCCTCGGTGGATCTAACTATTTATTGAGTATACTATATTGCTTATTGTATTCTACTTATCATACCCTTTCATTTGATACCCATGTCGAGGGGGTTGTGAAGAAAATGGTAATCCGTCCTCTTGAGATGACCGCCATGGATCTAACATAGCATAGTGATTTTTCCTACCAAAATTTCTACATATTACCCCATATGCTGGGCAAGCCTTATTTTCATGCTGTTGCGTACAATATTTGCATAATTTTGAATTTCCTCCTCTGTATCTCTGGGATGTTGCTGCATGGGCTAGCTTTTGGCTTGATTTTCTATAGCTATAACTACTCCCTGCCTGACCTTGTTTTTTTTTATTATTCCTAAAATTATAATTACTTTTATTAGTATATTTCTGTGGCGTTTTATTTGGAACGTTAGATACCATATTAAGTGATGTAAATCCTTTTTGCATTTGATCCAACTGTGATCTGTTTGCTTCCGCTGCTCGTGCCATCTCGATGGTGGTGCTGAGTGTAAGGTTATCCGTCTCTAAGAGTCTTCGTTGAAGAGTTTTGTCTGATGTTCCGTGAACTATCCTGTCTCGTAACATCCTGTCTGCCTGAGCTTCATATCCACAGTTGCGTATTATTTCCTTTAAATCCATGAGGAAGTTATCAAAGGGTTCCTCTGCTTGTTGGTTACGACTATGAAAGATAAAACTTTCATATACCTCGTTTTTCTTATGCTTACAAAAATTTTCAAAAGCCTCGACTACTTTCCCGTAAGCTTTTTTGTCTGCTTCACTTAGGTTAAACGAATTGAATACTTCTACTCCATCTGGGCCGATTGCGTTAAGGAATACCGCTATTTTTACGGTTTCTTCCTTTTTGTCGATTTCTGCTGCCGTAATGAAGATGTCGAAATTTTGCTTAAATTTTCTCCAATTTTCTGATATGTTTGAGCCTTCTAAATCGAGTGGTTCAATTTTGCGTACGTAATCCATCGCTATTGTATTGGTGATATATTTAATGTTCTTAGGTGGCCTACCTCTTGGTTTTTTTCTAACTTCCAGTTTTTTTGGCGGGAGCACTCTTCCCATTACCCGTGCACGCTGTGTCCTCGTGATATGTTCTTCATTAATTGTTTTTAATTCCTTTTATTTGCACTTATTTTTTACTTTTCTTCAATTATTTTACTGTATTTTTTCAGATCATAACACTTTATGCACTTTTGTTAACATTTTCCGTTAATTATTTTTTTTTTATATGATGCGTCTTCACCGCACGATTTTTCTTCTTTTTATTTTTTTTTTTTTAGAATCACTGGCTGCTTTTGTTCTTCTTTTTGACTCACAAAACAAATTTCTTTTTTTTTTTTTGTGAACTACCGACTGCGCCATGTAATAATTGAAACCACTTCGATTAGTTTAACATTCTTTATTGTACTCGTATTTTATAATGACGGCAATGGCTCGGTGCCAACTGACTCTCTTAATACAATTCGTGCCGGCCGCTATCTCCGTATCTACAACTACTACCACGATATACTACACTTATGATAACCTTTCAATTGATACCTATGTCGAGGGGGTTGTGAAGAAAATGGTAATCCGCCCTCTTGAGATGACCGCCATGGATCTAACCATATATTGAGTATATTATATCGCTTATGGTATTCTACTTATGATACCCTTTCAATTGATACCTATGTCGTGGTGGTGGTGAAGAAATGGTAGTCCGCCCTCTTGAGATAGCCGCCATGGATATAAAGACATAGCTTATTGTATTCTACTTATCATACCCTTTCATTTGATACCCATGTCGAGGGAGTTGTGAAGAAAATGGTAATGCGTCCTCTTGAGGTGGCCTCGGTGGATCTAACTATTTATTGAGTATACTATATTGCTTATTGTCTTCTACTTATCATACCCTTTCATTTGATAACCATGTCGAGGGGGTTGTGAAGAAAATGGTAATCCGCCCTCTTGAGATGACCGCCATGGATCTAACCAGATATTGAGTATATTATATCGCTTATGGTATTCTACTTATGATACCCTTTCAATTTATACCTATGACGAGGTGGTGGTGAAGAAATGGTAGTCCGCCCTCTTGAGACGGCCGCCATGGATATAAAGACATAGCTTATTGTAGTCTACTTATCATACCCTTTCGTTTGATACCCATGTCGAGGGGGTTGTGAAGAAAATGGTAATGCGTCCTCTTGAGGTGGCCTCGGTGGATCTAACATTTATTGAGTATACTATATTGCTTATTGTATTCTACTTATCATACCCTTCCATTTGATACCCATGTCGTGGGGGTTGTGAAGAAAATGGTAATGCGTCCTCTTCAGGTGGCCTCGGTGGATCTAACTATTTATTGAGTATACTATATTGCTTATTGTATTCTACTTATCATACCCTTTCATTTGATACACATGTCGAGGGGGTTGAGAAGAAGATGGTAGTCCGCCCTCTTGAGATGACAGCCACGGATCTAACCATATATTGAGTATATTATATCGCTTATGGTATTCTACTTATGATACCCTTTCAATTGATACCTATGTCGAGGTGGTGGTGAAGAAATGGTAGTCCGCCCTCTTGAGACAGCCGCCATGGATATAAAGACATAGCTTATTGTATTCTACTTATCATACCCTTTCGTTTGATACCCATGTCGAGGGGGTTGTGAAGAAAATGGTAATGCGTCCTCTTGAGGTGGCCTCGGTGGATCTAACTTTTTAGTGAGTATACTATATTACTTATTGTATTCTACTTATCATACCGTTTCATTTGATACCCATGTCGAGGGGGTTGTGAAGAAAATGGTAATCCGCCCTCTTGAGACGCATACCATGCGTACACTTTTTGTTAATCATCGAAATGATAGGAAATGCTCTTTGACATCAACAGTGCTGGATTTGACTAACTTGTAACGAATATGTCATATTTTTAGAAATAAATTACGATTACGATCTCGGCATTCAGTATTTCAAATTTTATAAAAAAAAACACCTTGTTTTCTATGTTTAGGCGTAAATAAGGCATTAGCTTGCCTTGATTGTGTAAAATAACGTGCAGGCAAATTGACATTTGTTTCAATTATGTGTATTTTATCTAAGAAACAACAAAACAACAAAAATGTGGTGTATTTTTTCAAACCGTGTATGTATAAACAACGTGCAGGCAATTCTCCGCTACTTACATGTATTTCAGAGAACACTGCTACGTTGAAGTAAAATGAACGAGTGTGCGGTCGTTAGTTGTGTACGGTCGTTGTACTCGAGTATATCGTCGCCTGAGAAAACCGTTGTCGTATGTTACAAATGGCTGTTTTTGAATAATCGTGTTTAAAGTTCAAAAAGGAACTAAGGTGCAACAGTACGGTAGAATTTCGAAATATTTTGAAAATTTGTACTTAATAGTACATAAAGTGATATCCTTGATTTCGAATGCTTTATATAAAATATTACAGGAGTTATCCCATTTTAAGGATATCAACAATTGTTGTATGTGACAATTTGATACAAAACACTTTCTTTTCAATACACATACAACAAAAGCAACCGAATTTCAAGGATGTGATATCAAAGAAGTAAATCGATAAATTAAATCCAACAAAAACATAATTTATTCATTTTTTACAACAAAAACATAATTTATTCATTTTTTACAAACAAAATATATATTCAAAATAACATCATGCATTCATTTAATAAAAAAGAAAAAAAGTAAATTCATACTGATTGATTGATTGATTAACTAGTCGAAATAATTGCCCTGTAAAATTTTCTATCATCTTCTGATTCTAAATAAGATATCATACGTTGCAAATCTTGAACTTTGCTCAAATCCAATTTTTTTTAGGAAGAATATTTAAAGGTTGTTTAAATATATCCTTTGGGGTATTCTTTATACTATAACGACCATGCTTTTGCTTATTAATACATTTAAAATGTATATTGAAGTTTTTAAAACTGATACTATATCCTATTTGCAGTAAATTTCTATTTTCAAACTGCAAGTAGGTACTTTATCTTTGTAAATGGGATATGCTGGAAATATAAAAGTCCTGCTTTTTGAGAATAACTTTTAAAATCACTGGGCATCATCTGGAGAATTTGCAATTTTACATTTTCGTAGTTAATGCTTTTTAAAATACGGATTAGAGATATCTGACTTGCAATTTCTAATTTTCTCAAATGCTTTTCTATAGTACTGTGAACGCAATCAACTTCCTGGATCGTAGAATGACCAGGTTCGGAAAACTTTTGGAGTATTTGCTTAATAGAAGGATTACTACTCAAAAAATATAATAAAGCTGTAGACGTAATTTGGTTACGATTTTGAGGAACGCAAGAGTCACTCCATAATATAAGTTTACTTATTTCTGGATGATCATGACTTATCCGATTTAATATTTTTATAAGTGCACTAGCAATATCATTACCACTCCTCCCTACACAGGATTCATTCCATATTGAACAGTATGTTATCTTATAGCCGCTTGACTTAATTAAAGTTCCTGTTAAATTGAAAACGTTTAATTTGCGTCTGTAATAGAAATTTGAGGCAAAAAATTTTGGTAATGTGAATACGTTTTGCAAATCATAACAAAGTATAGCTACGCTATTGTCTATATTTTGACGATCTCTGTCTCGTTCAGCTTTTGCGTATTGTTTTTCTTGTATATGATTTTCATAATCCTTTTTTTCAACATCGTTATATCTATCTTTGTTTACTTTAAATAACGAACATTTGTCACATTGATCCTTCCTAGGAACAAAAAACGCAAGATTAAAAGAATTATTAAAGACATTACGATATATATTAAGTGATACTGGTTCCGGGTACTTTTCTTGATAAAGTAAGTACATTTTCTGAACACTTAAGTGACTTTCTAAATATTTTCGAGAAGTATTCGCTCGACAATAATGGGAATCTATTGTTGGAAAACTGAGAATGTGATCTTTTATTTCTTGTATTTTGTTTTCTGGCGTTTTTGATCTTCCATGATGCTTTGATGTCTGTAAAAGTCCATTTTCTTTATTTAACAAGACATTAAAATAATAATATATTATTCTATCTGTGATGCCGAAAGTATTAAGGAAATACTTTTTGCAAACTTGTATAGTTCCTGACTGAACTTTAAGATAATAATGAAATGAATTCCTTTTACGAGGATTGATGGAATCTTTAGTTTTAGTTCGACGGCGTTTTATGTCAGCTTGTTTTATAAATGTACCGTAAAATGTATTTCTTTCAGTTACATTTAACTTCCAAAAGCTTTTGTGCAAATCAATTCTTTCTTCATCGGTAATAAATTTAGTACACTGATAAAAACAAGTTGCACCATAAGTTGGACCTATTTTTCTTGCAGGTTTCTGTGCGCCTTTCCTATCGGTGTACTCTTCACCATGTTCACGCAGACGTTTTCTGATATTCTGTTTCCATAGCTCAGGACATCTTTGACGCTTTCTAGTTGGAGTTACTACTGGAGACTCAGAATAGATAGAAATATTAAATAATTCGAGAAATATTATTTCAAAAATTATTTAATATTAATAACTTACAAGAACTACTATAGTTGAGTGGTAACGAACGATGAGCAGAAAGCAAACTACCAGTTTCATTATCTGAAATGATTAGCTGTTTGCCTGCATTTTCATAAAATATTCTTATATTAAATGTTGGATCTGTATATTCATCATCAGAAGAAAAATCACTACCTATGTTTATGTCCAGAAATAGTTAAAAACATACTTCGTACTATAATATTTTGTCATCCTTACCCGATTCACTTATTATGTCATCCATCATTCTAAAATAATACAGAAAGCAATAAGAAGTGAAATTGCGTATACAAAACATAATTTAAATACCCTATAAGATTTTCTACCATATCTGGAATAGGTGATGAGTCGCACATCTTGCGTGTTCAACATTTAAAATCCAACTGACACAGCTATTGTATGTGCCTTATAGAGTAGTTCTATACACATACAACAATGGCTTAATATGAACTACAAAAGAAATTTTATATGTAAAAATTGTTGTATGTGTCTTTTTGGATCACATACAACAAAAAGCACACATATTTACTAAGACTTTGTTACATACAACAAAATGCATAGTGGATAACTCGGCAATGGATAGCCATTCCCTAAAACGGACTAGATAGATCGAAAGAGCAAGAAAAATATACTAGAAGTACATTATTAACTCAAAATCGAAAATTTTCACATACGACATCGGTTTTCTCAGGCGGCGATATGTTAAGTATTTTATAAATTTAGTATTTTTTTTTTCTGTAGGTATCTGTAGGAGGATAGGATTGATTGGGATTGAACATTCTCCCCCCCCCCCGTTGAACGATTACGTTCAACATATTATTCCATTTTGCCGAGTCCTCGCTTGTGATGGTGGTGAAAAACTATCCTACCGTCAGCTTTCACCTGTAGGCGAACTTGAAATCTGTCAGGTAGGCTGATGGTGGATTCTTTCTTTTTTTTGCTCGTACCCTTTCGAATTTTTATTTATTTATTATTATTTATTATTATTATAAGTACAAGTACATTATTTTGTTTCATTATAAATAATATTTACAAAATCCCCACTCAGTCAGCGAAGCTGGTATGAGAGTTGGGGGGCGCTTATTTACTAGTTCAAAATCATTTTTAAAAGCTTAAAAATCCTATTTGAAAAGTGTGAAAAAGTGAAAGAGAAATAAATAAAAATGAATAAATAAATATTGACAGATAAAAATAAATAAAATAAGAAAATTGATATATAAAAAATTAATAGATAAAGATTAAAATAAGAATTAAAAAGAATAAATGCAAATAAAAATTAAAGAAATTAAATTAATCAATTAATGAGGCTGAACCTCCTCCATCAGATACTTCTTTAACCTTTTTGTAAACGCTACTAAGGACGGAGCTGATTTGATGTGGTCCGGCAGAGTATTGTAAATTTCCGCCGCAGTATAAAGCAGACCCTTTCTTGTCCTCTCCGTTCTAGGTTGCGTTGGCCTAAAGTTGTCTCTGTTTCTCGTAATGTAGTCGTGTATGCTTGAAATTTGCACAATTTCTAAGTTTGATCTCAGATGTTTTTCCTTCAACTTATATACGAACTTTGCCTTTTCCATTCTAATGACTTGGTCCAAAGTTAATTGTCCCGCGAGTCGGTAAACATCTTGAGTGGCTGTATTCCATGTAAGACCATATAGTGCTTTCAGCGCCCTGTTTAACAGAATTTTTACATCTGCGCACACTCGCTGAGAGCACTGCGACCAGTTAAGGATACTAAAACGGACCCTAGATAGGATATGTGCATTATAAACCTGAAGCGCTATTTTCTCCTGGAGTTTGGGGTTTCTTTTGAAAACTCCTATTAGAGGGGCGAGGATTTTTCCTATTTTTCCTATGTGCTTCCTCCAGTTCAGACCGTCATCAATTGAAAGTCCTAGGTAGACAACTTCAGTTGCCCTAGCTATTTTTTCATCGCCTATCTTGACCGTAATTCTAATATCTGCCTTATTTTTAACTTCCCAGTATAGGAAGTTATTGTAATAGGTCCGAAAATCGAAATCGAAAATTTCAACATATTTTCATCTTTCAAGGTCCCAGGAGCATTTTATGGTGCGTCCACACTACGCGGTCTTAGGTCATACGCGCTTTTGCCTCTTTTTTTCATATAGAGTTTAATGACTTTTTTTGTGATATTTTTAATGACAAAGGCAGCACGACCAAACGGCACGGACAAAAGGCTGTGCTTAAAAAGGTACATTTTACGTCCACACAATACGGGCTTTTCAGAAACGCGTACGGCCTTTCATATGAAAATTGATTTGTTTTCTCAATTTGCTCACGATTTAAAGCTCATGCGCGCTTTTGGCTGAGGCCGTATAGCGAAAAGCGCGTGGGATTCAAGTCCGCATAGTGTGGACGGCCCATTAAGCAAAAAATTGGGAGGAAGTATGTGTGTGTGTGTATGTGCGTACGGATGTGGTCATTTTTTCCTGCACGATATCGCGCGAACCAAAACTGATATCGACTTCGTTGAGGTGTCGTTCGAGGCGTATTAACCGAAATATGATCTGAAAAGATTTTCATGAAATTCGGTCCAGCCGTTTTTTTGTTTAAGCGACGTAAGTGATTTTTGTACCTGCACGATATCGCCCGAACCACGAAAGATATTGACTTACTTGAGGTGCCGTTCGAAGCGTATTAGCGACAATATAATCTGAAAAGATTTTTATAATATTCGGTCCAGCGGTTTTTTGGTTTAAATGACTTAAGTGATTTTTGTACCTGCACGATATCGCGCGAACTATAAAAGATATCGACTTAGTTGACGTGCCGTTCGAAGAGTATTAACCAAAATATGATCTGAAAAGATTTTCATAAAATTCGGTCGAGCCGTTTTTTTGTTTAAGCGACGTAAGTGATTTTTGTACCTGCACGATATCGCCCGAACCACGAAAGATATTGACTTACTTGAGGTGCCGTTCGAAGCGTATTAGCTACAATATAATCTGAAAAGATTTTTATAATATTCGGTCCAGCGGTTTTTTGGTTTAAATGACTTAAGTGATTTTTGTACCTGCACGATATCGCGCGAACTATAAAAGATATCGACTTAGTTGACGTGCCGTTCGAAGAGTATTAACCAAAATATGATCTGAAAAGATTTTCATAAAATTCGGTCGAGCCGTTTTTTTGTTTAAGCGGCGTAAGTGATTTTTGTACCTGCACGATATCGCCCGAACCACGAAAGATATTGACTTACTTGAGGTGCCGTTCGAAGCGTATTAGCGACAATATAATCTGAAAAGATTTTTATAATATTCGGTCCAGCGGTTTTTTGGTTTAAATGACTTAAGTGATTTTTGTACCTGCACGATACCGCGCGAAGTAAAAACTATATCGACTTCATTGAGGTGCCGAAAAACATTAATACATAAATTTTATATAAATTTTCGTCATCCTAATCTTGTAAGTGCGCACATTTAGTTTGACATTTTAGCGAAAATATTGATAAACAATTGTGACAAATTCTCGGTATTATACATATATTCTATATTGCCTATTGTTCATTTATTATTAAAATATCCAATCATAATATTCAACATCCATCATACTGGGAAGTTGATCGTGTGGACCAAAAGGGTCGAACCCACATCCCAACTAGTTCTGATGTAATATCATATACTTAGTCTTTTTTTCATTTATCTTTAATTTATTTCCATCCGCCCAGTCCTTGAAGATTTTCAGGTCACTATTTATGCTACTTTCTAGCTCTTCTGCAGTTCTAGCTCAATAAATGAGGTTAGTATCATCTGCAAATATATGGTATTGTCCACTGAGCCTTGAGTATTTGATATTATTGATGTAGAGCAAATATAGAAGTGGTCCCAATATGGAGCCTTGGGGAACTCCAGTTGTGAGCACTAGTTGATCACTCGAGACACCATTAACTCTTGTAGATACGTGCCTCCCAGTAAGATAGCTCCTCAGCAGATCATTCGACGAGCCCCTTATTCCAAGGTTGGAGAGGATACTTAGTAGGACGTCATGATGCACTGTATCAAATGCCTTTTTAAGATCGATAAATACTGCCCCTGCATAGTAACCTGCATCGAGATAACTGTTTATTATGTTCAGGCTTTCCGAAGCAGCCAGTTCAGCGCTACTGCGTTCTTGAAAACCGAACTGCTTACTGTCTACACCTCCATTTCTAGCGATAAAATTTCTTATTCTTTTCTCAAAGATTTTTTCATAAATTTTTCCCACGTTGCTTATGAGTGCTATGGGCCTGTAATTATTCATGTCAGCCGAGTCTCCTCCTTTCAGAATTGGTATTACAATCGTATCCTTGAGGCAGCTAGGGAAAGTGCCACTACTCATTGCTTCATTTATAAGGTTAGTGAGGGGTTTCTTAATGATGTCTATAACATCGACTATGTCTTCAGTAGAAATTCCATCTTTACCAGGAGCTGCCTTCTTTTTCAAATTCAGAGCAACACGTTCTACCTCATCCATGCTGGTTGGAGTCATAAAGATTGAGTTAGTTGCCATTGGCGTATCTACAGGTAGCTTGATAGGTATATCCGCCTGGATAGACTTACCAATTCCATTAAAGTAGGTGTTGAAACAAGTTGCAATGTCACCCGCACTCTCAATTGCCTTGCCATTTACTATAATTTTCTGTAGATCACTTTTCGATTTTGTTTCTTGCTTGTTTATTATGTCCTTATTTATTACTTTCCATAGCTTTCTGGTGTCACTCCCGGCATGTGATATTCTATCATTTATGTAATTATCCTTGGCTACTCTTACTTCCATTGTAACCTTGTTGCTTATTCTCTTATATTCGGCGCACAAAACGTGATCATTTGGTTTCTTTTTCATTTGAGAGTATAAGGAATCTCTCTCTTTTATTCCCATAATAATTCTATCGAATACAGCTTTCGGTAGAAATAAATTTTCTCCTTCCCTAGTGATAAACCTTTGGA
Source organism: Thereva unica (assembly GCA_949987705.1). Classification (NCBI taxonomy): domain Eukaryota; kingdom Metazoa; phylum Arthropoda; class Insecta; order Diptera; family Therevidae; genus Thereva; species Thereva unica. Next base: position 69,198,655 of record OX465281.1, read on the forward strand.
AGCAGTTGTTTTCCCGCATTTTTAGCTACGCCAGGGTTTTTGTTGGTCGCAATAGGTGTAGGTGATGCGTTTCGCTTCCATTGATTATTGCTGGTTTTATTAAGGCTGGAACTGGGATTTCAGGTTTTTCCCACTGTATAACTTTAGGGCTAGGACCTGGTTGTTGTGCCTTTGCTGTTTCGCTGGAGTGGACATCGTCAGGGAAATCCAGGCTTAACTCATAGTCCAAGTCCAGAAATGGAGTTTGTGATGCGTATAAAAAACTATCCTCCACAGCTGCCAAGTCTTCCTCCGTATAATCACAATTTGCCATATCTGTAATGAGGTAATTAATATATAAAAATTAGCAGGACAGAGGATAAAGGAACATAAAGCATAATGGTATAAGACTACACATTAAATATGACGGCACGAGCTGTTATTGTTCCTTCCTGGTGCTGTTACTTCGTCAGATCTTGTCCGATCAATTGGGAGACGGCATAGTTTAGCGATTGGTCGCTGAAAGGTGTTGTCCTTCGTCTTTACTTGTACAACTCTTATAAGACCATCAGGACCAGGAAAAACCTTTTCAATCTTGCCAAGAGGCCATTTGGTGGGCGGCATATTTTCGGATTTGAGAAGTACGATGTCGCCAATTTCCATGTTGGGTTGCTCTCTTTGCCACTTCGACCTTTGTTGCAATTGGGCAAGTAATCCTTTGTCCAAATGTTCCAAAAGGATTTTACCAATTGTTGAGCGTGCTTCCATCGTTGAGAAAGAGACATATGTTTAGCATTTTCAGATGGCTCTGGAAGAGCGTTCATAGCTTCACCAATCAAAAAATGGCTTGGAGTCAAAACAAATGTGTCCTCAGCATCATTACGCACACAATATAGCGGGCGAGAATTTAGACAGGCCTCTGTTTGCGTGAGGACTGTGCTGTATTCCTCAAAAGTGCAGGTTGCCTTTCCTATGACTCGTCGTAAGTGGTGTTTAATTGACTTTACCCCTGCTTCCCACAGGCCTCCAAAGTGTGGGGCTGCTGGTGGGTTGAAGTGCCATGTTATGCCCTTAGATGCGACGAATTTTGCTGCTTCTGGAGTGGCCTCTCTGATCGATTGTTTTATTTCCTTGTCTAGAACCGCTTGGGCTCCTATGAAGTTAGTACCGCAATCTGAATAAATATTCCTGCATAGTCCTCATCTAGCCACAAATCTTTTAAATGCAGCGATGAATGCCGTGGTTGACAGATCGGACACTAATTCTATATGAATCGCCCTTGTTGCTAGACACACAATAACACAAATATACGCTTTTTGCAGTTTGGCATTACGGATAGTCGATGATTTGATAATAATTGGACCTGCATAATCAATACCGGTGTTAGTAAAGGGTTTACTCGGGGTGACTCTGGGTGTAGGTAAATTTCCCATTAATTGTGTTGCAGTTTCGCCACGTAACTTTGCGCATGTAAGGCATTTATGTATCCTGCTGGTAATACAGCTTCTGGCATCCAGAATCCAATATTTTTGCCGACTGGTGTATAACACCAATGATGTTCCTCCATGTGAGTATCTAGGTGTATTTTGTCTATTATTAAATGGGTTACTGGATGATCATGGGGCAGAATAATGGGATGTTTTTTATTATATGTCATTATGGCATTGTTGAGCCTTCCGCTTACTCGTAATAGTCCATTGGTGTCAAGGAAGGGAGTTAATTTCAGAAGGCGACTGTTGCGGGCCACTGTACCAAGTTTGAGCATGGTGTTGTGTTCATTTGGGAAACTGGTTAATTGGACGAGTCGTACAATTGTTACTTCTGCTTCTTGCAATTCCATGGCAGTTAAATAGTTTAGACGTTTGTTTCTGGGGTGCTTGCAATTATATTTGAATCTTTGTATAATGGCGATGATACGTGTGAGTCGAGTAATAGAAGAGTACTGTAGTAAAATGTTATCTTCCAGATGAGTTAAAAAACTGGTCACCGCAGGTCCCTTTGCTTCCAATTCAGTTTGCTCTGTAATAGCTCTGTGTTTGGGCCCGTGGGTTTCCTTACTTGTTAACCAATTTGGACCATGCCACCATAAATTGTTGTTTATAAATGCTGATGCAGATAAACCTCTGGAGGCAAAGTCGGCGGGATTATCTTTGGAAGAAATATGTTGCCATTGATCATAGCGAATAACCTCTTGAACCTCTACTACTCGGTTAGCGACATATGTTTTCCATCTGAATGGGTGTTCCTTCACCCATTGAAGGGTTATTGTGGAATCCGTCCAAGCAAATGTTGGAATGTCGGGTAACTGCATATCCTCCCTGGTACGTCTTATAAAACGAGCTAAAATCGCGGCGCCATTTAATTCCAAATGTGGGAATGTGGTAGGCTTTGTAAGAGACACCTTTGTTTTAGACGTGAGCAATGTTGAAGTAATTTCTCCATTATCCTTTTCAACTCTCAGGTATAAGACTGGTGCATATGCTCTTGAGGAGGCGTCACAGAAACCATGTAATTGTTTGTTGGAATCGATTGAATAATGAATCCATCGTGGAATCCGCAGTAATTCCAAAGTTTGCAGCTCGCGCTTGAAGGTATGCCACTGGGTTTCTATTTGTTTGGATACCTGCTGATCCCAAACGCAACCAGTGATCCACAATATTTGTATCATAATCTTTGCTGTTATTATGATTGGCGACAGCCACCCAAGAGGGTCGTATAAAGACGCGATGTCTGATAATATGTTACGTTTAGTTGTATTAGTGTGCTCACGTAACGGTGTAACACTGAAAGTGAAATGATCCGAAGCAGGATGCCAACGTATACCGAGAGTCTTTACAGATATGTCTGTATCAAAAGTTAATGTGGGCTTTAGTTCAGGTTGCTCTGGGGGTAGATGTTCCAACTATGATGGTTCATTACTTGCCCATTTTCGCAGATTGAAGCCGCCTGAATTTGTTATTTGGATTAGTTCCTGTTGCAAGAGTTTAGCATCCTTGATAGTGGCAGCTCCGGTTAATACATCATCAACAAAAAAGTTATGATGTATAGCTTGGGATGCTAGTGGCCAGGTTTCTTTTTCGTCGGTTGCTAACTGTTGCAATGTGCGAATAGCTAAGAAAGGTGCACAGGCCGTGCCGAAGGTTACCGTCTGCAACTGATAGTCCTGCGGGAGCTGTGTGTGCTGATTCCGCCAAATTATGCGTTGGAATGGTTGATGTTTTGGATGGACCTCTATCATCCGATACATTTTTTCTTTATCGGCATTCATTGCGACTTTGTACTTCCTCCAATTGAGTAGAGTTGTGCAGAGCTTAGGTTGGATGGTAGGACCTGTTAAAAGTTGTTCATTAAGGGACTTTCCGTTCGTTGTTTTGGCAGATGCATCAAAGACTACTCGTAGCTTAGTGGTACTGCTGCCTTTGAATACTGCTTGGTGTGGTATGTAGTATTGTTTCTCCTCCTTGCTAGGTGGGTTGACTGATTTCATATGTCCAAGTGTAATGTATTCATCGAGACATTTTTTATAGTCTTCTTCGAGCTGTGGTCTTTTAATAAATTGTCGTTCTAATGCCTTAAATCTAGTGAGAGCTTGTGATCTGGATTCTCCCAATTCAGGCATGCGGTTGTTGATAAATGGAAGTTCAACCTGATATTTTCCATTCTTTTTGCGTACGTATGTGCTGTTATAAATTTGTTGACATAGTTGATCTTCGTTGCTTAGAATTGGTTTAGTTGCTATTTCTTCCATCTCCCAGAAACGTGTTAGTTCTTCGTTGAGATTAATATCATTGGTTTGGATGGTAAATGCGGAAACTTGATTTGTAGGGGTTGCTTTTGTTGATCCCATGATGATCCAACCAAATATTGTATTGATAGCTGTCAAGCGTGTGTTGGGACCATGACGGATACCGTTCCGTATAATTTGTGCATATAGTTGTACTCCTAGTAAAGCATCGATGTCGCCTGGTTGCCAAAAGGTTGGATCTGCTAGAGGTAATTTCTTGAAATGCTCCCATTCATCGTTATGTAATGGCTTAATTGGGAAGGGATCCGTAATCCTGTCAAGTAATAAGAAGTCATCAGTAACTGTGGTCTTCTTGGAAGTGCGTGGTTGCAGTGTCAGCGTGACTTGTTTGTGTGCTGTTCCTGCAAGACTCTTGTTTATTCCTGTAATTGATACTGCTGCATTGTTGACCTTGGCACCTAGTCGTTTACATGCAGCATATGTAATGAATGATGACTCGGACCCGCTGTCGACAAGACATCGCAATGTTTGTTGTTTTCCATGTTCAGTGTAAGCAACTAGCAACGCCGTTTATAGTAGTGCTTGCCTATTTTTTATGGCGAGAAAGTTTTTGACGGAGTTTGTACCTTCAGCACCGTCGACTGAGAATGGTTCTGTTATTGTAGGTGAATGGTTTGGGATGTTATCTCCTACTTGCGTGGATGCTTTATTGGATGCTGATGATCCGGCTCTTTCCTCCTTGAAGTCTGCATGTAACGACGAGTGGTGTTTTCCATTGCATTTACGACACCTGTATTTGCTGCTGCATTCGGTGGCTATGTGATGGCTTGAGACGCAATTCAAACATCTTCCAGTGGATTGGATTCCCTAGTAGAAAATAAGTTGGGTTGGGACGCGGGCCGAATCCGGCATAAATTTTATAATTTTTTTTTATTTGTTTAAATAGATAATTTACATATTATAATTTTCAAATTAAATGAATAATTATTTATATTCAGGATTTCTTAATGCGTCATTACGCTTTTGGCGATGGCCATCCCAATCCCTTGCATTATTTAATACTTTGCCAATCGTGTCATAAAAGTATTGAATCTTGAATGTTCCTGCATCCGGATGTTTGTTATACTCCGCTTCAACAGCTCCTACAATGAAAGAACTGGATATAAGTAAATTTACAGCTTTGATTGATATAAACTAAATTGTTTTGATAAGAAAGTTACACACTTTGTAAACAAGAGAAAAGTATCGTGTCTTTGAAAACAGGTTTATTTTTGACTTTCCGGACAACAGTGAACTGAATTACAACATCTCGAGTAAAAAACTTTGTCATTATTAGTGTAAGGCTTCTCGAAAATTTATCCTGAAGATTGATGTAAGATGAAATCTGAGAGGTCTGCAAAAAATAATTATAATTCAATACAAATAATATTTATTGTATTTTGCAACTAAATATTAAACACTTACGATATAATGCCGAAGATTTTCATTCTTTTCCAATTTTTCATAGAAAACTTGAAAATCTTCCATTTTAGCAAAAGGAATAGGAAGATCGATTTTTTGCGATGGTACTCGTTGACTGGTGCAATGAGCACTCGATAACATTTCTTTTAAAGATGCCACCTCCTGTCTGAGACAAACCATCTCATGCTGAATAGTTCCGATTTGAAATCGTAACTTTGAAAAGGAATTGTTGAAGACCACTATTAATTGGTCTATTCCTACAAAAATTATAAATGAAATTGTATACATAATACGATTTAAATTATATGTAAAAAATTATTACTAAATTAATGATATAATACCTGAGAAGTGCTGGTTCTGCAACGTTTTCTGAGACATTTCCAAGTTTTTGCAGAAATTATTTTGAGTCGTTTGCTTTTCTTTTTCTTTCATATTCTTCTCTAATGTATAAGACAGGTGTTGTTGATCAGCTGTTAATAAAGCAAATATTTGTAAATGTAGAAAATCAATTTACTTTTCTAATTTAGGTTATTTGAGATATTTTTTGTTCCGTAATCTTCTTTAACGACAATGACAATACCTGATGATTGTGGAATACTGCATGTTGGTTGCAGTGAATCTGGATTTTTTGATGACTTATTTTCTTCAACAGAATTCTCACGTACAACTGTATCTTCAAAATGCTTTTCTGATAATATACTGATATCACTGGATGAGTTAGACAGATCCTGTTGCTGACCTAATATCAAGAGATTTTTTTTTATAAATTAAAAGAATGAACTTGCTTTTTTATTTTAGATTATAACTCCAAATATTTTTTTATCTAAGCTTTTACTATGCTATGGGTAATTTTCTCATGCTTGACATAACACATACTAAATGAAAAATTATGAAATTATAAGCCGTAATACCTAATGACTTCTGAAGCTTGGATGTTTTTTGCCTTCTTCTTAAATTTCTTGAATTATCTCCTCCTTGCAGGCCTGCTTGTTTTAGATTCCTTTCTGGTGAGCTCATATCGCGAGAAATTGCCCGTCCAGCACCAATAGTGCGTTTATTTCTATGGCCTGAAATCTTTTCCTGAAGAACTATAAACCAATATGTTGTTGTTATACACAGATCACCAAGTTAAAACGTATTATTTTCACTTCATTTACTGTAAGAATTCCACAAGTCTGATATTTTATAAGAAATATTATTTACCTGACAATGCCTTATGTGTTTCGAGCGGTTTATCTAGCGCTGCAGCACTCTGAAATAATAATTCTGTCATGTTTGGTGTTTGCGGTTGTCCTCGCACACGAATTTTATTCTTTATATCCTCTTTCCGCTCTTTCACATGTCTTTCATTGTCCGTCGTAAAAACATATGGATTTTTTTTAATATATCGATATTTTTTAATGCTTCCTCATACGTATCTAATATAATTATAAAAAATAATTTCCAGTGATAATGATATATGTAGATACATATGTATGAATAATTTGACGTTTATGTAATGGGGGCGTTCAAGTATTACGTAACGCAATTTTTGAAAATTTTTGACCCCCCCCCTCCCCCCCTGTAACGCGCCGTAACGTTTTTCTGCACCCCCCCTCCCTAAACGTTACGTAACACCCAACACTTTTACCGGAAAGTGACAATTATATGACGCAAAGTACCAGAAAGCCGCTAAAATAGCTTATTTATTGTTTTAATCGCGATTACCCGTAAAACATAAACGAAAAGGGTTGCTAAGTTGTGAGATTTGAATGCCCTATTTTTTTATTTAAATAAAAAAACAATGTTACGTAACGCGTTGTTCGAACCCCGCCCCTGTAACGCATCGTAACGTTTTACAAACCCCCTCCCCCCCCCAGAATGCGTTACGTATTACTTGAACGCTCCCTGTAATGTAACTTACGTGCGTCTCCTCTGATATCTACTTCGAATGATTGCCATTTTTCATGTGGAGGCATTTGGTTTTTTATTAAATGATGCAACAAGTTTATTTCTTCCTGCTCCGGATCGTCTGCAATGAATGTGCAATAAACTTTATCCTCATTATCTCGATATAGCCAGCTTGTCGGAACTATGTCTATTTTATTCCCTTTCTCCCTAATGCCTTTTATATTCTCAAAAAATAACACTAAAGTGTACGCTTTATTTTGTTTTGTTGCATAATCCATTATTTATTCACTCAATTTAAAACTAGGTCAATCACTTACTGAAAGTTAATTCCTATTCACAAAAGTGGCTGCAAGAGTGAAATATCGAATTATAGGCCTGTTGCTAAGTTGTCTGCTATACCGAAACTTTTTGAATCAATTATCTATTCCACACTCGCTCCTATCTGCAAGAGGCTGATCTCAACGAATCAACATGGTTTTCTTGCAGCTCGTTCCACCACCACCAATCTTCTTGAGTTCACTGCTCATGCTGTCGAAGGCTTCGTTTCCGGTAGTCAAACTGATTGTGTTTACACTGATTTTAGTAAGGCATTCGACAAGCTCTCCCATTCCATTATTATTCTGAAATTAAGAATGTTAGGCTTTCCGCAAGCCCTTCTAGTATGGTTCCAGTCTTACTTAACTGACCGGACCTACCAAGTTCTTTTTCGTAGATCCAAATCAATAACCATTGAAGCGTCGTCCGGTGTCCCTCAAGGAAGTCATCTTGGCCCTCTCCTCTTTATCTTATCAATTGATGACATTGTTCCCTTGCTAAAACACTGTAGAATATTGATTTACGCTGATGACATCAAATTGTATCGGCACATAAAGAGTATGGAGGATTGCAAACTTCTGCAGATTGACCTTGATACCTTTTACTCTTGGTGTGCTAACAACAACCTGGTTCTTAATATTGGTAAATGCGAAGTCATGACTTTTAGTAGAAGACGTGATCCTATAATTTTTAACTACACCTTTTCTGATGAGGGTATCCCTCGTGTTAATTTGGTTAAAGATCTCGGGATTAGATTTGATAGTAAGCTGGATTTCTCCACTCACATCAACTATATCTCTTCCAGAGGTAGTTTAGTCTTGGGTTTTATAAAAAGGTGGTCCAAGGAATTTAATAACCCGTTGGTTACTAAACACTTATATATTTCTCTTGTCAGACCATTACTTGAATATGCCTCCCAGGTTTGGTCTCCTCACTATTCTTCGCATGTTAGAACTATTGAATCGGTTCAACGAAGGTTCGTTCGATTCGCACTGAATCATCTTCCTTGGGAAAACCCAATAGTTCTTCCATCATATGAATCCCGGCTTAAGTTACTCAACTTAAGCTCTCTTCAAAAGCGTCGAGAGGTGGCCGATGTTGTATTTGTTCATCAGCTACTTAATGGAAAGGTCGACTCAGGTTTTTTAGGTCGCCGTGCGTCGTTTAGAGAGAGTCGTTATAATCTGAGAGGTCCACCTCTTTTACAAATCAACTCCTCTAATACTAATTACGGTAGATTTGAACCTGTAAACCGCATGTTCATTAATGTTAACAATAATATTAATGTCTTTAGCGTGAGCATTAGTAAAGATGTCCTTAAAACGAGTCTTTTTAATCTCACGTGACCATCTTTGTTTCCTATTGCTTGCGTGGGTTATATGTTAATTTGGATTTGTGTTTTTATTTAATAATTTTTATGTTACTAATACTTTATGTTTGCATGTCTCAGCTGAGCCACGGCAGTGGTAAATATTTCTCAGCCCTGCTGGGAAGTGCGCCTTCTGCGTTAGAAGGGAAACTCTATATATGCATATATATACATATATATATTTATATATGTATGTGTGTGTATGTATATATAGATTTTCATGCTTAGCTGAAAAGTGCGCCTTCTGTGCTAGAAGGGTTAACTCTTGCTGAAAAAGTTTTAAGAAGCGATGCGCAACTGACGATTTATATGAAATGCGCAATTAACGATATTAAAATAGTTCACTCATACACATGTTATTGTCACTGTATAGAGTCTAACTGCTATAGAAGACTCAAGCAGATTTAGTCTCACTACCCTTTCATATTTCTTAATTCTGAGAAACTGCGATGCGCAACTGACGATTTATATGAAATGCGCAATTGACGATATTAAAATAGTTCACTCATACACATGTTATTGTCAATGTATAGAGTCTAACTGCTATAGAAAACTCAAGCAGATTTAGTCTCACTACTCTTTCATATTTCTTAATTCTGAGAAACTGCCAAATAAACATAAAATAAACGAACACACTCAATCCACTCTTTTAAATTTCTGAAGTTCTAAAGTTTTTTATTTTATATTAACATATCTTTTAAAATTTTATATTTTTCTTTATTATTTCCAAAATTCATATATTAATTTAATTTAAATATGGAGAAGCGGAAAAGTGAATAATTTTTCCCGCTGTTCAATTTTAATGACAAGAGTTACCATTTTATGGGCAACTTTATCTATTGCACATGTGGTAGTTCTATTTTCTTTTTGAGTTCGCCATATTCCTAAAGCTGTCGATGTACAGGGATAAGTAAATATAGGTTCTATTTTTTTAAGGTGCGTTCCAGAAATTTTGATGTCTTTTCCATCTGATGCAGCTTCTATAGTTTGCAGCTGCAAAATATTACCATTGTCCAAAATTACTGTATTATCTGCTTTATTTAAAGTTAAAATCATATTTTTGAATCGTAACTTTTTCACCACCATAATTTGTTTTTCTTTGTCTCTATATGTAAAACTTAATATTTGTACATCAGCCCGTGATTCAATATTTTTTATATTTGCGGTAAATTGTTCATGTAATCGTCTGCATACCTGTGCCAAAGGTCGATTACCGCTTCGTAACATCTTTTTGATTTTGCCCAAAGTATTTTCAAAAGCAAAAGCAGTAAAGTTACTGATCGATGATTGAAAATATTTGGCATCATCTGCCAAATGAATGAGAGAGTGCATATTTAAAACATAATTTTGAGGTCCATATAATGCTCCAGATAATAGAACAAAGCATGATAAAAAAAAGTTTAGCATGCTCATTACACTGTAGTGCTAAGTTGGACGATAAAATCCGACAACCAACATTCAGTAAGACAAAATGTTGGTATTGATTATCTGTTAAGCATGATTTAAGTACGACTGGTCCCACATATAATAAAAATAAACGGAATTCTGTAGCTTTATATTTTTGAAACTCGTTAAGGTCCCTAGTAGTTCTTTGAAGCTCAGTAGGTATTTGAGATTTTAAACTTATTAGCATTTGTGAAAGTCTCAGTTTATGGAAAGAACTTAATTTAAATGGAGATTTTTTACCAAGCCAAAGTTCAGTGAGCAGTTTTTTCATAATGCCCAAGCACGCTAGATGCATAAAATCTAAGGAAAACATATTAACCATGTCGATGTTAATTAATTTTATGAGAGGCGATATTCCAGTATGGTGTTGTGCATTTTCTTGATTGACAAAAGACTCATGAGTTCTCAAAGTGCAATTTAATTGAGAATCGTTGTACGATTCGCAACTCTCTCACCTTTCACTATACACCTTTCACACGCAAAATAACCGCCGTGACTTTTAACACACTTGATCAAAGATCGAGCCCGTCTATCACAAATCAAGGCTTTAATAGAAACGTTGAAAATTTTGTTATTAATATTTAAACCTTCACTTTGCAATTTATTCATTTCTGAAATAAATTGTTCGAAATATCGTTCAATATTAACAGGTTTGGTATTACCGACATATACAGCTACGATGAATGGTTGATATCTATATGCTGCATGATAAATTTGACACAAAATCGGCCAGAACTGTTTTGATGAAGATTTATATAGAGGAAGCCCATCAAAATTAAAGAGCAATTCTACTCGATTGTCGGAATGAAGTGAGGGATCTACGTATTGAATTAAATGTATTTTCACTCCAATATACACAAATTCTGATGTTTCATCAAATTCTTTAATATGATAATTTGAAGATGATGTTTTTAAAAAAGTTTTGGCTGACTTGGGCAGTTCCTGAAGTAACCGTTTCCTTAAGATGACTAATAATTCATCTATTTTATTATGGGCGACATTTGATGAAATCGCCCATTGTCGAAGCTTTTCTACTTCATCAAATTCAGTATCCGAATTGAGTTCTTCCTCTGATGTTAAATTTTCGTCGTAAAATATATCATTCGCATCCCCATCACTTACATAATCATTTCCTATATTATCATCACTTTCACCATCTTCAATTACACTAGTAGGCCAGTCATTAGAGCGAAAAAAACGGCAGATTTTGTTATAAAATTGTACAGCAAACTGCTTGCACTACTACTTCAGGGGTATCTCATAGATTACTAAAACCAAAAAAACAGCCAAAATTTACTCATGTGGAATTGTTTAAACAATAATTAGCAACAAAAATGGGTACTTTTTCCGTTTTTGGCGTATACAATAAAGAGTACTGGATGAATCACGTTACTCTCAACAGGATATTTGTAGAGAATTGAAAACCCTACAAAATGGGGTTTTCTAGACCTCGATCGGATAATTTTTCGCCGAGAAAAGCTAGAAAACCCCTTAAAAAGGCAATTTTTTTCAAAAACTCATACCTCTGTTACTTTGCAATATTAGGGTATGGTTTTTTGGGACATAATACCCTGGTACATATACTATAAACTGCCAAAAGATGAAATTTGTCGCATGTATAGTTTCTGCATAATTGCAGTATAAACAAAATAGACCCTAATCTTGCACATTGCGCCAATATTAGCAGAGTGGCCCTATTGAAATTTCCAAAACGGTTTCTGAAAGTATAGGCTAGGGGCTACAATTTGTCTATCTCACATTTTAATATAAGTTTGGAGAACAATGTTAAAAATGCTTTTGAAAATGGTACCTAGGGCGAACATTCTAATTCGAAACGTATCGGGCCTATATATGTATGTTGTGGGTGTGAGTATACTTCTTGTACGTGCAGGAAGCATGGTTTACAATGCCCAAATTTGTACGTAAACTGTACCGAAATAATGTGCTCTAACATATCTATAGAAGATATTTGCATAGAAGAAGATGAAAATCAGTTATAAAATAATTTATACGAATTAAGCTACAAATAGAATGATGATCGCGAGAATGAAAATAAACGTATAGCTGTAAGGTAGGTAAGCGAAGAAGAAACTGTTGCACAAAAAAGCATGATGCTTAAGCTGGTTATTTTATTTCATATTTCTTAGTTGATGCCTTTTATTTTTTTCCATTGAATAAACTGTAAAATGTTCATAATATTATTAATAATTATTTATTTTCAATCAAATTCAGCATTGATTCCAAATAACGTATGTTCGCAATATATAAAAAAAATGTAAACTACCGGTTAGCATAATAAAAAAATACGATAGTATATTTTGTTAAATAACACCTTCCCTTAATAAGTATCTGTTCAATTCAATATATGTAGATTCCGACTGTATTTATTACTTTAAGGAAAGAAGGTTTACTCCAATAAGACTTAGATAGAGTATTTTCCATTTAATTTATTCAAAAATTAAATTATGCTTCATGCATTTAGCTTTAATGAAGTTCATTTACCATGAAGTTGTCAGTACTAGTACTGGGCTCCATGCTGAAAGGCAACTCAAGTATTCAATTCACTTGCAAAAATGCACGAAGCTTCACATGCTTATTAGCTACATATTCCACTTTTTTTATATGGAACAAATCGTCACATGCTGCTTTGCTACATTTATCTTCAAGCAATAGTGACGAAAAGCTGCATATGAAGCTTTGGTATGCGGCCGGCCTAACGCCACCTTTGTTGCTTTATACCCCGCCACTGCTACCTCGAAACTTCTCGAATTAGAATGTTCGCCCTATGTACCATTTTCAAAAGCATTTTTAACATTGTTCTCCAAACTTATATTAAAATGTGAGATAGACAAATTGTAGCCGCTAGCCTATACTTTCAGAAACCGTTTTGGAAATTTCGATCGGGCCACTCTGCTAATATTGGCACAATGTGCAAGATTAGGGTCTATTTTGTTTATACTGTAATTATGCAGAAACTATACATGCGACAAACATCTTTTGGCATTTTATAGTATATGTACCAGGGTATTATGTCCCAAAAAATCATACCCTAATATTGAAAAGTAACAGAGGTATGAGTTTTTGAAAAAAATTGCCTTTTTAAGGGGTTTTCTAGCTTTTCTCGGCGAAAAATTATCCGATCGAGGTCTAGAAAACCCCATTTTGTAGGGTTTTCAATTCTCTACAAATATCCTGTTGAGAGTAACGTGATTCATCCAGTACTTTTTATTGTATACGCCAAAAACGGAAAAAGTACCCATTTTTGTTGCTAATTATTGTTTAAACAATTCCACATGAGTAAATTTTGGTTGGTTTTTTGGTTTTAGTAATCTATGAGATACCCCTGAAGTAGTAGTGCAAGCAGTTTGCTGTACAATTTTATAACACGAAAAAATCTCTAATGACTGGTCTATAGTACCTACGTAAATAACAATTGTAAATTTCGTAAAGATTTGGATCAGGTATTATAACATTATTTTCAGTCACCAGTTCTGACTGTGGATATGTTATAAACGGTTTCTAATATTCCACTTGCACTAGTCGAAGGTATATCAAATACAGAGTTTATTTCAATCACATTTTGACACTTAACATCATCTCCAATTACATTAGTACGAGCATAAAGGTGCCGTCAGACGTTGCAAGTAAAGCGCTTGCAGCGAGCATTTTACTTGCTAAAACTTATGCTCGCTACGTCTGACCAGCTTGCAAGTACTTTATGAAAGCAATTTTAAACTTTCATGCGAGCACTATCACTTGAAGTGCTCGGTTTGTGTGACTAGTAGGCTTAGTGAATTTTAGCGAACTCTCTCAGAGCGAAATGCTTGCATGCGAGCACTTTCATTTGCATTTGCTGGACTAGCAAGTATTTTCACTTTCAGCAGTAAGCTGCAAGTGAGTTTTTGATTTTGATTTGATTGCAACACGCATGTGAGTGTCTTTTTTGCTCACTATCGGTCTCACTTTATTGCAAATATAATTAAATTAGTCCATAGATACATGAGCAAAAGTTTTGTAAAAAGCTTTGCCTTCGAAACTCAAATCTTTCATGAGCGATGTATAATGCTCGTTAATTCTTCCACGCTCATAAAACTTTCGCACCCAAACTGTTCGCTCTGTTTTTGGTCGCATTTCTTCCTCTTCCTCTTCAAGTAAATCCGCTGCTGCATACAATAACGCACGGTGGCGTCGCAACAACGCCAATTTCATTTGCACTTGATTAGACATTGACAGCGATTTACAAATAAATCACAAAACTGACTGAAAGTGGCTCTCTGGCTTTCTGAGATTTCATATAATTTTTACTTGCTATGTCTGACACCCCATGCGAGTGCTTTGTTACAAGTACAGTGAAAGTACTTTCATGAGAGAGAATTTTCGCTCGCTCGCAGCAAATTATTTGCAAAGTGTGACTGCAACTGCGAGCGTCCGAAAATCCCTCTCTGCAAGTAAGAGAGCAAATAGCTCGCTGCAAGCACTTTCCTTGCAACGTCTGACATTAACTATTGTAAATGTGAAAACTTGGATCATGAATCATAGTATCACTTTCAGCAGCCTTCAGTCCTAAGTGAAGAGGTTCTTGATAAGAAATGTCCAATATTCCACCTGTACTTGTAGGCACAGAATTATTCTTAATCATTTTTTGACGCTCACGAAATCGTTTAACTCTTAACCGAGTATTTTCAAGTTTACGTTTGTGTTTACCCGAATCCATTTTTTACTTTCAAAACGAACGTGTAAGAATAGTCGAAATTCTAGTCAATACTCATTTATTCCGTCAGAAAACCAGCGTAAGCAATGGAAACCGGTAAAGAACAGAACTGCCATAGTATTTGTGTATATGCTAAGCAATGGCGATATCATAGTTAATCGTAAAACAGGGAGGGGCCCATATTAACTGAAAATGCATTATTGCGAATGAAATTATTTTTATTAGATATTAGTGAGCAATGGATTACAGGTAGCCCCCGAAGAACACGATTAATTGGTTCCGTGTTCTTTGAAACCGTGTTGTTCGAGACTGAAAAAAACGAGAATCCGTTTCAAGTGTGAAAAGAAAAAAACGTTAGTTTTTAAATTGGTTTTTGTTAAATATAAAACTAAAAATTTTTATTTTTTGAATTCATATTGGTAATAAACACTTTTAAGGAATCTTGTATTACATAAAAAAATTAATTTGAATTAGTTAATTAGTAATTAACTTTGAAATGAATTTTGATTTTATCTTAAATTTTTTTTATCAAAATTCGAAAAATACAAAAAAATAAAAAATAAAACAAACAAATTTTCCAATGCATCACTTTTTTCAATTAAAATTCTAGTCATCATCACTGGAGTCATCTAGGTACGTTATGATTCTAGGATATTTTCTTGTAGGGGGCCGAATGTCCACATCGCTTGGTTCGTCTTCATCTGAATATCTAGCAGTACTACATGATGGTTTATTCCTGTGTTGCAATTCCTCTAAATAATTTTCATACGGCTTAATACATTTTCTGAGTTGTGCTGCAAATGTTGTCTTCCGTACCTTGGAAGGATCCCTTTCTGTTAAGAACATCTCCAATTTGTTTGCCAAATGTAATGCATATTGAACTTTAATAGAAAAGTTCTGTTTAGACACATTCTCATAATTTTCTGTATCCTCTGTAGTCATTGAATTTGAATTGGATTCTTGTACAAGCCTTACCAGATCTTCTTCATCCAATGTTAATAATTCCTCAACCTCTTCAGCAGACATATCATCAAACCCTGTACCAGATATCGAACGTGCAATATTAATTATCTGATTGTACTCGGTGTGCTTACATGGAATATTGGAGTCTTCACAAACAATATTCGGTAAAAGAGCTTTCCAACTGGCATTCAATGTTGAAACTTTAAGATCACTTATAGCTGAAGATACAGTATTAATGCAATCCAAGATTGAAAATTCTTTCCAAACTTGGATAAGTGTCTTATTTTCTGCAGCTTCTAACTTATCTAAAATGGACTGAAAAGAAATTCGGATGTAATATGCTTTAAATGTTGATATTACACCTTGATCCAGTGGCTGGATTAGTGATGTAGTATTTGGTGGTAGAAATATAATCTTTACATTTGGATGTTCTAACTCCTTCGGATGTCCAGGGGCGTTGTCTAGTAGTAGTAATACTTTGAAACTCAAATTTTTCTTTTTTAAATATTCTTCTACATCAGGCACAAAACAGTTGCGAAACCAATCTGCAAACATAGATAAAGTGATCCAAGCTTTATTGTTAGCTCGCCAATAAACCGGTAGCTGCTCTTTATCTAAGTTTTTCAACGAGCGAGGATTCATTGATTTGTTTAAAAATAATGGTTTCATACAAAAATCTCCTGATGCATTACTGCATAAGAGAAGAGTGATCCTTTCCTTAGATATTTTGTATCCAGGCATAGAGTTCTGGTTTTTTGAAATATATGTACGAGATGGCAGTTTTTTTCCAGTTTAAACCAGTCTCATCGGCATTAAAAATTTGGTCCGCTGCATAACATTCATCTTTAACAATTGTGTGCAGTTTTGTTGTAAATTGACGAGCAGCCTCTACATCTGCAGAAGCACATTCTCCGTGGAGCCGGATATTGTGTAGGGAGTACCTTGCTTTAAACCTTTCCATCCAGCCTTTACTTGCACAAAATGATTGCGATTGTTGGTCTGTGGTAGATTCCTGGTGTTCTTGTAAATGTTTATAAATCTTAAGCGCTTTTTGTTTGATAATGTTCCCGCTCAAAGGCACTCTTTTATTTACACAATCATCAATCCATATTGAAAGTGCTTTCTCAGTATTGATAATATTTACATTTGTTGAACAAAAACTTCGTTTAACACCTAAAGGTATTATTGATGCATACTCTCTTATTTTTTCTTCATTCTTTCTTATTGTACGAATAGAAGCTTCGTTCAAGTTCTCTGTCTTTGCAACAACTGATAATTTTTCTCCTTTCTTTAGTCGGTCCAAAATTTTTACTTTTGTTTCAATTGAAATTGTACACCTTTTTTTAACTATCTTTTGATTTTCGGCAGACATTTTGTAAATTAAGGATTTAAAAAACACTAGAAATTATTTGAACACTATAAAAACTTGGTTGAAAATAATAAAAAATTCGAAACTCAGGATCTTCTGCACTTTATACTCAAATAACTTCAAACTACCCTTTAATGAAAATTTCAATAAATCCATCAAAAGAAATATCGCAACGATGGTCGACGGGTATTCCCCTTAATTTTCACAAAAGTATATAACGGGTAAAAGTAAACAAGATGAAATTTCAAAGAAAACTCGCAACGAAATTTGAATCATAACGGTTTACCAGCTAGGGTCCAATGAAATTTTTTGTTAGACTACACATATCTCCCTGTATTTTTCTAACCCTATAAGCTATAAGCAAATTTGAAGATATAAGCAATTTTGATGTTAAAATTGGCTTTATTTGGTACATTTTTAGTACTTGCCTATGTCGGAAAGCACCAAATAAGACCAATTTTAACATCAAAATTACTTATAACATTATTCATATAGAAATATTCCAAGCTTTCTAATTATGAAAAAATTATAAGGTACCTACGATTTTTTTTAGAGAAAAAGTTAGTTTTGCTTGAAAGTGTTGTTAAAAAAGACAACATTTTTACTTTGACGACTCACAACTCTGGAAGTTGGTAAGATGGAACCGTCATTTTTAGAACAATAGATAGGTGGGAGTGTTCTGTGTACAGTGGTGTCTTATTCATGGAAATTTGTTATAGGATTACAAAAATATTAGGTGATATGTAAAACATTAACAAACAAATTGCATCGGGCCTTAGCAAGTAAACCGTTACGAATCCCCCCACCCATACAATTTTTTATTTGTCTGACCAAATCCAATCGCCAGCCAGGAACTTTGTAAACTTAGTGTATACACCGGTATGTTTTTTACTCTTTTTCAAAAGAATTACTTGAAAATCGTGTAGTTTGAAATCGTGTAATTCGGGGGAAGGTATACGTGTTCTTCGAAACTCGTGTTCTTCAAGTACCGTGTTCTTTGGGGGTTACCTGTATTATAGTAAAGTAAAAGTAAATAAGTAATTAGTAAAATCGAATTATTTGCAGATTTATAAAAAGTAAAATGATCAAATAAAATGAGCTCAATAATTTCGAATTTCGGTAAACGCCTCTATTCGTGGGTGTACTTAAATCCAGATGCTTCAGCCTACGCTATTCATGAACTACAACTCTTTACTATATACAGTCAAACCTGCGTTAGTGAGAACTGGATAAGTGAGAAACCTCTACAAAGGAGAGTAATTGCCAGGTCCCGTCATTTTAACCCTCTAAAACCTCTATTAGTGAGAATCAGAAACCTCTATAAGAGAAAGCCGTTTTTCCCTCGTGGACCTCTATAACTGAGACTTATTTGTTTGTACCTCCATAAGCGACAGTTTAGCGCATGATTTGCTAGTTTTTATTAAATTTCGAGGAAATACAATGGGTGGGGTAACCGCACAGAAGTCGTTTCAATCAGGTGTTTCGAGTTTTCAATTGAATTTTCCCGTGATTTGACCCACATATTTGCTGAACTTACTGCAGATTATGTGTTTCAATTGCAAGAAAGGTTTAACACGCACTCAAAACATACACGAATAATCAAAGTGTTGCCGTTAAGTGATAAACCTTGAAATTAAGTGAAGTAAGCGAAATAAATCTGCATGAAAATGTCCTGTATAAAATTTACGTAACACCAATAGGTTTCGAGATATGGCGTTAAGAATACTCGGGCATTGCACTGCATTCGTTTCCGCACCACCTTTGAAGTAGAATGCAAGGCGCGTTTTTTTTACATGGTATTCCCAGTAGGCCTAGTCCATGGGTTACAGGTTATAATATAATTTTGTTTATTGTTGTTAATTTTCGCTGAAGAGATAGAGAGATAACCAACAAAATTATTTCATACCTTGTAACCTATGGACTAGGCCTACTGGGGATACCATGCAAAAAGGCTGCCTGAGTTCTACTTCCAAGGTGGTGCGGAAACGAATGCAACGCGATGGCCGAGTTTTCTCAGCCCCATATCTCAAAAACTATTGGTTCTACGTAAATTTTGTACAGGACTTTTTTATGCAGATTCATCTCACGAACAATCTTTACTTAGCCGAAAATTGCGTAAAACCGATAATTTACGAGATATTGGAGAAAAAGAGATTTTAGGGACCTTTGACCCCCTATAACTCGAGTAGCCGGTCAGTTGGCTTTATGGACTTTTGGGAAATTATTTGTGACCCCAAAATAAAGAGAATCCCGCTGATAAATCTCCAGTTGCATTTTTTCAGAGGTTCATGTATAAAGTGACTGGGCTAATATATAAATACCGTATTAGGGTATTCCGTATTATAGCCTGATCAGGTCCGGATCATATTAGGGCATTCCCTATTTCATTTCTACTCGGGTTAGCTTCCGCTTGGCTGCAACATTCATTGCTTGGTATTTTGTGCATGTTGCAATGAAGTGATGAGCATGACAAGCTGCATAAGAATTTTGATTCCTTGAATGATGCGTATATGTACTCCGAGTTGATGCAATCAAGTTCGGTTGCGCTACAGGTTTGGTGACAAGCACGTCGGAGATGGATTCCAATATCCTTAATCGGGTATTCAAAAAAGTCTGAAACTGTGCAAAGCTAGGTAAGGTTTGACTTGCTCCTTGTTCTTTCTCCCATAATTTTAGGGTTATGAAAGGCAACTTTTTTTTTTATGTGGCAGTGCTAAGCTCAGGAGTCACCCTTTGTACTACTAGTCCGTCATGTCATTTGTCACGTCATGGTGCAATGTCTAGCAGTAAGCTTAGTACGGGGGGATGGGGAGGGGTATAGGTTAAGGGTTAAAAGGTACGGGGGGGTATTGAAGAAGGTGGTAATGAACCCTGCGTTTGAACTCTTGGATGTTGTAGGAGCTCGGAAATACTGACTGCGAGAGATTATTCCACAGTCGAGTTGTTCTATTAACAAACGAATTCATATCTTGTTGAGTGCGTGAAAGGGGTAGTTGCAGGTGAAGGGAATGAGACGAGTGGGCTAATCTGGTGTTGCGGGTATAAGATTGCCGTGGAGGCAGGAGAGCGTTTAACTCGGAGGAACAGTCACTGTGGTAGTAGCTATAAAATTTTGTCAGTGCTGCTACATTCCTACGGTGGCCCAGGGGGTCGATGGTGGAGCAGGCGGTGTCGTCATCAATTAACTTGAGTGCCCTTTTTTGCACCTTATCTAACCATGCTAAGGTGGTTAATGGGGCGCCGCCCCAAACTAGGGAGTTATATTCGAGAAGAGGCCGAATGTAGGCTTTATAAATAACAGCGCGGGCCGATGGCTGGAGGAGGAACTTGCACCTCTTAAGAAATCCCAGGCACTGGGATGCTTGTTTGGCAATTTGGAATATGTGGTCATTCCATCGCAAGTCTTTGGCTAATGTCACGCCTAAGATGTGTAAGGATGGGTCGGCCATTAGTTGGACTTTATCCACTTTCAAGGGTGAAGAGGTGTTGAACTTCTTTTTGGAGATAAGACAGTACTTGATTTTGTCGGGGTTGAATTCAACACGATTCTTCTTTCCCCACTCTAGAATGAGTTTAATGTCGTTATTAATCGACTTGGACATTAGTTCGCGATCATCAAGACAGGATCTGGCATGAGTCTGTCTTGTATCGAAGCAGTACGAGTACCGTAGAGTACCGTCGTCAGCGAAGCTGAGAAGTGGGTTGGAGGGGATTGAAAGAAGGTCATTTATAAAGATGAGATGGCCGGTGATAAGATTGACCCCTGGGGGACCCCCGCAGAGATCGGGTGGGATGCGGATTTGACGCCATCCAATACTACTTTGATTGAACGGCCGGAAAGGAAGTTCTCGATCCACTTCTGTAGAAGTGAGTCGACTCCAATAGCTTTGAGTTTAGCTAACAGGGCTGGGTGCCAAACTCTATCGAAAGCCTTGGAGATATCTAGAGCAACCAGACTAGATTCACCGGATCCATGCAGACTACGGCTGAGGTGTTCTGTAAGACAGACTAAAAGATCGCCAGTGGATCTTTTTTGTCGGAAGCCATACTGTCTGTCGTTTATGAGTAGGTTGGATTCTAGATATCCCATAAGTTTCTTGTTAATTATCGTCTCCATTGTTTTGGAGAGAATAGAAGTAATTGCTATTGGGCGGTAGTTAGAGGGGTCGTTTTTCGGTATGGGCTGAACATGGGCAAGTTTCCAAGAGTCGGGATAAACTCCGGAGAAATATGACAGGGAAAATAATTTGCGCAGAGGTTTAGCCAAAGGTGAGGCACATTGTTTTAAGACGATAGGGGGTATATTATCGGGTCCAGTGGATTTGTTGACATCGAGCTCCTTGAGGCACCTGTACACCTCGCGAGTCCTGAAGAAAACCCTGTCCATTAAATGAGCGCTGTGCTCGAGGACCGGGGGTAGCGTATCATTTTGGGGTAGAGAAGAATTTGAAGCAAACACAGATGCTAATAAATTGGCCTTGGATTTGCTGTCTGTTATTACCTTCTCATTGTGAATAAAGGAAGGGGTTGAAGTTGTAGTGAAATTCTTCTTGATGGAACTTACCAAGGACCAGAAGTTTTTGCTACCGGAGGTTGCATTTAGGAGTTTACTTCTCAATTTGTTGTCAAATAAGGTTTTGACTTTCTTGATGGCGGTTTTACAAGAATTTCTTTGTTGTACGTACTCTAAACGGAGCGATTCACTCGGGAAGCTCTTGTACGCTCGGAAGGCGGCTTCTTTAGTTTTGATTGCATTTATACACTCCCGATTAAACCATCTGTTGGGCCTAGGCTTCACAGATTTGGTAGAGTGGGGAATAAACAAATGCATTCCTGCCTGTATGATCCTGGTGATACGGATAGCGGCAGAGTTGGCGTTTCTATTCCGAAAACACAGATTCCAGTCTGTAGACTGGAAAAAATTAATAAGCCCCAGCCAATTGGCCTTCCCATAATGCCATACAGTTCTTCGAACTGGTTTGGGAGGGGTGGGATATTCGAATGGGAAATTAGCGCTGATTAGGCAGTGGTCTGAATTACCGAGAGGTGAATCAACTTCGACGGAGTAACGTGCTGGATGAGAAGTAAGGAAAAGATCAAGGAGATATCTTCCTTGACCAGCAACATCAGGGACTCTTGTGGGATGATCCACAATTTGTTGCAAGTTATTGATGTCTGCAAAGAGCTCGACGTCCTTGCCAGAAATACTGGTGCTATTTGAGTAAGTCAGCCATTTAACGTTGTGAACATTGAAATCACCCAAAACGATGATTTCACACTCAGGATTGGACGACAAAAATCCCGAGGTTTGTTTCGGAAATAGTATCAAAAGATAAGGTGGAGGCTTCGTTACTTATGTTAGGGCTTCTGTATAGGAAGCAGAAGAATATGACGTGGCTTTGTAAAATGATTTTAATCCAAAGATAATTAAAATCTGAAGTCGCGCTGGAATATATTTTATAATAAGCCACGTCGTCCCTAACATAAATGGCAATACCCCTATGGAGAGAGAGATTGTGCACTAAAGTGTATCCCGAAACCGGGTAATGACCGAAGTCATTATCGGGTGATATTTGGGTTTCACTAAGTGCGAAGATTGGGGTTTTATAATTAGATAAGTGGCACTCAACAAAAGAGAAATTCGCATGAAGTCCACGAATGTTACAAAAGTCAATACCAAAACTTGACTTGTAACGGGACTTCGGTTGCGCAGGCTCAATCGCCACGTTCTCGGGGATATTTCCCGGCATTACATTTGCCGCAACCATCAGAGTCAATAAAATTTGTCCTCGTCAAAGTGTTATGCCTTTTGAGACGGGGCAAATTTCATCGACCGACAGATTTTAGCCGCGGCACCTGCAGGAACGAGATGCGAGAGAGGGTATGGAGCAAGGGTACTTACTTGTGCCGTTCGTCGGTCCGGTCGGTCGTTGAGTCTATTGAAGGGTGATGGGCCTTCGCGTTAGACCGCGCTCGTTATTATTATTTTTTTTTTTATTAGTTTTTTTGTGCACTTTTTTTATCGATTTCTCGCACTCTTTTTGTGTAACAGTTTTTTTTTTTTTTTCGTTTGTGTCGGCGCGTTTTTAGGGACCGGGACAGCACACGTCCGTTTTCTTCGCTGTCCTAACCCAAACTCACTTCTGCACAATTAAATAAATTAGAATGGCATCCCACGAGCTCGTGTCAACATCCAAACCCTTCAGTTGTTGAAGACATTCCGAAGTTGTATTAATCAACGCCTTCATCCCCTTTGCTGTCTCCGTTTTTAATTTGGAAGTGCTCAAAAACGTCTTTAATTGGTGATTGACTAAAATGCGTTTATTTTCATAACGCTCCTTTAATTTTGCCCAAGCAGGTGCGTAATCCTCGTTCGTAGTTGGTACGTGTCTTAGCAGAGCTTCTGCTTCACCAACTAAACACTCCTTTAAGTAATGTAGTTTTTGCACAGGATATAACTTGGAGTTATCATGAACCAATGACACGAAGACATCATGGAATGACTTATTCGGGGTAACTGTATGTCATTCTTTGCTACAGTTGCTGTTGTAGGTGAAACGTTTGAAGGGGTAGGTATTGGCAATACCTGCTGTTTCTCTAAACCATCCATGAGATCTCCCAGATAATCAATGTATTTGGCTTCCGCATCTCCATACCGATCCAATTCAAAATATTCTTTAGAAGCTTCCGTGGATTGTAGCGCTGCTGCAGCATGTAACGTGAGGTCACTTTTTTGGAACTCCTCCCAAATTGCATTTAACCCAACGATCCTAGATTTATAGAATCCTAAATGCCTTTTTGCTATGGCTGTCTTTTTGGCATTCTCAATGTATTTGTATAACCGCTTACTTAATCGCTCTTGGGTGCGGCATAAGTCTGCTACTGACTGCATTATTTTAGGATATTTTAGCTATTTGTTCCCAAAATAGAATAAATAACAAAATTTTAATGTGCCACCACGTATTTCCTGGATGGAACCACCAAATATTCAAAACTGATAATTTGCATTGGAAAAAAATAAGAAACTAAAAACGTGAAGACATTAAATTCAATTATTGTTGATAGCTCAGCGTAACACGATTGATGAGATCTGTTGAAGACCGCACAACTTCAACAATTTGGAGCGGTTTGACTTGATAAAATAAAAGAATAGAACTGAATGTATGGTTACTGACGTGTTTATTGTCACTGAGCCTTAATGCTCGTATCTTCTACATATTTATACAATTCTTTATTGCTTAATTAGCAATAACAAAGTTATTGCACCTGAATGCGTGAGTCAAGAGTTCATTCACCAATTTTTAATTTTCGTTGGTTATTGCTGACATTGCAGATCGACCCGTGCAGGTGAATGAGCTTTTGATTCAGCATTTTAATTTATTAATTGTTTTTCATAACATAATTAATTGTTTTTCAGAACTTAGGAATTGGCCTAAATCTTAATATTATGTGATGTTTTATAATGTGCTGGGCACATTCTCCTCCGTCGAAATTGAGAGAAAATTTCCTCTCCATGAGCTGGATGGTTTTACGGCCGACTCTCCTGTGTTCGTCAACGAAAGCCTTTCGCCTGCCAACAATAATCTGCTGCGGGCGGCCTTAAAATTACGTAGGCTAGGTTTGCTGTTTTCTGCATCAACCAGTGATGGCCTTGTGAGAATCAGGCGGAAGAAAGATGACAACTTTACCATCGTGCGTAATATTAATCAACTGCAATGCCCATCAACCGAGACATTGGAGCCGCGCACTGATAGCGTCTAATGGATCGTTGTTTTTGATAATTTTGGTGTGTGTTGAGCTCTTAAGTTTAATGCTTCCCAATAGCTTAAATTTTATATTACTCCATACTTTTTATTTATTTATTTATTTCATATTGAATAGGGATGTACACAAGACTGACATCTTTTAGAGTACATAGAACAATAAATTGATAAAAATAAATTTTAATTATACATATTTACTAGTCTAAACTTAATAAACTAAGAAGAGGGGAAAATAGGGAAAAGAAAGAAAATATTTTGAAGTAAAGATCATAGAGAGGAAAGAGAACAGAGAGAATGAAAATAGTAATAAAAAACTTTGCTAAGATAGGACAAGAATATGTGGAAGTAAAGAAGAGAAAGTTTAGAAATACTAGAAAGAAGAAGAAGAAAGAAAAAGAGATGCTTGCCTTCTGAATGCTGTGACTGTGCCTATTCTTTGGATGTAGTTAGGAAGACTATTCCAGAGCCTAAGCGAGTACACAAAGAAAGAACGACTACCAATTAAGGAGAAATGTGCGGGAATGAGAAATTGAATTGACCGCAGGGATTGGAGGGGCGTAAGGAAGTCGGAAAGATAAGACGGACTGTTAGTACGGAGAACTTTATGCAGGAGGACCAATGCCATAACATCAAAAGAGTGAAAAAGGCCGCAACCCAGCAAGGAATTTTGCACACCAGACACATGATCAGACCTCCGCATGTGAAAAATAAACATTAAACAATCGTTAAAAGCAACTTGGAGCCGCTGACGGCAGGATGAATCGAGGGATATATATACAAGGGCACCATAGAGGAAATGAGGTAGAACGAGGGACTTAACAAGTTTGAGGCGAATAGATGGCGATAAAAGACTAGAATATAGCCAGAGTTTGCGTAAAGTGCCATAGATCTTGGAGATCATAAGTGAAACATGTTTGCAACAGGATAGTTTGGAGTTAATAACAATACCAAGATTATTTATACAGTCAACAATAGGAAGAGGGGTATTATCAAGTAAGAGAGATGGGATGTTGTCAGTGGACAAAGAGCGACGACTAAGAAATAGTACTTGGGATTTATTAGGATTGAGTTTAAGGAAATTGAAAGAGCACCATTCATTAATTTGGGATAAAGTATCATTGAAATCCGAAATACAGAGTTCAAGCTGACTAGGAGGACATGATGTATACAGCTGGAGATCATCAGCATATAGATGAAAGGAGGAACGATGGATAACAGAGGGAAGATCATTGACATATAGCGAAAAAATAAGAGGGCCAAGTATAGAGCCTTGCGGAACTCCCAAAGGCACAGGTAGAACCGAAGATTCAACATTGTTATGGCGGACACACTGAAGTCTATTAGAGAAAAGAGAATAGAAAAGTCGAATAGCAGAGGAAGAAAAGTGGTAGAGTTGGCTAAGTTTGGAGAGCAGAAGAGAGTGAACCACAGAATCGAAAGCCTTAGAGAAATCCAGAAGAACCAGAATCGCAATATCACCCTTGTCGATCGCAGAGCGCAAGTCAGTCGTTACCTTTAATACAGCTGTTTCACAGCTATGGGATCTACGAAAGCCGGATTGGAATTTAGAGATGAGGTTATTATATTCAAGATGTTGCAGAACTTGGGTATACACAATTGTTTCAAAGCCTTTGGCAAGAAAGGGAAGAATACTGATAGGACGAAAATCTGATAAGTCAGCAGGAGAGGACTTTTTAGGTAAGGGAATGACTCTGGCTTTCTTCCAAAGCGAGGGAACTTGAGAAGTTGTCAGGCAGTAATTGTAGATATGCGTGATAGTTTCCACGATTAGTGGCAAGAGTAGCTTAAGAAAGCGGGGGGAAAGCTCATCACAGCCTATGCTATTAGAAGAAATAGATAGCAATATCTCAAGGACTTCAAGCGAGTCGACACAGCGGAATTTAAAACCATCAGAACTAAGTGAGTCAAAGCAGAAAGGACTAGGAAAGGAGGTGGATGCAGAGGTAGGGGTAGACTGAATGAAAGATGAATTGAGAAGGTTCACATCAGCCTCAAACGGGACTACCGCAGGAGCATGAATGCCCAGCGAACGAAGATTAGCCCAAAGCTCTTTAGAATTTAGTTTTGGGTCAAGCTTACGAGAATAGTACTCACGCTTCAAAGATTTAACCTTGCTATTTATGAGGTTTCGAAGCTGTTTGTAGTCATTACGGTAACTGAGATTCCTAGTCCTGCGATAGCGTCTATACAAGAGCTCCCGCTGAATTATAAGGTCACGGACTTCACGACAGAGCCAGGGACAAGGAGAGGAGGGACTACGTGCTCTTGTAACAAGGGGTACACATTGATCATAAGCAGATAAAATGAATGAGGTCAAGATATCGACTTTGGTGTCAACAGAAGTTGTGTTGTAGATAACACTCCAGGGCATAGAGGATGCGACTTCAGAAAGCAGGTCAGAACTAACATTCCTATAATCGCGATAAGAAAAGGAGGAAGGTGCGGAGCAGGGAAGAAAATCAAAACGAGAGGAGAGGAATAGGATATCATGATCAAGAAAGCTAGGAGGGGAGATTTGATTGAATTTTAACACTGAATCAATGGATGTAGCAGTAAGAACATCAAGTTGGGACGGGTTTAGACAGTGCAGATAAGTTGGGAGTTGATTTAAAACATGTAAATCCAGAGATTCAAGAAAATGTCTGAGGGTGTTCGCACGTGTATTAGCTTTCAACAAATCAACATTAAAGTCGCCAGCAGC
This sequence comes from Thereva unica, assembly GCA_949987705.1. Lineage (NCBI taxonomy): Eukaryota > Metazoa > Arthropoda > Insecta > Diptera > Therevidae > Thereva > Thereva unica. Next base: position 69,226,388 of record OX465281.1, read on the forward strand.
AATCATATTCTCATAGCGGCGAGAAAGGCTAGAGACAAGATTGTAAAACTTAGCAGCGATATCTGGATTGAATAAATTAGGAGGACAGTACACATTGATCACAACACAACTATCGCCAGCAGACTTTATTTCGACAGCTATGAACTCAAAATGAGAGCCACTGGACTTGCCTACCACTCTAGACGAGAGCGAAGAGTTTACATATATGGCAACACCACCACCGGTACGATCAATGCGATCGTTACGATGCATCGAAAAATTTGGAAATGAAACAAAGGATGAGGGAATTTCTGGTTTCAACCAAGTTTCACTTACCAGAAGGACGTGCATTTTCGTATGTTCAAACATTTATCTCAGCTCCTCCATTTTATTTTTTAAACTCCTAGCATTCAGAACGCATAAGTTCAGCCCAGAGGATGAGGAACAAAGGATGTTAAGTAGCATTCCCTCAAAGTGCACTCGATCAGCAGAATTATTAGTAATAGAGACTAATAAGATGCACAGCCACAAGCACAAAAGCAAACATGAGGTAGAATATAAGTACGAGAAGAGAAAAGAAAAGAAAGAAGGAAAAAAAATAAGTAACAGAGATCATAAAAGAAAGAGTTAACTTATAACTAAAAATTAAATGTAAAATCAAAACAAAATTAAATATAAATAAATGTGAAAAAGGAAGAAAGAAAAAGAAAACATTAATAATAACAATAACAATAGTAATAAAAATAATAATAAAAATAATAATAAAAATAATAATAATAATAAAAATTAAGTTATTTAGAACAGCTAAATTCATGTACGCATTCATAAGGACAGCTCCATGGTGAGATCATAGAGGAGAGCCAACACAGTCTTTTAGGTCCAGGGCCGAGGTGAATCTGCGCGGCTGCTGATTACGTTCGAATTGGACATAAACATGGCCACGCCTGGTAAATACAGAGGTGACGAGATTCCTTTTAAGAAGTTTACGTGCCGTCTGATATATGTCATTATTCTTCGACGTCAAACTTTCGGTAACACGAACCACACTGTCAGTGGCGAACCCAAGGTTTAGTTTTTTCAAAGTTAACGTCCCATGTTGACGACTTTTTTTCAAAAATTCCAGCTGCTCATTGGCAGACGGGAATTTAGCAATAAGTAGAGGTAAACTCTCTTTCCTGATGGTCGCAGACTGTGTGGCGGAGCCACGACTCTGTTGTGGACGGAAAACATGGACATAAGGGGAGAGATCGTGTCCAATAGTTGACGCAACAGCATTCACAATCAGTCTAGGATTTTCACCCTCACTAGATGGAATGCCGCGCAAGACTAAATCTTGAAGCCTAGACTGGCGACGTAGATCCTCCAGTTCATTCGAGACTGTGGCTAAGTCATGCTGCACAGTCTCAACTTCGTCTCGCAGCTTTGCTATTTGATTATTAAATGTACTGCTCACCTCGTCAATTTGCGGCGACAGCCGGGACAGCTCGATTTTAATCCTGTCATCGAAAGCAGCAAACTTTTCATCAAGCAGCCGATTAATGCTATTGTTCGTTATATATTCATGCTCGTTCCCGATTAAATGCTGTTCCTTCGTTGTCGACTGTCGCTTCTTGTTGGTGTTTATTGTTTCGTCTTGTTGATCTGTTATTAAATGTCATATAATTTTAGTTGCGAGGACGGGGTGAGAACATTAGTAAAAATTTTTAGCTCGAAATGCACAGGTTTTAATACCTTCTCTTCTCGTCTTCTAAATTCGCGAAGCATTCGTCCGAAAATTGGTGAACTGAACGAAATCTTCATAAATTCTGGTGTGCACGCTATATTTATATGTGAAAGTTGGCTTAACTCTTTTATTCCTTCCTCCATCGTATCCATTGGTTGTTACAAATTATTCCGTAATGATAGGCAAGGGCGCGTCGGCGGGGGAGTTGCTATATACTTACGTGAAAACTTAATGTCTAAAATTGTCGGATTCTCTAAGCAACCGGGAATTGAATTTCTATGTGTTGAAATTTCTAATGGTACTGATAAACTCCTTCTTGTCTGCGTTTACTCTCCTCCGGGCCTGTTTAACCCTGCTAATGCTCACGAACTTGTCGAATGTCTTGAGCACCTCTCCAGTGTGTATAAAAACATATTGGTTGGTGTGGGGTATTGTATAAATGAAACGCACCACATATAATAATGATAATAATAATGATTTAATTGATATATTAAAAATACCCAGTGAGGGAGTGCGTGCGTACACTTATTTGGCTCGAGGTAACAGGAAAGGAAGCTACCGGAAATATCGTTATCTTTATGTTGTACCAGAAGAAGAGTTCTACTGGAAGTATTGTTATTTGTACTAGAACAAAGTAAGTATATACATCGCCACATCACTCCCCCTCTGAAAGAAAAAGTTTTGCTCTACTTTTACATTTCAACTTCTTAACATTATTCTAATTTTATTTATTTCTCATCTTTAAACAATTTCATTTCTTTATGTAAGTGACATGCTTTGGTTCTTAAAACTATTCTTCCTCTTTTTTTTTTATTTATTTATTTATTTATTCATTTATTTATTTTTTTTTTACTTCATTTTATTTTGTAAGTGACATTCTATGTTCTTAACGCTACTATTCTAAGTGTAATTCATTTCATGCTACTTAACTAAATTGTCTTATTAACTAACAAAATAAGATACAAATCTGAACTTGAATGAAACTGTCTCAAATGTTAAATGTTACTTGTGGTTTGGATTTAGAGCTAAATCGTGTAACTCTGTTGGAGAAAGTGTCAGAATTTAGAACGAATGCCGGTTTTAACCTATCTATGTTAATTCTTTCTTCTTTGTCATTAACTTGAATTGTGAAACATTTATCTTCTCTTGCTAATACTTTGTGAGGACCGGTGTAAGGAGGGATCAATGAGTTTTTTCTAATAATCTCACGAACAAAAACGTGTGAGCATTTCTTGAGTTCTTGTGGAACGAAAATTTTGGATTGTTTTCTTGTTCTTATGATACGTGGCTTAATTTGTTGAATGGATTCTTTGATTTCTTTTGCCAACGCGGTTGTCATGGGTTTCGTTTGCTCGCTCGATACTAATTCCCCCGGTAGGCGCAAGGATTGACCAAAGAGTAATTCTGCAGGTGTAGCACCCAAGTCCTCTATGACGGCTGATCGTAAACCCAAGAGTAACCACGGCAGGTTTTCGTACCATTTCTTGGGGTTTTCTGAAGCTCTTATTGCCACTTTCAGTTGCCGATGGAATCGTTCGATTGAACCATTAGCCTGGGGATGATATGTCGTTGTGTGAATTCGATGCATGCCAAGGATGTTGGATAGTTCCTTGAAGAGTGTTGACTCGAATTGGGAGCCCTGATCTGTTGTCAGGGTTTTTGGGACACCGTAGCGTGATATCCAACCTCGGAGGAAGTTTTCTACTATGGTATTGGCAAAGATGTTTCTTAATGGAAAAACTTCTGGCCAGCGAGAAAACCTGTCTTTTAGTGTTAAGAGATATGTATAACCTTGAGACGGAGGAAGCGGACCTACTATGTCCATATGGACATGTTCAAATCTACCCGATGGTATTGGGAATTTTCCATGTGGTGAGGAAGTGTGCCTGCTGATCTTGGCTTTCTGACAAGCTATGCACGTTTTGGACCAGCGATTCACATCTTGGTTCATTTTTGGCCAAAAGTATTTTTCACAGATTAGTTTTCTTGTAGCCCTAATGCTGGGGTGAGAGAGGTTGTGTATGGAATTAAAAATCGGACGTCTTAGGTGTTCTGGTAGGTAAGGGCGGTTAGTCCCCGTAGTCGTCTCGCACCACAAGCTAGTACCTTCCAAGGGTACTGATACCTTTTCTAGGAAGAAGGAAGGCTTCTTTTTATCATTTTTTATGTCGGAAAGCATGTTCTGTAGTTCTTCGTCAGATTTTTGGTTTTCGTACAGGCTTTTTGAACAAAGTTTATTGCAATCAACGGAATCAACGCAAGCTCTAGAAAGGGTGTCCGATACCACGTTGAGGGGGCCCTTAACGTACCGCACATCGTTGGTGAATTGCGATATGTAGTTTAGATGGTTGGATTGACGTGGCGACTTTTCGGATTTGCCCTGAAGTGCTGTAGTCAGAGGTTTGTGATCAGTGAAAACGATAAATTCTCTTCCTTCCAAGATGTGTCGAAAACGTTTTGTCGCTAGGTACACGGCTAGAAGTTCTCTATCGAATGTCGAATAACGTTTCTCTGTAGGTTGGAGTCTCTTGGAAAAGAAAGCCAGAGGTTGCCATTGTCCTCCGTTTGACTGCTGTATGACTGCGCCCACAGCATCGTTTGATGCGTCTGTCCAAAGGCTGAGTTTTGAATTTGAATTTGGGTGCGCAAGAAGTGTTTGTGTTCCTAGTCTATTTTTAATTTCATTGAATGCGTTCTCATGCTCCTCTGACCAATTGAAATCAGCTTTAAGTTTTCCCTTGTGGTTTGCATCGCGTAATAGATCATATAGTGGGGAAGCGATGTGCGCGAGATGTGGCACAAACCGGTGGTAGAAGTTTGCCATGCCGAGAAAGCGTTGAAGTTTTTTAACGGTACATGATCTTGGGAACCCTTTAATGGCTTCGACGCGTTCATCAGAGGGCGTGGTTCCCTCGCGTGATATCTTATGTCCTAAGAAATCGATTTCTTCCACTCCAAATGTGCATTTCTTTTGGTTGACCGTGATGCCATATTGTTGCAGGCGAGCAAAGAGAAGTCGAAGATGTGACTTGTGTTCTTCTGCGGAGTGACTGCCCACAAGTATGTCATCCACGTAAACAAAGAGGAAGTCGAGTCCATTAAGAACTTCATTAATAAATCGTTGAAAAGTTTGCGCTGCGTTTTTGAGTCCGAATGGCATTCTGCAGAACTCAAATAGCCCAAAAGGTGTTATAACCGCTGTTTTAAAGACATCTTCTTCGGCTATGGGTATTTGATGGTACGCTTTCACGAGGTCGATTTTTGAGAAGTAAGTGCATCCGTGGAGATTTATACTAAGGTCCTGAATATAAGGCAGAGGGTATTTGTCAAATATAGTAACAGAATTTAGTTGCCTGTAATCGCCGCATGGCCTCCAGTCATTGAGGTCTTTCTTAGGGACCAAATGTAGAGGAGAAGCAACTGGCGAGGATGATGGTCTACAGATGCCAAGCGTAACCATAGACTGAAATTCTTCTTTGGCGATTTTGAATTTTTCAACGTTAAGCCTTCTTGCGCGTACGGATGGCAGAGGCCCTTGCGTGTTGATTCTATGTACCACGTTATGCTTGACTTCTGCATTAAAATTCGGTAAGGCTTTTACTTGCGGGAATTCATTCAAGATGCTTCCAAAATCATCGTGAAGTGAAAAAATTTTTGGGGACGAATGAGAATTAATACGACGAGATATGCACTTTACTGTTAGTGTAGTCGTGTTGTCCACTAGCTTTCTGGTTCTGAGGTTAACCGCAATGTTATGCTTGTATAAAAAATCTGCCCCTATGATAGCATGTTCAATGCTGGCAATGATAAATGTGTGTTCAAATGGGCGTCTCAGATTTAAGTCTAAGTGGAGATGTTTAAGGCCGTGTGTGGTTATGGGTGTGCCATTTGCGGTTACTAAATGGTAGTCCGCTTTACCTTTAAAGTTGGGAAAGTTTGTTTTGGGGATGAGGGAGACTTCTGCTCCCGTATCTATAAGGAAATAGATTTTGAGGGTTTTGTCAAAAATGAATAGGCGGCGAGAGAAGTTAGCTGGCTTCGGGGCCGAGAACGAAGTAGCTACTCTTAGTTTTTTGAGAGTCTTGTATGGTTGCATGGATCTATGCACTTCGTTGCGTTGCTACCAAATTTTTTATGGTACCAACAAATTCGATTGAAGCCCATGTTGCGATTTGTAGGTGTTCGAGAACGAGAGCGGTCTCTCCGGAACCTATTTTGAGAGTCGCTTCTGTCTCTTGTTCGCGCTTGTCGCATTTCCAACTTTCGAATTCTCTGGGATAAGTCTTCTAGTAAACTGGTGACGCGGTCAGTCGTGTCCGTGTGTGTCGGGCATCTCACAGCCTCTACCTTCTGTGTCGAGAGTGAGTCGAAGATTCTGTCTGCAATGGCAAATATTTCTTCCCGAGTTTGTGACTTTTCAATAGCAATTAAACTGGTCTGGATGGGGAAAGGTAATTTGTTCATCCACAGTTTATGCAAAAGGGGTTGGTTAACCAGACTATTCCCCCCCGCTAAAGATTCCATTTGCCGAAAGAGCTCCGAAGGTTTCGAGTCACCTAGATTGACCTTATGAAGGAGTGCATCTAACCTTCGTTCTTCAGAGTCCATGCTGCGCGCAAGAAGCAACGTTTTGAGATTTTCGTATTTCTGCTGTTGAGGCGGCTTTAAAAGGGCATCCGCCACTATCTCCATTACCTCAGGAGTTAAGGATGCCACCAGATAATCGTATTTAGTGCTCGATGCCGTGATGCCTTTTATTTTGAATTGACTCTCGACTTGTAGGAACCATAAGTCGGGTCTAGTGGGCCAAAATGTTGGTAATTTTAAGCTGCCTATGATGGTGCTTGTTAATTCACTGTCACTAGATTGGGAGTTACCTGTTTTTCTATCCCCGGTGCTAGTATTTGGTAATGTGACTTGGGAATGTTCACCCGTTTCCGTTTCGTTTGCGTTACTAGTCATTTTGAATTATATTCTTTTTTAATGTGTACTTTAAACTGGTATTTAGTTTTAAAGTTGAACCAGAACTTAGATATTGCTATGGAAAGATTCGCTTCAGTCGAAACCTTCGGGTAAGACTAATTTTATACTATTCAAAACCTATCGAATCAATGACAAAAAAGAAAGAAAGAAAAAACCGATGTGGTTCGTGACGAAGATCGAAGATAAACAAGATAATTTTTAAAATGAGAAAAAAAAATGCAAAAAATTTTTATGAATCAAACCTGTGTGGTTAAGAGTGTTACATATATGATAATAAGAGTATAATAGTGTTATATATATATATATGATAATATATAGGAAATATGTATGTATAATATATATAAAAATATGTATATAAAATATATGTATTGTGGTATATAAAAAAAAATAAATTGTTGTATCGAAGAATGATGTAAAAGCATTACTCACTCAGGTACCCAGTTCTGACACTTTCTCCTTTCCACTTTTCTATTATATTTTATATTGGTTTACGCTAAAAGAGAAAAATTAACAGTTTAGGCAAAACGAAAACTACTGTAATGAGCTACATATAAATTATGCTTAACTTATGATTTAGTCCTGTGGATGATCGTTAGCCGGAGAACCTCTGTTGGATTCTCTATATACATATATATGTTTCCAGTTCCAGGTGATTGGCTCGACGTCGTTCTCTCCATTCTATAATTTCATTAAATGTCTTCGAAATTGGGAAAGATAAACGATTGTGACAATGAAAACGTTCTAAAAAAAAAACTTTCAACCCTCTCAATATTTTCGCATTTTATTTTAATTTATTTTATTTGACTTTTGCATACAAAAATTAAGCGTATTTTATCCCGATTATTTCAGTTTTGCAAAGGTAAATGGCAAGAGGAGAAAAAAACACTGTGCATCACCGTTACTGTTATTTTCTATTCACTTGTATTTTGTTTTCTCTTTGTTCTTATTTTAAACTATTGTGCATGCTTGCATGGATTTTTATTAATTATTATAGGGAAGAATATTAAAATAAATTAGGACCACATAATATTTCACTAAAAATTCCAAAGTTTAAACCGTAATTAAGTAAGGCGAAATATTAACTTTGAAGAAATTAAATGCGGTCGTATTAAAACAAATTGTCACGCCGGGTTCTAGATCACTGATCTCGATGCGATTTCTATCGCTAGTTGAAAGCCACTGTTATCACCATTGTTGTAATTTTTATAGGTTGAATTTTTTTTTATGCACTTTTATATTATTTGTTGCCATGCCACTGTTTTAAGTTTTCTTTTTAGATGGAATTATACCTCATATGGGGGTTCAATTTTGTTACCTTTCCGTGGGCACATGGTTACCTTTTTACATTGATACTTTTTTGGGGATTTTTCTGATTTTTCGTTCGGGGTCACCAATTATGTGGGGTATTGTATAAATGAAACGCACCACATATAATAATGATAATAATAATGATTTAATTGATATATTAAAAATACCCAGTGAGGGAGTGCGTGCGTACACTTATTTGGCTCGAGGTAACAGGAAAGGAAGCTACCGGAAATATCGTTATCTTTATGTTGTACCAGAAGAAGAGTTCTACTGGAAGTATTGTTATTTGTACTAGAACAAAGTAAGTGTATACATCGCCACAGTTGGAGGTGACTTTAATGTTAATCTATTGAAACAGTCAACCTTACAAAGCTCATTTCGGTACGCCATGCATTCTCTTGGTTTGGAGGTAATTAACGAGCTTCCCACATATTTTAATTGTAGAATATCCTCTTTGCTTGATATGTTCTTAACAAACGACACTAGCTCTATTCTTTTTCAAAACCAAATCTCTCCACCTAGTTATTTGGATCATGATATTATATTCGCATGCTATAGCTTTAATGTCGATCCTCCTTCTATTAAAACAATTACTTATCGTGACTTCTCTAATATTGATCAGGAGCTTCTTAGCCAAAGATTTCTTTACCTACCCTGGACCAATATCTTCACATTGGCTGAGGTAGATGAAAAAATAGATGAGTTTAACAGGATATTCCTTGATCTTTACGATGAATTTGTGCCCCTAAGAAGTAAATCTTTATCAGCTAAATCTAAACCTTGGTTCACTGCGGAAATTAAATCGCTTATTATTGAAAGGGAGTTCGTCTATCGTTGGTCCATAAAAGTAAAAACTGAAACAGCAAAAAGATCTTTTAAACGCCTTCGTAATTTGATTGTAGCAAAAATTAAAGAAGCCAAACGCGATTTTTACTCCCGAAAGCTTGACCCATCCCAATCCGTGAAAACTGTATGGAAAAATCTGCGCATTTTGGGTGTCCACTCTAAAAATGAAGCTGCTGCTAGCAACCTAAGTCCCGAGAGTCTTAATCAATACTTTATATCCAACCAAGCAGCTGATCAGGTTACAACCTCTTTTATAGATTCATCTGATGGCTTCAGCTTTCGTTGCGTTGATTCTCTTGAAGTTATCTCTGCTTTAAATTCAATCAAATCTACAGCCACTGGTAGTGATAAAATTTCACCACGATTTCTAAAAATGATAATTCCATGTTTGCTGCCTACTGTAACACACATTTTTAACTCGTGCCTTATGCCTAATCTCCAATGGCAAAACCAACCACGAACCAACCAACCATAGTGCTGCATCCTATTCCTTCCCATTGTAAATTAAATTATCCGTCTCGCTCGTGTTTTGGTCGACATGGGTAACTTTCCGTATGTGTTAGTTAAACCATTTGAGTTGCCACATGAAATTCAGCGGCCAATTTAGTACAAAAAATGTCAAAAATCAAGGCATAAATGACGTTTAATTGTTTTTGCAATATCCCGCCAAAAAATTTGTCAACAGAAAAGTCTAATCTAGTAATAATAATAACAAAACAGACATTTCTGACAATTCACATCTACAGTGATAGAAATGTGTGTGAACACATTTTGTCAGCAAAGGCATTACGGTATCGAAATTTCCCACTTTGTGGAAGCATGCATTGATTACTCCCATACCCAAGTGCCCCTCTCCTGCTATTCCATCTGATTTTCGGCCTATTAGTATTCTTCCCTTCCTAGCAAAGGTCTTTGAAAAACTGATTGCAACTCAAATACTTGAGTACTGTGAACGACTCCAAGTTATTAATGTATGGCAATCTGGCTTCCGCAAACATCACAGCTGCGAAACTGCACTTCTTAAAGTCACAAATGATATTCGCAACTCTCTTGATGAACATCACATTTGTTGTATGTTGCTACTTGATTTTTCGAAAGCTTTCGATAGCGTCAATCACTCTTTGCTCTTGCAAAAACTCTCCTCGCAAGTATCTTTTTCTTCAACTGCTCTTAAACTTCTGCATAGCTTTTTAACAAACCGCTCACAAAAAGTTAAACTCGGCGACTCTAGTTCCTCCAATTCTTTACTTAACTCTGGAGTTCCTCAAGGTTCTATTCTTGGCCCACTTTTGTTCAGCGTTTTTATTAATGATCTTCCTCTAGTAATAAAGCATTCTAAGATTCATATGTATGCAGATGATGTGCAGCTTTATTTCTCTTCGCCAAAAGATCAAATCCACAATTGTGTGGAGAAGATCTCGGCAGATTTGCACAATGTCTCAAGCTGGTCAGCACTGAACTTGCTACAGCTAAACCCATCGAAGTCTCATTGTATTTTCTTCTCACACTCTTCCATCTCTCAAACTGACCTTCCAGTAATTTTCTTAAATGAAGTTCCTCTCGTTCGCGTTTGTAAAGTAAGAAATCTAGGGATTGTTCTGAATAGTAGTATGACCTGCTGCGACCACGTCAATTTCGTTATTGGAAAAACATATGGACTCCTGTCCAAACTCAGATATCACTGTGGGTTGCTTAAAAGGGCTGTCCGTTTGAATTTAGTGAAAGCCTTACTTCTACCTCTTCTAATGCATGGCCTTTCTATTTTCCCCTCTCTCGATTGTTCCTGCGCTAGAAAGTTCGAAGTAGCCTTTAACGATTGCGTTCGGTTTGTTTATAAGTTACGCCGCTTTGACCATATTTCACCCTACTTGAATTCGGTTTTGGGCTGCTCCCTTAATGATTATCGCAAATTTAGGCTTTTGCGTCTACTCCACGATATTCTGCACCAGCGCAAACCCGCATACCTTAATGAGTTCGTTCAGTTCTCACAATGCCTTAGAAATAATAATTTAATTATTCCGCGTTTCCGCACGTTAATTGGACAGCGTTCTTTCTTTGTCTTCGCGGCTGTTTTATGGAACTCACTCCCAGTCTATTTGCAACGTATTGATTCTGTGAACATCTTCAGGAAGCGTCTCTTCGAATTCATTTCTAATAGAATTGATTAAAGCATGAATATATAACTTTCTTCTTTCTTTCTATTATATAGCTTACTTCTTTTTTATATATAACTTTCTTTTTTTATATTTTGTATTTTACTATTTTAATTTATTTATTCTTTTTTTTCTTTTTTCTCTGTTTTTTTTTTTTTGTTTCTATCTCCTATGTTTTATTCTTTTTTAGTTTTTCTCACTTATATTTTACTTTTATACTCTTCAATTTTTCCATATAATTTTGTTTTGTATAATTTTTGTTGCCTTTAATGAATGTACTATAATAAGATCCTATCTTTGTACATACTTTTGAAAATAAATAATAATAATAATAATAATAATATATCGCAAGAGAAGTCGTCGTCCTTGATTTTCTGCGACTTTCTAGGATCTGGCTGCGGACGCCTGTCCCTCGGTGTTTTCCTCTGAATCCTTAGAACCCCCTGCTTCTTATACTTGCAGTATACCAGTATGAGGATGACAATGGTAGCCAGCGTATACATGCTGAAGTAATGATGTATGTGGTGGTGGTTTAAGGTTGGCAGATCGTTGATATGTTGCTGCTGTTTCTTGAGTGCACCGCGTAACTCGTCTAAATCCAGGTTGTCCACCTCCTAGAAGATCTGTGGTGCGAAGGATACATTTCCTTCCCTCATCTTGTAGGTTAGATTAAGATGAGCAGAAATTACTTGTGTTTCAGGTATGAATGATGTCCTTCCCGTGACCTTGTTGTCGGCTTGTATAGACAGCGTCGGGTAATTGATCATGCACGTTGGTTGAAGTTGGATAATACCAGACTCACTAAGGGTTAGCACAGCTTCACGACAAATTATATCGAAGTGAGTTTCTTCATCCATGATGAATATCCATGTACTTGGTGCACATAGTTTGATGAACATCTTCTTCGGATTCGTACTTCTGAGACGGCAGTAAGGTGACAGTTGTTTCTGGTTACTAAGTAGACTGATCTCACAGCGGCTTTGATTCGAGCTTGTGGTGAAAATTGGCTGTTTCAGATGGCAGGTTAACTGATGGATCGCATTTAGTTGACATGCACTTAGCTCCTGCTCATTTATCGGACTGAAGCGGTCTCTGTGATGATTTAGAGCTAAATAAGTAGTTCACAACGGGATAGAGATACATTTGTCCGAGCGATGTACAGGAATCGGTATTAATTTATATAAACGATACGATTCCGATTTTAACAAAGGAATTCGAATGTCAAACAAAACCCTTGTTTCCGTTATTCTCATTCGCACATGCATTATGTTGTATATTTCTAATAACGAGGATGATCCGCCTTCTCCAGGCAGTCTTACGTCCTGCGGTAGGTGCTCTCGGATGAATTTGATCTGTTCGGTGAGCTGCGATGGTGTTAACAGTAATGTGTTGAGACGTCCGTGTTTGGTATCTGTTACAATCGATAGGATGTTTCTTTGTATCTGCTGGAAGCTTATTATGTTTAGCGTAATCAGAATGGCAGCAGAAGTAAATGTTTGAGATACCATGAGCGTTTGTTGGGAATCATTCATAGCGTTGGTAATTGCTTCGAAATGACGTTCGACTGTGTGGAACTGATTCTGTATGGTGTCGTGATTCTTCTTGAAGACATTTAGAGAACTCTCTATAATTGTAGTTTGATTTCTCAAGAGTTCGCGAAGAAGTGTTTCGTTTTCGTTTATACCACTGATTTGTTCTTCAAGGTTTCTAGCGTATTCCTGGTTAAGAATTCCGAATAATTTATTTGCTATAGTTCCAACTATTTCTAATGGAGCTCTCTTACTTCGAGTCGTTGTCTTCTCATTTTGCTGATAAAGAACTTCGTTTATATGTTCTGATTCCAGAATGTGGTGGTGTAGTTGTCTAATTGTGGCACTACATAACTGTTGAGATGTATCTTGCTTTATCGTCCCATTGCATAGTTCTGAGAGTCTTCTTACGGATTTTTTAAGGCCGCTGAATTCCTTCCAATAGGTGGAGAGGTCGTAATATACTAGTAGGTTCCATTCGCTTGTATATAAATTCAGCTGTCCTACGTCATCGAAGTAGATCCCTTCTTGGTTCTTGAATCTTGTTATGTTGTACGGCGACCGTGCATCCTCCCCACCGACTATGAGGAAGAATAACGCCAAAATCATCAAGTACGCGATGCTGGTTGTGTTGAAAGTTCTTGCGGGAGCTGATGTAGACATTCTTTCGTTGCGTTTGGGCTGCTTTTTGTAGTATTGTGTTAGGGGCTCTTGGCTTGATCGTTTTCGTGTATCTTGCTTCCCTGTTGGTGTAGTTATCATATCATTGTTATGTGGTTCGTTGGTCTCGTTGTCATCTTGCATGATAGGCGATGTTGCGACTTCCACATCAACATTTGCTTCCATCTTGTTATCGCTTACTGGAAGCAATGAGAGCTTGGTTATCGGCCTGCGCATTTTGCCATTTTTAGTCTGTAACGTCACGACTCTCGTTAATCTATCTGCACCTGGATGTATCTCTATCACTCGACCCAACGCCCAGCGGGATGGTGGAAGCTGTTCATCTTTAATGAGAACTAGATTCCCTTCTGTTATAGAGGGATTTTCCTTGGTCCATTTGGGTCGGAACTGAAGACGTCCAATGTATTCAATGGACCATTTCCTCCAAAATTCTTGGTGCATTCGTTGGACACGATCCCACCTTGTCAGCAAGCTTGGCCTGTCATCCAATTGATTTCGATCCGGAACAGTGAGTAATGGTGAACCAGTGAGAAAGTGACCTGGCGTGAGGGCATCTAAGCTTTCTGGATCTTCAGTTAGTGGGCATAGCGGACGTGAGTTTAAGCATGCTTCAATTTGCGTCATCAACGTACACATTTCCTCATATGTCAGTCTCGCTTCTCCTACTACTCTTCGCATATGATGCTTGATTGATTTAACACCAGCCTCCCATAAGCCTCCAAAATGTGGAGATGATGGTGGAATGAAGTGCCATTGAGTTCCGGTTTCTTGTAAGGCTCGGTTGACATCGGATTTGTAGGACTGTTGTTTATGAAGGTCAGTGATTACCTTACTCGCCCCAACGAATTTTGTGGCGTTATCACTGTAAAGGTGAGCTACTGGTCCTCTTCTGCCTGTGAAACGTCTGAAGGCGGCAATGAATGCAGCAGAAGTTAGTTCGGTGACTATCTCTATGTGTATCGCCTTTGTAGCGAGACAGATGAAGATTGCGATGTAGCCCTTGCGTGTTTTCTGACCTCTAGCCCTGTCCAATAATAAATCAAAGGGTCCAGCATAATCAACTCCAGAATGTGTGAATGGTGGACTGGTAATGACCCTGGCTTTTGGTAGCATGCCCATCATTTGTTGTGACATTTGTGCTTTATAACGATGACAAATGACACTTTTATGAATGTGGCCCTTTACTGCCTTGGGTCCATTGAGAATCCAAAATCTTTGTCTTATAAACTGGTGGGTTAATGAATTTCCTCCGTGAAGCGTATCCTTGTTTGCTTTGTTGATTATGAGAGCAGTCAGCTCGCTCTTGTATGGTAATATTATTGGGTGTTTTCCATTGTATGATAACTGTGCGTTTTCTAGACGACCTCCAACCCTGAGGATTCCATCCTTATCGATGAATGGAGTAAGACTTAGTATTCGACTTTGCTTAGGAAGTTCTTTCTTCTTTAACAGTTTCGTTATATCATCCTTAAAATGTGATTCTTGGGTAACCTTTATCAGCAATAGTAGAGCAGCATCAATTTCTTTGATTGTTAATGGAGCGATAATTCTTAATGCTCTTTTAGTTTTCAAGTTTGTGACGAAGCGAGTACAGTATGCTATTATACGTTGAAGTTTACTTAGAGATGAGTGATTCTTCATTAGTGTCTCTAAGATATTTTCGCTGTCTGTAGTTATCGTGGCTACCGTTATATGTTTTTCTTCTTAGTCCGTTTGTGGTAGTTTCGTTGACGGGAATTCAATTTTCTGTTCCTTTAGCCAATGTGGTCCCTCCCACCAGATCTTGTAGTCGTTCAGGAGGGCAGGATAAATCCCTCGTGATGCCACATCTGCAGGATTTTCTTGTGACTTCACATGAAACCATTTGCTGCTATCGGTCTGTGCTTGAATTTCAGCTACTCTGTTTCCTACGAATGTTTTTCATTTATGTGGGTCTTCCCGTATCCAAGCAAGAACAATTGTGGAGTCTGTCCATGCGAAGTATGGAATATTTTCGATTTCTAGGCTGTCTCTAACCTTAGTAGATTCGCTAGCAGTGTTGCACCGCATAGTTCCAGTCGTGGCAGTGAAAGCTTGGATTCTAGTGGGGCAACCTTCGTTTTGGCAGTGAGTAGATTTGATGAGACCGTTCCACCTTGTATGATTCGAATGTAAACGGCTGCACTATATGCTCTCTCAGATGCATCTGAGAATCCATGTAGCTCACATACGCCAATTCTTCCTAAGTATCCGACCCACCTAGGAATTTCGATTCGTTGCAGAGCTGGTAATTCATTCAGTATTCTGCTCCAAATCTGCACTATATTCTGTGGTAGAGCTTCGTCCCAGGAGGATTACTGGATCCAAATATCTTGTAGCAAAAGTTTAATTTTGATGGTTACTGGAGAGATAAGTCCTATTGGATCAAAGATTTTTGCAGCCTCGGATAGTATATTGCGCTTTGTTGCTGCACGCTATGGGTGTATGGTGATTTGAATCCGGAATTTGTCTGTGGTTGGGTTCCAGTATAATCCCAACGCCTTAATTGTCTTTTCTTGATCGAAGTCACGATCAGTTGCGGCTTCTCGTAAACCCCATGGTATGTGCTTCATCAAGTTTCTGTTATTACTTGACCACTTTCTTAACTTAAAACCACCACCGTCAAGTTCTTCTAGTGAGTTTCCTCCAGATACAACATCATCAACGTATGTATCATGTAGTATTATATGAGATGCTCTAGGATATTTGCTTTCGTCATCCTTGGCCAGCTGCTGAAGAGTTCGAATTGCTAGATATGGCGCTGATGCGATTCCGTAAGTGACGGTTGTTAACTTGTATTCACGAATTGGGTTCTTTGGGCGATTCTCTCCACAGTATTCGTTGGTAGCCTTGATCTCGAACATCGATTCTGATCTGGCGGTACATCTTTTCGATATCTGCGGTAAATACGATCTTGTGTTTCCTCCATCTAAGCAAGATTGACAGTAATTTCTGTTGTATTTGGGGGCCGACCATCATGAGTTCGTTTAAGCTTTTCGTATTAGTCCGTTTGGCTGAGGCATCAAATACAACTCTTAGTTTTGTCGTAGCGCTGTCTTGCTTTAGCACGGCGTGGTGTGGCGAGTAATATGTCTCCTGCAGAGTATCCTCAGTTGGTACCATGTGTCCTAGACGTAGGTATTCGTTCATGAAGTCCTTATACAGGACCTCAAATGTGTGGTTATTTTTAAATTTTCGTTCCATTTGGAATAGTCGTACGAGGGATAGTTCTCTTGTACGGTGCAGGTTTTCAGCTTCGTCAGGATTTTCTCGAAATGGAATTCTGACTGTATATCGACCGTCAGAGTTTCGCTTATGTGTCGTTCTGAAGTGTGTTTCACAGGCAATCTCCTCGCTTGTCATGATTGGCTCGCGATGGAGTTCCTCCACCTCCCAAAATTTGCGAAGGTCCTTGTTGATATCTATTTCTGATATCATGCAGTGTAATCCTGTATTGCTTTTACTATTTGCTTTAATTTCACCAGATAGAATCCAACCCAGTTTCGTCTTTTGTGCAATTGGAGACCCTTCGGATCCGAGTAGAACTTTCTTCATCATGATCTTTCCTAGAACTCCAACTCCAAGGATTACATCGATTCGTCCTGGTGTGTCGAAATGAGGATCTGCTAGCCTTAAGTTCCGTGTATGTTCCCATACCGTTGGTGTTACTTTTTCTGAGGGTAAAACTCTAGTTAACTTCTTGAGTATAAGTGCAGTGGTTACAAGCTCGAATGTTGAAGCGAATCTTGGTTTTATTGTTAACTCTACACAAGTACGGATGGTTCCCAATTTTACTTGTCCAACTACAGTCAAGACTCTATTAGTTTCTAATTTTGGCAATCCCAGTCTCTGTACTGCGTCTTCAGTTATGAAAGAGCCTTGAGAGCCTTGGTCTATCAGTGCTCTTAATGCGATAACCTGACCACTTTTTGTGGATGCATGGATGACTGCTGTAGGAAGCATCTCAGTGCATGGTCCGTTGGTTGCTGCTGTGTAAGTACCAACTTCAGTAGAGTTCGATGGTTGGCCTTTATTATTAGCTGGTTTATCGGCTTCAGTCGGGGCGTTTGTTGAGGTTGGATGAAGAAGTGTATGATGTTTCTTCTTACACACTTTGCATAGTCTCCAGCTTTTGCATGTATTTGTCATATGCCCCTTGACCAAGCAATTGGTACAAAGACTTGATTTTCGTACTGCATCATTTCTTTGTTGGACAGACATTTTCGCTAGTTTCTCACAGGAGTATATTTTATGATTTCCTTTGCAGATTGGACAAAGAGTTTGCATTGCGATGGAGCCATGATGTATTTTTAACTCTTTGCCCTTCCAGGGCGTAGCCTTTTGTTTGGTCGGGCCTTGCTTTAAGTCCTCGATAGGGTCGATCACTTCTAAGGTGTAAAACCGTCTTTCCAAGAACTCGATTAATTGGCTAACGTTCTCTACTTCTCTTGGATTTTTTAAAGACTGTTCATATAGATAGCGGCTTTCCCTGTCCAGCTTCTGTGTAAGTAGGAATACTATGAGTGGATCCCAATTCGATGTGTCAATCCCAAGGTTTCTGAGGGCTTGCAGACACTCTGTTGTAGTGTCGTGGAGTCTTTTGAGGCCCTGCTGGGATTCTTTATTGAGAGCAGGTTGATTCAGAAGGAAGCGTAGTTGAGCGTTTATTAGGGCTCTTTCGTTTTGATAGCTTGTTGAGGATCTTCCAGGCGGTATCAAAGTTTTCCTGCGTAATTTGTAGATGGTCCACTAGTTCACTTGGTTCACCCGTCAGGTTTGCTTTCAAGTAGAATAGTTTCTCAGTGTTGCTCAGATTCGTGTCATTTCGAAATAACTCGGTGAATATATTTTTAAATGTTGGCCATTTAAAATAGTCACCATCACATGTTGGGACATCTATCGGCTTTATTTTCATTTTGTTTCTTCCACCGTTATTAATGAGTACTTGTGTTGGTGGACCGTCTGCTTGTTGATTCAGTTTTTCTTTGAATTTTTATCTGGATGTCCTGGTATAATGCCTCCGTTGCGGCGAATGTATCCCTTTCAAAGTATTCGTCTTTAAATGTTCCCAGGCTCATTATTTCTCCATGTAAGTCAACCACACGTTCCCAATAATCACTTATTATTTTGGCTTTCTGCGAATAGTATGCGGTTGACCTCGGCGATGTAATTTCGCTTTCTGTTTTCTCAATCGTCCGTTTTAAAGAATTTATCATGGCGTTCTGCCTTTTAATTCTCCTAAGTTGATCTTCAACGCGTTCTGATGTTTGTTGCTTCTCAACGGCTGCACGGAGAGCATCTTCCATCAAATCTCTAGTTTTCTCGAATAAACTTTCCACCTTTTCGAAATACATACTTAGTTCTCTTTGAAGTACTTATGTTCTGGATTCTCGCCTTTAAGCTGCTCCAGTTCACTGTGTTGATTTTCGAACTCAGCCCATGCCGATTGCAGTAAATGTAATCGAATTTCGACATAGTCCTTTGTCTTCCTACTTTTGGAATCCTTCCGAAAGTTGGTGTTCAGCCTTTGGATGGTCTTTGATGTAATATTTTGCAGGGTTAATATCTTTTCCATGGTTGCGCACTAACGGTTTGTAGATCGATGTAGCTGAAATTAACGAGGATTTTCCTCAATTTAATTAGTTTACAGAGCCTCAAGACACGATGTTCTTGAGGAATTTTTGTATATTCTAAAGACACTTGGTTCTTTAGAACACTTTTTCGCTCGAAGGACCAATGTTGATAGGTCAGCGTAACACGATTGATGAGATGTGTTGAAGACCGCACAACTTCAACAATTTGGAGCGGTTTGACTTGATAAAATAAAAGAATAGAACTGAATGTATGGTTACTGACGTGTTTATTGTCACTGAGCCTTAATGCTCGTATCTTCTACATATTTATACAATTCTTTATTGCTTAATTAGCAATAACAAAGTTATTGCACCTGAATGCGTGAGTCAAGAGCTCATTCACCAATTTTTAATTTTCGTTGGTTATTGCTGACATTGCAGATCGACCCGTGCAGGTGAATGAGCTTTTGAGTCAGCATTTTAATTTATTAATTGTTTTTCATAACATAATTAATTGTTTTTCAGAACTTAGGAATTGGCCTAAATCTTAATATTATGTGATGTTTTATATGTGCTGCGCACAATTATCTTTATTTTAATCAGTAAACAAACAAAAATCTTTATTTTAATCAGTAAAAAACAACAACAAACAACAATGTGATGTGTCTTAGTAACCCGTATATAAAATTGTGTAAAATAACGTGCTGGCAAATTGACATTTGTTTCAATTATCAGGTGGGACAGGGCGTTGGGGGTCATGGAGCGCGATTTCGAACTCCCCCTGTACCTACGGAGGATACTGGGGGACTATTTGAACTCGCGCTTCATTGAGTACGAGACCCCCGATGGCTTGCTTAGAAGGGAGATAACATCTGGGGCCGCTCAGGGCTCTATTCTGGGGCCTGACATTTGGAACATTCCTATGACGGGCTCCTACGTTTGGAGATGCCTGAGGGTGTTTGCCTGGTTGGGTATAAAGACGACGTCGCAGTGATTATCACTGCGAGGGACGTCGATTCAGCGCAGATGCGCCTCAACCAGACAATGCGTAGAATATCCTCCTGGATGGACGACTGCGGGCTCGAGCTAGCAGCTCACAAAACGGAGATCGTGTTACTAACGAAGAAGCGCATCAATATGCTGCGCAACTTCGGGGTGGGAAACGTGACAATCGAGTCGTCGAGAGCCGTGAAGTACCTCGGAGTGATGCTTGACAACAAGCTGTCCTTCGGGGTACATGTACTGCGGGCAGCGGACAAGGCAGCTGCGGCAGTAGCGTCGCTTAGCAGGATCATGGCCAATGTTTATGGCCCAGACCCTGCATGCGACGCCTACTCATGAGCACTGCCGAGTCAATAATGCTCTACGGAGCGGAGGTGTGGGCTGACGCGCTGCGGTACGAGAAGTACCGCAAGCGCATGGCCGCAGTACAAAGACGGGGAGCTCTCCGTGTCGCGTGTTCCTACCGCACGGTCTCCGAGCCCGCAGTGCTGGTGGTCGCCGGAGAGATTCCGATCGACCTACTGGCCCAGGAGAGATTGTCCGTCCGCCGAGAGAGGAGCAGGGTGAGCAAAAGGGAGGCGGCGAGGGCTGCTAGGGCCCACAGGATGGAGGTCTGGCAAACACGCTGGGAGGGGGACTCTAAGGGCAGGTGGACAGCCCGCCTGATCGGCCACCTGAACACCTGGGTGAACAGGGAGTTCGGGGAGGTGGATTACTACCTTACCCAGTTTCTGACGGGGCACGGTTTGTTCCGTGCGTACTTGAAGAAGATGGGTAAGGTGGCGGACGCCGAGTGGAGCGGTGGTGCCGAGTGGGATAAACGTCACCGAAAGGGGTGGTGAGTTTAGTCAGTAGGAATCTGACACTACCGTCTGAGTGCGGATCCTCAGCGGTGTCTATGGAAGATTCTCACCATCCCCCGTAAAAAAAAAAAAAAAATTATTATTATTATTATTATTTTATAATATAATAATAACACCAATGTATTTACATTCACCACTTCAGATGCTGGACTGGCAGTAATGGGATTCGGTATACTCATATTAAATGTACTATTCATAGTTCTGTTCACAGAACTGTTAAGAGAATTATTTAACTTTTTACCACGACGAGATATTATGTAATCCAAGGGATCTTTGCCTTCTCGCCTAATCATTTCGGGTAATATTCTCCGACGTGCATTTGAAAACCAATTACATACCTGTAGGACCGTTAAGTTAGCTTCTTGCGATAGAGATAATTTTTCATCATCACTGGGATATGCATTGTATCTGTGCTTATATAGCCAACGCTTAAGGATTATAACTGAATGTTTTGGTAAAATCCCTCTTCGTTCTTCGAATGTTTCGTCTTGGTTAAGGCTAAATGTACTCTTTTCAACTTTAATTTCGCGTTCTTCATGTTCTGATCCAGATTCTTCTGTAGTTGATGTTGAAGCGAATCTATGATGACCTTTAAAAATATGTCCACTTGGTGGGACTGATGAAGTGTTGATTTGTTGTGCTATAGAGGTGCCGATGTTATTGTTGTTATTTATGGTATTATTTATTTCATTATTGATGACAGTTACTGGTGCTGATGAGTTTGTTGTAACCACCGTTGCTTCAGCGCCAACAGTAATAGCTTGTTGTGTTATAATTTGTGTTTGAATTTGAGCTTCGTGAGCCATTTCTCGCTTTATTTGATTTATCCTTCCGCGTTGTAAGGTAGCAGGTGATAGCATTGTGTTCAAGGGCTACTATAAGGCAATCAACTCAGGGCCGGATTGGGATAGATCAGGGATTTTTATAGGGCTAAAAGACGGCAGTCAAGTCTGGGCCGGCCGGGGAGATATAAGGGGTTTCCTAAAAGGGCTACGATAAGATAACTATTTTATTATTATTTATTATTTATTTATTCATTTTAATAACATGTACAAAGATTATAATCTTATAAATTAGTACATTAATTAATAAAATTGGACATAAATTAAGGTAACTTAAAGCAAAAACTTAAAAATAAAACTAACTAAATAAGGCAAACAAGAAATAAAAATCATCAAAAGGAAAAAAAAGAGAAAAAAGAAAATGAAAATAGAAACAAAATAGAAAAAAAAAATAAAATACAAATATATAAGAAAAAAAAAAAAAAAAGACAGCCATAGCAAAAAAGGATTCTATAAATCTAGGATCGCTGGGTTAAATGCAATTTGGGAGGAGTTCCAAAAAACTGATCTCACATTAGATGCTGCAGCAGCGCTACAATCCACGGAAGCTTCTAAAGAATATTTTGAATTGGATCGGTATGGAGATGCGGAAGCCAAATACATTGATTATCTGGGAGATCTCATGGATGGTTTAGAGAAACAGCAGGTATTGCCAATACCTACCCCTTCAAACGTTTCACCTACAACAGCAACTGTAGCACAGCATGACACACAGTTACCCCGAATAAGTCTACCAAAGTATAATGGAGATTATGACCGATGGCGTTCATTCCATGATGTCTTTGTGTCATTGGTTCATGATAACTCCAAGTTATATCCTGTGCAAAAACTACATTACTTAAAGGAGTGTTTAGTTGGTGAAGCAGAAGCTCTGCTAAGACACGTACCAACTACGAACGAGGATTGATATGAAAATAAACGCATTTTAGTCAATCACCAATTAAAGACGTTTTTGAGCACTTCCAAATTAACAACGGAGACAGCAAAGGGGATGAAGGCGTTGATTAATACAACTTCGGAATGTCTTCAGCAACTGAAGGGTTTGGATGTTGACACGAGCTCGTGGGATGCCATTCTAATTTATTTAATTGTGCAGAAGTTGCCTTTCATAACCCTAAAATTATGGGAGGAAGAACAAGGAGCAAGTCAAACCTTACCTAGCTTTGCACAGTTTCAGACTTTTTTGAATACCCGATTAAGGATATTGGAATCCATCTCCGACGTGCTTGTCACCAAACCTGTAGCGCAACCGAACTCGATTGCATCAACTCGGAATACATATACGCATCATTCAAGGAATCAAAATTCTTGTCCAGCTTGTCATGCTCATCACTTCATTGCTACATGCACAAAATACCAAGCAATGAAGGTTGCAGCCAAGCGGAAGCTAATCCAATCCACTGGAAGCTGTTTGAATTGCCTCTCAAGCCATCACATAGCCACCGAATGCAGCAGCAAATACAGGTGTCGTAAATGCAATGGAAAACACCACTCGTCGTTACATGCAGACTTCAAGGAGGAAAGAGCCGGATCATCAGCATCCAATAAAGCATCCACGCAAGTAGGAGATAACATCCCAAACCATTCACCTACAATAACAGAACCATTCTCAGTCGGCGGTGCTGAAGGTACAAACTCCGTCAAAAACTTTCTCGCCATAAAAAATAGGCAAGCACTCCTATCAACGGCGTTGGTAGTTGCTTACACTAAACATGGAAAACAACAAACATTGCGATGTCTCGTCGACAGCGGGTCCGAGCCATCATTCATTACATATGCTGCATGTAAACGACTAGGTGCCAAGGTCAACAATGCAGCAGTATCAATTACAGGAATAAACAAGAGTCTTGCAGGAACAGCACACAAACAAGTCACGCTGACACTGCAACCACGCACTTCCAAGAAGACCACAGTTACTGATGACTTCTTATTACTTGACAGGATTACATTAATACCAAATATTCAATGCAAATACACAAAATGATAATTTGCATTGGAAAAAAATAAGGAACTAAAAACGTGATGGTTAACATTAAATTCAATTATCTTTATTTTAATCAGTAAACAAACAAAAATCTTTATTTTAATCAGTAAAAAACAACAACAAACAACAATGTGATGTGTCTTAGTAACCCGTATATAAAATTGTGTAAAATAACGTGCAGGCAAATTGAAATTCGTTTCAATTATGTGTATTTTATCTAAGGAACAACAAAACAACAAAAATGTGCTGTATTTTTTCAAACTGTGTATGTATAACCAACGTGCAGGCAATTCTCCGCTACTTACATGTATTTCAGAGAACACTGCTACGTTGAAGTAAAATGAACGAGTGTACGGTCGTTAGTTGTACTCGACCTTTTATAGGCTGGAGATATTCCACCGCCTACCTTTAAGTAGACGACAAACTATCTCCCGCCTGCTATTCAAACTGCTGTTTTGAAGTTTTTTTGTGTATAGTATATGTTAAGTATTTTATAAATTTAGTATTTTTTTTTTTTTTCTGTAGATATTTTAGGAGGATAGGATTGATTGGGATTGAACATTCTCCCCCCTGTTGAACGATTACGTTCAACATATTATTCCTTTTTGCCGAGTCCTCGCTTGTGATGGTGCTGAAAAACTATCCTACCGTCAGCTTTCACCTGTAGGCGAACTTGAAATCTGTCAGGTAGGCTGATGGTGGATTCTTTCTTTTTTGTTGCTCGTACCCTTTCGAATTTTATTCTATCGATTACAGCCTTCGGTAGAAATAAATCTTCTCCTTCCCTAGTGATAAACCTTTGGAAGCAGTTGTTTTCCCGCATTTTTAGCTCCGCCAGGGTTTTTGTTGGTCGCAATAGGTGTAGGTGATGCGTTTCGCTTCCATTGATTATTGCTGGTTTTATTAAGGCTGGAACTGGGATTTCAGGTTTTTTCCACTGTATAACTTTACTGCTAGGACCTGGTTGTTGTGCCTTTGCTGTTTCGCTGGAGTGGACATTGAAGTGTTGATGGGATAATATTATTTTTAAATCCAACAAATTATTAATTAAAAATTGATCACTTCATTTATTTGTAAATCTTTAGATAATTTTATTTGAAACTCTCAATATTTTATTTTATATTAAAACTTTAAAACTTTTACGAATTATTACATAAAAGCAAATCGACTTGAATAAAGAGATTGGAATAATTCAAAATTCTAACTACTACTAATACATTTTTATTTTTATTTTACATGACAACTTTTTGTGTGCCTATGTTTTTGAAAATCGTTTATGTGTTCAGTGTCTGCGTATGAGATATCTGATTCAATATTCCTAAAGTGTATTTGTTATTAGAAGTGAAAATATAATTTTTGACGTATTAAAAAAACACTGTACTAAAAAGTTACTAGTATAGGAACTGAATTGAGTATTGAATAAACTTGCTACAATAACGAACATAAATTAATAACAAGTAGCAACGAACATAAAATAATAACAAGTAGCAACCGCTACAGACATCGTCAGGGAAATCCAGGCTGAACTCATAGTCCAAGTCCAGAAATGGAGTTTGTGATGCGTATAAAACACTATCCTCCACAGCTGCCAAGTCTTCCTCCGTATAATCACAATTTGCCATATCTGTAATGAGGTAATTAATATATAAAAATTAGCAGGACAGAGGATAAAGGAACATAAAGCATAATAGTATAAGACTACACATTAAATATGACGGCACGAGCTGTTATTGTTCCTTCCTGGTGCTGTTACTTCGTCAGATCTTGTCCGATCAATTGGGAGACGGCATAGTTTAGCGACTGGTCGCTGAAAGGTGTTGTTCTTCGTCTTTACTTATACAACTCTTATAAGACCATCAGGACCAGGAAAAACCTTTTCAATCTTGCCAAGAGGCCATTTGGTGGGCGGCATATTTTCGGATTTGAGAAGTACGATGTCGCCAACTTCCATGTTGGGTTGCTCTCTTTGCCACTTCGACCTTTGTTGCAATTGGTGCAAGTAATCCTTTGTCCAAATGTTCCAAAAGGATTTTACCAATTGTTGAGCGTGCTTCCATCGTTGAGAAAGAGACATATGTTTAGCATTTTCAGATGGCTCTGGAAGAGCGTTCATAGCTTCACCAATCAAAACTAGTGGGATGTTGTGCCTAGAGACTAGCCACTAATTACGCTTTTTCATGGTATTCTTTCTGTTGAATAACACTTCAGATTGTATGACAATATATTAAGTGGAGATTGATCCGCACTCACTTCCAACCCGCCGGATCTGGGAATCGAGGCCAATAAAAAAAAAAGCACATCACACATGTAAACACTATAGAAAACGAATCTAAACATTTTTCTTTGGATTGGAGGAAAATCTAATGTGATGCACTTTGCACAACAGAATTAGGTATATTATTTTACTTAAACATACATGTCTTATTGTTAAAAATTCGGCTTACCGCACCCTCGTTTGGCCATGGAGATTCATAAGTATCGCACTGACCAACGCTAATCTTGAAAAGTTTTTGTTAAAGGCTTATGTAGGTTATAAGTTGTGAGACTGCGTAATCTAAAACTTAACAAAGTATTTAACAAACACTACAATATAATCATCATAGCTTAAAAAAAAGGAAATCAAATGTAAACAATAAAATTCTTTGATACTTCACCCACGTCATGGTATATTTCTTTATTCAATATAAACAATAGTTTTTGAGCAGCAAAAAAACTATATGCCATAATTTCGTTATCATTGGTTTTTGTTCTGGAAGCAAATTTAGAGACGTATTCATGTCAAAAACTTGTTTCATATGAAACAAAATCCCCGAAGGAAATTAAAAAAAATTATTATGACGAAAAAAAAGCACCGCGAGCCGAAGGATCGAACTCGCAGCCCCACAGACGAGGGACTTTCCCTAGCCCTTTGTAGTCCATGGAAATGGTACTTTAGCATTGCAAAAA
Organism: Thereva unica; assembly: GCA_949987705.1. Classification (NCBI taxonomy): domain Eukaryota; kingdom Metazoa; phylum Arthropoda; class Insecta; order Diptera; family Therevidae; genus Thereva; species Thereva unica. The sequence continues at coordinate 69,252,818 of OX465281.1, forward strand.
TGCAGGACAAGGTTTTATTTTTGGGATGTGTAGGGGGGGGGGGGTCAGGGTGAGCTTAAGTTTGAGTTTTCGGGATTCTAACCCCCCCCCCCTTTGGCCGCCATCTTGGAAAACGTATGCAAATGGTTTTTCCACTATATCTCCGAAACGGCACGTTTTACCGGAAATTTGCAAGAATAATTTTTGTTTAGAATTAAATAATCTACAATTTATTACCTAGAAATTTTGTGGTAAAATGAATAATTAAGAAGTTATAAGCCTTAGAACACAAAAATTAGTCACAATATTTTCTTTAAAGGCTCTTTTTTGTTGTTTAAATATACTTCTGGTTAAAATTTCTAGACCATTTTCTCAGTTTTTGGTCTTTTGACCAAGAGCTACATTTTGAGATATGGCCCAAGTCTGTAGCGGCAGTACTTTCAGAGATGAAAGTAGGCTTCAGACGGACAGACCCTCTGTATAAGCTTTTTTTTTTTGAAAAAGCTAAAATGGCCTGGAGTCAAAACAAATGTGTCCTCAGGATCATTTCGCACACAATATAGCGGGCGAGAATTTAGACAGGCCTCTATTTGCGTGAGGACTGTGCAGTATTCCTCAAAAGTGCCCGTTGCCTTTCCTATGACTCGTCGTAAGTGGTGTTTAATTGACTTTACCCCTGCTTCCCACAGGCCTCCAAAGTGTGGGGCTGCTGGTGGGTTGAAGTGCCATGTTATGCCCTTAGATGCGACGAATTATGTTGCTTCTGGAGTGGCCTCTCTGATCGATTGTTTTATTTCCTTGTCTAGAACCGCTTGGGCTCCTATGAAGTTAGTACCGCAATCTGAATAAATATTCCTGCATAGTCCTTGTCTGGCCACAAATCTTTTTAATGCAGCGATGAATGCCGTGGTTGACAGATCGGACACTAATTCTATATGAATCGCCCTTGTTGCTAGACACACAATAACACAAATATACGCTTTTTGCAGTTTGGCATTACGGATAGTCGATGATTTGATAATAATTGGACCTGCATAATCAATACCGGTGTTAGTAAAGGGTTTACTCGGGGTGACTCTGGGTGTAGGTAAATTTCCCATTAATTGTGTTGCAGTTTCGCCACGTAACTTTGCGCATGTAAGGCATTTATGTATCCTTCTTCTGGCATCCAGGATCCAATATTTTTGCCGACTTGTGTTTAATACCAATGATGTTCCTCCATGTGAGTATCTAGTTGTATTTTGTCTATTATTAAATGGGTTACTGGATGATCATGGGGCAAAATAATGGGATGTTTTTTATTATATGTCATTGTTGAGCCTTCCGCTTACTCGTAATAGTCCATTGGTGTCAAGGAAGGGAGTTAATTTCAGAAGGCGACTGTTGCGGGCCACTGTACCAAGTTTGAGCATGGTGTTGTGTTCATTTGGGAAACTGGTTAATTGGACGAGTCGTACAATTGTTACTTCTGCTTCTTGCAATTCCATGGCAGTTAAATAGTTTAGACGTTTGTTTCTGGGGTGCTTGCAATTATATTTGAATCTTTGTATAATGGCGATGATACGTGTGAGTCGAGTAATAGAAGAGTACTGTAGTAAAATGTTATCTTCCAGATGAGTTAAAAAACTGGTCACCGCAGGTCCCTTTGCTTCCAATTCAGTTTGCTCTGTAATAGCTCTGTGTTTGGGCCAGTGGATTTCCTTACTTGTTAACCAATTTGGACCATGCCACCATAAATTGTTGTTTATAGATGCTGATGCAGATAAACCTCTGGAGGCTAAGTCGGCGGGATTATCCTTGGAAGAAATATGTTGCCATTGATCACAGCGAATAACCTCTTGAACCTCTACTACTCGGTTAGCGACATATGTTTTCCATCTGGATGGGTGTTCCTTCACCCATTGAAGGGTTATTGTGGAATCCGTCCAAGTAAATGTTGGAATGTCGGGTAACTGCATATCCTCCCTGGTACGTCTTATCAAACGAGCTAAAATCGCGGCGCCATTTAATTCCAAACGTGGGATTGTGGTAGGCTTTGTAGGAGACACCTTTGTTTTAGACGTGAGCAATGTTGAAGTAATTTCTCCATTATCCTTTTCAACTCTCAGGTATAAGACTGCTGCATATGCTCTTGAGGAGGCGTCACAGAAACCATGTAATTGTTTGTTGGAATCGATTGAATAATGAATCCATCGTGGAATCCGCAGTAATTCCAAAGTTTGGAGCTCGCGCTTGAAGGTATGCCACTGGGTTTCTATTTGTTTGGATACCTGCTGATCCCAAACGCAACCAGTGATCCACAATATTTGTATCATAATCTTTGCTGTTATTATGATTGGCGACAGCCACCCAAGAGGGTCGTATAAAGACGGCGATGTCTGATAATATGTTACGTTTAGTTGTATTAGTGTGCTCACGTAACGGTGTAATACTGAAAGTGAAATGATCCGAAGCAGGATGCCAACGTATACCGAGAATCTTTACAGATATATCTGTATCAAAAGTTCATGTGGGCTTTAGTTCACGTTGCTCTGGGGGTAGATGTTCCAACAATGATGGTTCATTACTTGCCCATTTTCGCAGATTGAAGCCGCCTGAATTTGTTATTTGGATTAGTTCCTGTTGCAAGAGTTTAGCATCCTTGATAGTGTCAGCTCCGGTTAATACATCATCAACATAAAAGTTATGATGTATAGCTTGGGATGCTAGTGGCCAGGTTTCTTTTTCGTCGGTTGCTAACTGTTGTAATGTGCGAATGGCTAAGAAAGGTGCACAGGCCGTGCCGGAGGTTACCGTCTGCAACTGATAGTCCTGCGGGAGCTGTGTGTGCTGATTCCGCCAAATTATGCGTTGGAATGGTTGATGTTTTGGATGGACCTCTATCATCCGATACATTTTTTCTATATCGGCATTCATTGCGACTTTGTACTTCCTCCAATTGAGTAGAGTTGCGCAGAGCTTAGGTTGGATGGTAGGACCTGTTAAAAGTTGTTCATTAAGGGACTTTCCGTTCGTTGTTTTGGCAGATGCATCAAAGACTACTCGTAACTTAGTGGTACTGCTGTCTTTGAATACTGCGTGGTGTGGTATTTAGTATTGTTTCTCCTCCTTGCTAGGTTGGTTGACTGCTTTAATATGTCCAAGTGTAATGTATTCATCGAGACATTTTTTTATAGTCTTCTTCGAGCTGTGGTCTTTTAATAAATTGTCGTTCTAATGCCTTAAATCTAGTGAGAGCTTGTGATCTGGATTCTCCCAATTCAGGCATGCGGTTGTTGATAAATGGAAGTTAAATGGCTTAATTGGGAAGGGATCCGTAATCCTGTCAAGTAATAAGAAGTCATCAGTAACTGTGGTCTTCTTGGAAGTGCGTGGTTGCAGTGTCAGCGTGACTTGTTTGTGTGCTGTTCCTGCAAGACTCTTGTTTATTCCTGTAATTGATACTGCTGCATTGTTGACCTTGGCACCTAGTCGTTTACATGCAGCATATGTAATGAATGATGGCTCGGACCCGCTGTCGACGAGACATCGCAATGTTTGTTGTTTTCCATGTTTAGTGTAAGCAACTACCAACGCCGTTGATAGGAGTGCTTGCCTATTTTTTATGGCGAGAAAGTTTTTGACGGAGTTTGTACCTTCAGCACCGCCGACTGAGAATGGTTCTGTTATTGTAGGTGAATGGTTTGGGATGTTATCTCCTACTTGCGTGGATGCTTTATTGGATGCTGATGATCCGGCTCTTTCCTCCTTGAAGTCTGCATGTAACGACGAGTGGTGTTTTCCATTGCATTTACGACACCTGTATTTGCTGCTGCATTCGGTGGCTATGTGATGGCTTGAGAGGCAATTCAAACAGCTTCCAGTGGATTGGATTAGCTTCCGCTTGGCTGCAACCTTCATTGCTTGGTATTTTGTGCATGTAGCAATGAAGTGATGAGCATGACAAGCTGGACAAGAATTTTGATTCCTTGAATGATGCGTATATGTATTCCGAGTTGATGCAATCGAGTTCGGTTGCGCTACAGGTTTGGTGACAAGCACGTCGGAGATGGATTCCAATATCCTTAATCGGGTATTCAAATAAGTCTGAAACTGTGCAAAGCTAGGTAAGGTTTGACTTGCTCCTTGTTCTTCCTCCCATAATTTTAGGGTTATGAAAGGCAACTTCTGCACAATTAAATAAATTAGAATGGCATCCCACGAGCTCGTGTCAACATCCAAACCCTTCAGTTGCTGAAGACATTCCGAAGTTGTATTAATCAACGCCTTCATCCCCTTTGCTGTCTCCGTTGTTAATTTGGAAGTGCTCAAAAACGTCTTTAATTGGTGATTGACTAAAATGCGTTTATTTTCATAACGCTCCTTTAATTTTGCCCAAGCAGGTGCGTAATCCTCGTTCGTAGTTGGTACGTGTCTTAGCAGAGCTTCTGCTTCACCAACTAAACACTCCTTTAAGTAATGTAGTTTTTGCACAGGATATAACTTGGGGTTATCATGAACCAATGACACAAAGACATCATGGAATGAACGCCATCGGTCATAATCTCCATTATACTTTGGTAGACTTATTCGGGGTAACTGTGTGTCATGCTGTGCTACAGTTGCTGTTGTAGGTGAAACGTTTGAAGGGGTAGGTATTGGCAATACCTGCTGTTTCTCTAAACCATCCATGAGATCTCCCAGATAATCAATGTATTTGGCTTCCGCATCTCCATACCGATCCAATTCAAAGTATTCTTTAGAAGCTTCCGTGGATTGTAGCGCTGCTGCAGCATCTAATGTGAGATCATTTTTTTGGAACTCCTCCCAAATTGCATTTAACCCAGCGATCCTAGATTTATAGAATCCTAAATGCCTTTTTGCTATGGCTGTCTTTTTGGCATTCTCAATGTATTTGTATAACCGCTTATAAGTGAACATAGTAGGACACGATTTTTTTTTAAAAAAGGCACGCGGCCACTTTTAACATCTTTAAAAGATTTAAAAGAAAGTTAGGTGAAAATCTTTCCAAACCAGTAATATAAATAATTAACCTTGAACACAATGCTATCCCCTGCTACCTTACAACGCGGAAGTGTAAATCAAATAAAGCGAGAAATGGCTCACGAAGCTCAAATTCAAACACAAATTATAACACAAGAAGCTACTACTGTTGGCGCTGAAGCAACGGTGGTTACAACAAACTCATCAGCACCAGTAACTGTCATCAATAATGAAATAAATAATACCATAAATAACAACAATAACATCAGCACCTCTATAGCACAACAAATCAACACTTCATCAGTCCCACCAAGTGGACATATTTTTAAAGGTCATCATAGATTCGCTTCAACATCAACTACAGAAGAATCTGGATCAGAACATGAAGAACGCGAAATTAAAGATGAAAAGGGTACATTTAGCCTTAACCAAGACGAAACATTCGAAGAACGAAGAGGGATTTTACCAAAACACTCAGTTATAATCGGAGTACATATACGCATCATTCTAGGAATCAAAATTCTTGTCCAGCTTGTCATGCTCATCACTTCATTGCTACATGCACAAAATACCCAGCAATGAATGTTGCAGCCAAGCGGAAGCCAACCCGAGTAGAAATGAAATAGGGAATGCCCTAATATGATCCGGACCTGATCAGGCTATAATACGGAATACCCTAATACGGTATTTATACATATATGGTCCCTGTGAGGCACTAAAAGGGAATGCCCTCTTAAGAAATCTCTGATGTATCCTTATCCGGCCCTGATATAGTTATCTTATCGTAGCCCTTTTAGGAAACCCCTTATATCTCCCCGGCCGGCCCAGACTTGACTGCCGTCTTTTAGCCCTATAAAAATCCCTGATCTATCCCAATCCGGCCCTGAGTTGATTGCCTTATAGTAGCCCTTGAACACAATGCTATCACCTGCTACCTTACAACGCGGAAGGATAAATCAAATAAAGCGAGAAATGGCTCACGAAGCTCAAATTCAAACACAAATTATAACACAACAAGCTATTACTGTTGGCGCTGCAGCAACGGTGGTTACAACAAACTCATCAGCACCAGTAACTGTCATCAATAATGAAATAAATAATACCATAAATAACAACAATAACATCGGCACCTCTATAGCACAACAAATCAACACTTCATCAGTCCCACCAAGTGGACATATTTTTAAAGGTCATCATAGATTCGCTTCAACATCAACTACAGAAGAATCTGGATCAGAACATGAAGAACGCGAAATTAAAGTTGAAAAGGGTACATTTAGCCTTAACCAAGACGAAACATTCGAAGAACGAAGAGGGATTTTACCAAAACATTCAGTTATAATCCTTAAGCGTTGGCTATATAAGCACAGATACAATGCATATCCCAGTGATGAAAAATTATCTCTATTGCAAGAAGCTAACTTAACGGTCCTACAGGTATGTAATTGGTTTTCAAATGCACGTCGGAGAATATTACCCGAAATGATTAGGCGAGAAGGCAAAGATCCCTTGGATTACATAATATCTCGTCGTGGTAAAAAGTTAAATAATTCTCTCAACAGTTCTGTGAACAGAATTATGAATAGTACATTTAATATGAGTATACCGAATCCCATTACTGCCAGTCCAGCATCTGAAGTGGTGAATGTAAATACATTGGGGTTATTATTATATTATAAAATAATAATAATAATAATAATTTTTTTTTTTTTTTTACGGGGGATGGTGAGAATCTTCCATAGACACCGCTGAGGATCCGCACTCAGACGGTAGTGTCAGATTCCTACTGACTAAACTCACCACCCCTTTCGGTGACGCTTATCCCACCCGGCACCACCGCGAGGTATTACTTCAGGTGGGCGTCGCCAACAAGGCCTTTGGCCCCTCAACCGGCGCGCCATCGACAAGACTCGCGTCCCTCCCGTTTGGCAGAAGCATGCTAGGGCTCCGCGGAGACTGATCGAATGTCGATTTCTTATTTTTCAGGATGGTCTGGACAAACCGCCCCACCCTCCTCCATTCCGCGGGACCTCGGAGCATAACCCCGACAATTGTGTCGGGGGTCACGCTTCCGAGGTCCTCTTCCAGCGCGCTTCTGTCGTCCGCCCACCTGGTACATTCAAAGAATGTATGGTGGGCGTCGTCTGAAGCGGAATCCCCGTAGGGGCATGCGGCGTCTGCCACCTTACCCATCTTCCTCAAGTACGCACGGAACAAACCGTGCCCCGTCAGAAACTGGGTAGTAATCCACCTCCCCGAGCTCCCTGTTCACCCAGGTGTTCAGGTGGCCGATCAGGCGGGCTGTCCACCTGCCCCTAGAGTCCCCCTCCCAGCGTGTTGGCCCTAGCAGCCCTCGCCGCCTCCCTTTTGCCCACCCTGCTCCTCTCTCGGCGGACGGACAATCTCTCCTGGGCCAGAAGGTCGATCGGAATCTCCGTCGACCACCAGCACTGCGGGCTCGGAGACCGTGCGGTAGGAACACGCGACACGGAGAGCTCCCCGTCTTTGTACTGCGGCCATGCGCTTGCGGTACTTCTCGTACCGCAGCGCGTCAGCCCACACCTCCGCTCCGTAGAGCATTATTGACTCGGCAGTGCTCATGAGTAGGCGTAGCATGCAGGGTCGGGGCCATGAACATTGGCCATGATCCTGCTAAGCGACGCTACTGCCGCAGCTGCCTTGTCCGCTGCCCGCAGTACATGTACCCCGAAGGACAGCTTGTTGTCAAGCATCACTCCGAGGTACTTCACGGCTCTCGACGTGTCCATTCTGGCTCCTAAAATTGAAGAAGTAGCCCTCCTTAACAAAATAATTTTAGACAAAATTCCTGGTGCTCTAACTACATATAGCTCAATAGACTCGGTCTGTGTACTGGATGATGCAGTACATTATCCTGCGGAGTTTTTAAATAGTATAACAGTCCCTGGTCTTCCTGCACATTAAATACATCTTAAAGTGAATGTACCCGATCTTTTACTCCGTAATTTAAATCCACCAAAATTGTGCAATGGTACTAGATTGATAATTGTTGCAGTACACACGAATTTAATTGAAGCTACAATTTTAACGGGTTGTGGGAAAGGCGAAAATGTGCTTATACCTAGGATACCTAAAATTCCGAGTAATTATCCCTTTAAATTCAAACGCTTACACTTCCCTGTTACCTTATGTTTCGCGATGACGATTAATAAGTCTCAGGGCCAAACATTGGGAAAAGTGGGAATTGATTTAAGTAAAAATTGCTTTACTCATGGACAACTATACGTTGCATGCTCTCGAGTCAGCAAACAATATGCCCCAAACAATATAACGCAGAACATTGTCTATAGAGAGGCATTAAAATAAAAGTGTTGTTATAAGAGCAATTTTGAAAAATTATAAAAAAATAATTTCGGTTAAGTCCGGTCCATGCCGGCTAATTTCAGTTTGATATGCTTGCCCAGTTGTCTATTGTACGTCTTTCGATAGGAGTCGCTTAACATCAAATTTTAAAAAAAGTATTTTAATAGGTACCTATTCAAAATAAACTTTTGAAGATTTGTTCTTTTACCTCTTTATACTTTTTTCCTACCGTGGACTGTGCACACATAGTCTTTTTTTATTTAAAGGCGTTGCAACGCACGCGGGTTTTTTGCTAGTTTTATAATATAATGAAACATTATATAAAATGTTGAAAATTTCCGTACGTATTGACTGAAGACATCAAGTTACCCAATTTTTGTATAGTCACCCTTATATATCCTTTTACTTCTTCCATTTCTTTTCTCAAGAAGTTACTTCCTTCTTTAACTCATTATTGAAATTTTCGACATTATTTATATGTTCTTTCATTTCCATATCTCTTTCGCCTTTTGTAAGTTTTTTCGCTCTTTTGTTTAGTATTTCTGGGGTTTTATCTGTTTTATCGTTATTTTCAATAAGTGCCCTTTCCACTTTCATTTGACATTTCTTTAGTTTTAGCTGTTTTTTCATTGTTTTCATTAAACGACAGATCACCATTATTAAACCAATCATTTTCAAAAATATCACCATCATATGAATTTTCGTCCTGCAGGTCGTTGGGTTCCAATTCAAATTCCCGTCCTGGAGGATTTGTACAAACTTCTAAATTTTTTACAGATTCTTCGAGTGGGGAAAATTCGTGTAAAGTGCTTGATCCACCTCCCGTTGCTTTTAATTTCTTTTTATTTTCGGTCAATTTTTTTTTAATTTTTAAATTCACCATAGTAGGAGAGTTAGTGGACCTTCCGAGTAATGGTATGTCTGTAAGGCTAGAAATTCTTATGGGGATGAGTCATAGTTTGCTAAGTACAATAATCATCGCCTGGCACGCCTCAGCCCTGCACCATCAACCCCTATATTTTTGAAAATGTAGGAAACATTTGAAAAAAGAAAACTTGTTCCTGTAAAGTTGAAATTTTTATACCATTTTGTTTATTCATAACAGAGTTTGAAAAAAAATTGACAGGCGTTTTCGATAAGCACAAGTACCTGACAGGTGAGCCTAAAGGTGTAATATGTATAAATTAAAATAAACTTTATTCTGTAAAGTTGAAATTTATAGATGTGTTTCTTTAAGCGATTTAAAGTAAGTAGGTACAATGACAGGCGGTTCTGTTTAGCATAAGTCCTTGACAGGCGAGGGGAAAGATGCTATAGGAATACGAGTAAGAGGCAACGTATTTATTGATAATATTTTCTAGCCTTACATTGATAAGAATTTCTAGCCTTACAGACATACCGTTACTCGGACGGTCCACTAGCTCTTGGTCTAAAACAAACTTACTCAATAATTGAGTAAAAATGTTTTATTTCGAATTAGCTTTGACCACTTTTCAGAAGTTTTGATAGTCTTAGCCCCTATTTAATTCTGCGGTGTACTTCGCCCAATGAACAGACGCTTCTGATTTCTTTCTTCTTTAATTTATTTAGTTGTCTTTTATTACTGAAGTTTTTCCTAAAATTTTTATATATGTATGTACTTATAATAAAACTATGACAAAGAAAAGAAAAAACCTTACTTTTCCATGTTTCATGGCTATAAAGGTACTTTCAGAAATCAGACGACATGTTAAGTCGACGTCTAAACTGCAATCGTCTTTTTTTACATCTGATCGACTTAATTCGACATTAATCACAATAACAAATTTTAATATCGATTCGAAGACATTCACAATAGTCCCCTGAGTTCTACATTATTGTAACAGGATTATATTACATATTATTATTGAGAAATAACAATGCCAGACAACTATGGCGGCTCCAAGGTATCTTCCGTATCTGTTAAAAATACATTATCTATAATTATAATATTAATAAAAATATTAATATTATACCTAAGCAAATGGGTTTGACGTTTTTATGTTACCATTACCAGAATTGACATGCTGTCTATAATAATTGTCACAATTTTCTCGTTTGTTTATTTTGGGCTTTTAAATTAAGAAATGGTGAATCATTAATAATAGGATGCCTTTAGGCCCAACTTTTTTATGTTTTCTTTGCAATATTTGGATTTTGTCTGTAAATTTATTACGAATCTTACCATTCGAATCGTATTGAGAGTCCGAGTAACATAGCAAGATTTAAAACAAAACAATATGTTCGTACTGATGAACTTTTTCTGGAACCCTCGCTACGAAATTGTTCTGAAATGGCTTCTGGCTTGTCATAGTTAAACAGTTGGTCTGAAATATTTAGTGTTTCGTTTTTATGGTTGGTTCTTCATCAACAATGGGGGGTTTCGTGAACTCTTCTTCCGTACATTTGCAAATTTGATTTCTGAAAACAACTTGCGCAAATTTGCTTTCAGTGTATTTGCACCTTAAGAGAAAGCGACAATACTTGCACATGCATAAGGTGAGATCTTGAAACTAGGAAATAAGTGCATGTGGTTTTTTGGAGCGTTAAATTTGTAATTAGTTTATTTAATTGGCATTTAATTATACGAACATTTTGATATAAATATAATAATTATTTATGCATTTTTGAAATTATGCTCTGCTAATTTTATCTAAAAATGGCAGAACGTGTGATTTTTTTTTTTTTTTTTTTTTAACAAAAAGAGGATTAAATTTTTCAGCGTCTAATTATAGTTTAATTACATTTGTGTTCTGCTGGCTTTGCTCTTCTAGCTTGAGGAACATAAAATATCCGTTTTCCATGGCATTCTAAAAGGAGAATTGTAAATTAGACGAAACTCCCAAAATCTTGTCTTGGAAATTTGAAATTGATTTGAAGACACCTTTATATTTCTATTATTTTTTATTTTCACAATAATTTTTTTACATTTTAATATTTGGTTAGTCCACCTCGATTATTTATGACCTGAAAACAAGGATTGGACATTGAATTAATTAACAGCAGCCATGTTGAACTGAATCACAAATTCTTAACAACCACTGTCAATCAAATTGTCACAAAATACCACTTGAGCCCAAACACTATGCACTGAACTTAGGAGCACTAACCGGCGCGATAATGTGATATCGCTGAGAATTGAGTCATAGGTACTTTTTTGGGTGTAGAACACGATAAAATAATCCTTGTCCATCTATCATCATTATACTTTTACTTTTTATTTCAAAATAATTAAAATGATATGCATTGTCTCTGTTTGTTATTGTTATTGTTTATTTGCAAAAATATGTACAAAGATACAGATCTTATTTCAGTACATTCATTAAAAAAACGATACATAAAAGTACGGTGACACAATTTAAGAAAAAAAAATTAATTAAAAATTTAAACTAACAAATAAATAAGAGAAAAAAATTGTATATATATAAAAGAAGAAAGTAGCTATTAAAGATAATTAATTAGAAAATTAGCTAAAACAAATTAAAATATAACAGTAAGTGCAGAGAAAAAGAAAAAAAAAGTTATATATTCATGCTTTAATTCGTCCTGTTAGTAATTAAATCGAAAAGCCGCCTCTTGAAAACGTTCATTGAATCGACACGTTGTAAACCCACTGGGAGGGAGTTCCATAACAGAGCTGCGGAGACAAAGAGCTGCGGAAACGCGGAATAATCAAATTGTTGTTTCTGAGTGACTGTGACGACTGAACAAACTGATTAAGGTACGCGGGTTTGCGTTGGTGCAATATATCATGAAGTAGGCGCAAAAGCCTAAACTCACGATACTCCCTAAAGGAGCAGCCCAACACGGTGTTTGAATAAGGCGTAATGTGGTCGAACCGGCGTAAGTTATAAATAAAGCGTACACAATCGTTAAAGGCTACTTCGAGCTTATGAGCGCACAAAGAATCTAGGGAGGGGAAAATGGAGAGGCCCTGCATCAAAAGAGGTAAGAGCAAGGCTTTCACCAAATACAAGCGCATAGCCCTTTTAAGCAAACCGCAGTGGTATCTAAGTTTTGAAAGGAGCCCGTATGTTTTGCCAACAATTAAATTAACGTGGTCGCAGCACGTCATACTACTATTTAGGACCACTCCAAGATTCCTCACTTTAAAAACGCAAGCTAGAGGAACCCCATTTAAGGAAATTACTGGGAGGTCGGATTGAGAAATTGGAGAGTGAGTGAAAAAAATGCAATGTGACTTCGATGGATTTAGCTGCAGTAAGTTCAGTGTTGACCAGCTTGAGATATTATGCAAGTCTGCCGCAATCAGCTCCACACAATTATGGATTTGATCTTTTGGCGCAGAGAAATAAAGCTGCACATCATCTGCATACATATGAACCTTAGAATGCTTTATTACTAGAGGAAGATCGTTAATAAAAACGCTAAACAAAAGTGGCCCAAGAATAGAACCTTGAGGAACTCCCGAGGTAAGTAACGAACTGGTGGAACTAGAGTCTCCGAGTTTAACTTTTTGCGAGCGGTTCTTTAAAAAGCTATGCAAAAGCTTAAGAGCAGTTGAAGAAAGAGAGACTTGAGTGGAGAGTTTTTGCAAGAGCAAAGAGTGATTGACGCTATCAAAGGCTTTAGAGAAATCAAGTAGCAACAGACAACAAATGTGACGATCATCAAGAGAATTGCGAATATCATTTGTGACTTTGAGAAGTGCTGTTTCACAGCTGTGATGCTTGCGGAAACCAGATTGCCATTCACTTATAAATTGAAGTTGTTCACAAAACTCAAGGATTTGAGTCGCTATCAGTTTTTCAAAAACCTTTGCTAGAAAGGGAAGAATACTAATGGGCCGAAAATCCGATGGAAGAGCAGGAGAGGGGCACTTAGGTATGGGCGTAATTAATGCATGCTTCCACAAAGTGGGAAACTTCGAAGTAGTGAAGCACGCGTTGAATATGTGGGTTAAAATAGGCAGCAAGCAAGGAAGTAACATTTTTAGAAATCGTGGTGAAATATTATCGCTACCAGTGGCTGTAGATTTGATAGAATTTAAAGCAGAGATAACTACAAGAGAATCAACGCAACGAAAACAAAAGCCATCTGATGAAGGTGTATAAGAGGTAGTAGCCTCCATTATCGCTTGGTTGGATATAAAGTAATGGTTGAGGTTTTCAGGACTGAGGTTGTGAACAACGGCATCATTATTGGAGTGGACACCTAGATTGCGTAGATTTTTCCAAACAGTTTTTAAGGATAGAGATGGATCAAGCTTTCTAGCATAATAATTACGCTTGGCTTCTTTAATTTTTGTAACAATTAAATTCCGAAGACGTTTAAAAGATCTCTTTGCTGAAGCAGTTTTTACTCTTAAGGACCAACGATAGACAAACTCTCTTTCAATAATAAGTGATTTAATCTCAGTAATAAACCAAGGTTTCGACTTAGCTGATAAATATTTTCTTCTCAGAGGCACAAACTCATCGTAGAGATCAAGGAATATTCTATTAAACTCTGTTATTTTGTCGTCAACCTCTGCCAATCCGAAGATGTTGTACCAGGGTAGACAAAAACAACTTTGAAGCTATGGCACATGAAGATGATATCATGATCCAGGTAACTAGGTGCAGAGATTTGGTTATGGAAAAGAATAGAGCTGGTATTGTTTGTAAGGAACACATCAATCAAAGAGGGTATCCTACAATTAAAATAAGTAGGCAGCACATTAATCGCCTCTAGACCAAGGGTACGCATGGTGTACCGGAATGAGCTTTGTATGGTATATTCTTTCAATAAATTAACGTTAAAGTCACCTCCAACCAGTATGTTTTTATACAGACTGGATAGGTGCTCGAGACTATCGATAAGCTCTTTAGCGTTAGCAGGGCTAAACAGACCCGGAGGAGAGTATACACACACAAGAAGCAGATTATCAGTAGTATTAGAAATATCGACACACAGAAACTCGATTCCCGGTTGCTTCGAAAATCCAACAATTTTAGCCACTAAGTTTTCACGCAAATAAATTGCCACTCCTCCGCCAACGCGCCCTTGTCGATCATTTCGGAATAATTTGTAACCGTCAATGGATACGATAGAGGAGGGAATATAGGCGTTAAGCCAACTTTCAGATATTAAAATAGCATGCAGTCCAGAATTTATAAATATTTCATTCAACTCTCCAATTTTCGGTCGAATACTTCGCGAGTTTAAAAGACAGGCATTGAAACCTAATTTCGAGCTAAAAATCCTGACTAGCGTTCTCACCTTGTCTTCGCAACTAAAGTTTGATGGCATTTAAAATCACTTACAACACGAAACAATGAACATTGACAAGAAACGAAGGTCGGCAACAGAAAACGATGGATGAAAATTTAACCGTGTAAAAGCATGAGTACATAACGAACAGTGTAACTAGAAAATTGACAATGAAAATAAAAATTAAAATTAAAAATTAAAATTAAATCGATATTAAAAAATTAAAAGCCAAAAACAATCAAAAATAAATAGAGAAGGAATAGAAAATAGAAACGAAAACAAGAACAAAACGAAAAACAAGACACGAAAACGTCAGACGCTAGCACTGCGCTGCTCCTATCGATGGACATTGTAGTTGCTTCGTATCACGCACAATGACAAAATTATCGTCTTTCTTCCGTCTGATCCTAACAAGGGCATCCCTGGTCGAAACATAATATAACAACCCAAGCCTGCGAAGTTTTAAAGCCTCCCGCAGCAGATAATTATTAGCAGGCGAAAGGCTTTCGTTTACGAAGACTGGAGAGTCTGCCGTGAAGCCATCCAGCTCACACAGTGGGAATTTTAATTTTTCCTTTACCTTTAATGGGCCATCCACACTACGCGGACTTAGATCCCACGCGCTTTTTGCCGTACGGCCTCAGTAAAAAGCGCGCATGAGCTTTAAATCGTGAGCAAATTGAGAAAACAAATCAATTTCCATATGAAAGGCCGTACGCGCTTCTGAAAAGCCCGTATTGTGTGGACGTAAAATGTACCTTTTTAAGCACAGCCTTTTGTCCGTGCAGTTTGGTCGTGCTGCCTTTGCCATTTAAAATATCACAAAAAAAGCCATTAAACTCTATATGAAAAAAATTGGCAAAAGCGCGTATAACCTAAGTCCGCGTAGTGTGGACGCACCATTATGCGAGCAAGAACGCCTTTGCTTCGCGCTGTCCAGAAAATTTGGCAATTATTGGTCCATTCTGTTTGCCCGAACGTGATCGCAGCCGAAAGGCGTCAACATAGATGGAGAGGTGGTGATTCACCATAGATGCGATGTTGGTGATGATTTTCATTGGGGACTCATCAGGTTTCATGGGGATACCCCGAATGATGACGTCGCTTAGGCTTTGTACACGCTGTAGGTCGTTGAGATGAAGTGCATTATTAGCAAGTTGCGAGTTGATAATTTGTAGATGATCCGAGTGATCTGTTGGCACTTGATGTTCCAGCACAGTTACTCTAGCATGCAGAGACTCGATGCTGTTGTTGAGGACCTCCAGCTGATTATTGTTTTCTAACGAAATGGACTTTAGCCCATCCGTTAGGCGAAGTTCGATAGCATCAAGGCGATCATTTAAATTTTTTATTGAGTCACAAAAATTCCTGAATTCTTGAGTCAGTTTTATTGATGGAGGTGAAGATATCATCAATTTTTTTAAAGATTCGTGATTCGAGAGAAGCAAGAAGCTCATCAACACCTTCACCCATAGCCTTTTCAGGACACGTCCGCGCAGAGCCTCTGGTGATGACGGGAGAAGGATTATGTGACGGTGTGGATTTTTTCAACACTTTCGCGGACGAATTTTTCGATTTATCGGACATTGTTGTGGATAAAAACAGCAACAAAGTATTATTTACGTAAACTGCCGATTAGATGGACGGTTTGGTGCTTTCAAATTAGTTTTAAATTGGTGGAAATTGTGTAATAAAAACGGTTTTAACACGGAGCACAAAAAGAACGTCTTACTCTCGCACTGACATACTGTCTACTGAAACTTACGTTTTAATATAATCATTTTCTCTTGCAGCATTCATTAAACGCCATTTTTATTTCCAAAAACAACCGAGACACACAATTTACAGCCTTTTACTTCTCTCGGGAACTTGATTCGATATTATTTGTATTCGTGATTTAGCTAGTGCTACTTGTGGGGGGTGTTTTGTTATCACACTTTGCGTTTCTGTTGCATTTATGGGTGGAAGTTGTTTTAACTGCAATTCGATGCTTTTAGCAAATGAAGAGAAGCATCATATTCATCTGGTTGTTTTTGGGTGGACAGCAAAACCTTTTCAATGACGTCATATTTGGCTGATATCGAATCGAAGTCTTTTTTAAATTTCCTCTTTTTTGCTTCTGTCCTATGCGTTCGTGGGACGACTTGCTGCACTTGTGTGTTCATAGTCCCCAATATTTTCATCAAGAAATGAATTTTCAGTGCATTCCAGACCAAATTCCAAATATTCCGCGTTATCCTTTGAAAAAAAAAAAATATGTATTACATCTTTTAATTCTTTTTTACTCGAATTTCAGGGAAGCTTACCAGCTCAATATTGTCTGAGCTTTCTCTTAGCTTAACAGGTTCATACAGAAAACTAAATTCTTCGTCATAGTATAATTTTGACTGATAAATATCAACCGACGATCCACATTTTTTGGATTCCTCTACTTTTTGTCTTTTCGAATAAAAAAGCGGTCTTCGAAGATTTATTTTTTTTTTCTTTGCTATGTACAAATTAACGTTAAACCCACGCTTCATTTTTAAATCTGTTCTTTTATATAAAGAACTTTTATACTTTCATAAACATCCTTTTTCTTTATAAATATTAATTAATTTGATAATTTTACTCGGAGTCAACTTAGAGCAATAACATATGCAATTTAATAATATATGGAAAGTACAGACGCTAGTTAAGAGGCGCAAACAAAGGTGTAAACATGTTAAGTGATTACACGTTTTCACTACACCGAACCAGAATTGACCCGCTGGTCTCCGTAGTGGGCTTCAGATTTAATGTTAAATGGGAAACAGTTTAACATAAAGTTCATAGTCTAAGTCCCGAGAACGTTAAAACAGGAAAATCTAAATTAAAACGTCGATACCGCAGAACAATCCCAGTGAACACTGTTTTGTAAATGTGATATCACATTTACAGAACCGAAAGTAACAAGTTCCATAAAATGTAAGTCACATATGACTCACATATAACTCACAATTTCCTATTCATAAACATAACAATGTTACATGTTACGTTCTTATTATGTTACAGAATAATATAATTTATAATAATTCATATGTAAAAAAAGCAATATAATTGTAATATCTATTAAAGTTTATTCGAGATAGAAAGAAAAATACGTCCTTTCTGTTATGAATATTTTAGTGGAGAGAAAATTCAAGAAACCAGTATGCTCTCTGCTATATCTTTTGCAGTGCCAGATTTAGGTGTTACGTGGCCTAAAAACTTTGAGTTTGGTTCCTCTATTAGTGAAACGTGCTCTTCTGAAATGACTTTTTTGTAGAACTTAGTTCCTTTCTTTTCTTGGACAATTGTTTTGTCCTTTCTTCCATCAAAAAACAATCCTTTATTTCCGGTTATCTGATCATAAAGACTGTCATTAATGAGATCTCTTCGATTTTTTAATCTTGCTCGTCTAATTTTCATTCTGTCTATTATGTACTTTAGTTTTGTCCTTCCCTGTGATTACAGCCAAGTCGTGTAAAGCAGCACTAGCTATAGCTGCTGCAGCTCTATCTGATATTCCGGTACGGTCACAACTGGAAGCTACAGATGGCAATTTAATACGCATTTGAGTGCTTATTTTTTCTCTTTTTCAAGTTTCGAAAGACCTGGTAAATTTACCTCTTCTTGTATATTTGAAGGACCTGGTTGGTTTTCCTCTTCTTGTTTATAAAGAGTCAATTCTTTTTGCTCGTCTATTTGCTCTTCAGCGATTTCATTGTCATCAGTAACCACTGACATATAATAATGGACTGCTCATCAGCAATTATTCCCATACAAACCGACCAAATTGACAGAAGCACTCAGAAATAAAATCAATTAGAAAAAAATAGACGGGTATAGTGATGTTTATATCTTTTGCGTTAAATCAATTAGAAAAAAATATACGGGTATAGTTATGTTTATATCTTTTGCTCTTTTCCCCATAAGCCCCCGGATTTTGACATACACAATGTCAGTTGCTAAGACAGGCGTTAAGAACATAAATCAGATACACATAAAATTTGCAAATTAATGAAAAAAAGGCATTTTAAAAGGTGAAAAAGTGAAAATAGTGTTTATTAATTTTTTTAAACAAAATATTTGTGTTGTTTTAATGTTTTAAGTACGTATTTAAAAAAATGTAAATTTCAAAAGTGATTCCGGTGTTTACATGGAGTGAAAAAAGGTTTTTAGCCTATGGAACAAATTGGTGCCATGAAAAATTTCTCATAAGCAGTCCATTCTATATGTCAGTGTCAGTAACCGTTTCTGATACACTTGTTTTTTTGTCCGTTCCTAACCGTTAAACTTAACTGTTCTCTGTAGTTCTTTGATTTTTCTTCCTTCTCTCCTCTTCAAAGCACTTGTGGTAGCTATATTAACAATACCTATAAACATTTTCCTGGTAGAGCGTTGATCTTTTAGAAACTGTTGTTCTAAAACTGGTACCTTTTTTCCTTTCATACAACTACAAGTATCAAAGTTTTGATACTTGCACGCAGCAATATCAAACAAACGTTTAGCTTTTTCTCTCAATTTTTGCGAGGTTTGAGTCAAACTTACCTGACCCTTTTCTACCTTTAGATAAATTCCTATATTTAGCATGATAAGCTTTTATCATTTGTGAAGTTCTAAGGTTAGAAACAACGGGAATAGAAGCTCTTGAGCATATGTGCTCTATTTTCGGAACTAAAATTTCAGATATTTCACTTACAGTAGGGTCCTTCCCTGACGCAGCCTTGAAGTTATGTCTAATAAAACAGTAACACTTCATTACATAACACTTCAGTGTACACTTCAGTACAACTTCACACAAAATCACAAAATCTTCCAAAAATAGGACATTCCGACATTTGTCTTGTTTTCCCTTGTTTAGACTGAGCGATTTTAACTCACAACAATTAAATACCGTGCGAACTAACAACTAACTTATTGTAACGAAATAAACGATAACTCAATAGTCCAGGCGCTAGAGCAGTGAAACCTATAACTTTTGGTTTTGGCGTGATGTAATGGACTTTTTTGGTGGAAGCTGTCAGAAATGACATCCCCAACAATGTTTAGGGGGTGCGCAAGCATGAAACTCCCAGGAAAACTTGTGGTAGCCCAAAAACTGAAAAATTCACTAAAAATTCCCTGTTTTTTGACCTTTCTTGTTAAATATCTCTTAACGGAGGCTTCTAGGCGAAAAATTTGTCGATCATGTTTTGTTCGTTATTGGATTTGCTAAAACTTACCCTCAGGTGGATTTTTGAAATTTGAATTTTTGTATTGCAAAATAGCCGAAAACCGCGAAAAAAGTACCTCACTTTAAAGTTATCACAAGAAAAGAAGAGACCATTATCTTCCAATTTAATTTTGGAATTAGATAGTTAAAGGCATGATTAACTTATATCCAAAACCCGATCACGGTCGGTCAAATAGATTTTGCATAATGAATTTTGAAATTAAGTGAATTTAAAAAGTAAATTTGTTACTGCGCCAAAAGAAAATCTCCCGTGTTGGTCCTGATTTTTTACGTATGCTCTAAGATTCTCTTTACAAATCCAATCATTAAAATTCTAGTTTTTAAATTTTTTAATGGTTTTTAATTTTTTTAAGATTTTTGGCAAAAAACTGCATCTAAGGCGTTTTTTCCACAAAAATTGCTAACTCGGCGACGCACACTGGGGCAGAAAGCACTTTTTTGGTTCAAAAGTTTCTAGAGACCACAATTTTTAACCAATTGAGATAACTTTTTTTTTATTTTGAAGGTAAGATAATTTGTAAGATATCTGTGGAAGCCGAATTTTGATTTTCCCTTCCAAATATGTTGCACCTAACCTCAAATGTAATTAATTTGTGCTAGATAACACTTTACTATCAATAATAAGCTTCGATCTATGCGATAAAATGGGACAATTTGATGTAATTAGAACCCCAGGTGAGGTACAATGACTTTTTTTTGATTGATTATTAATTATTACAATCAAATTAACTAGTTTTATAATTTAGACATGGGTGGCGTGCATAGGGTGCATATGAGGGGATGGAGGGGCAAACTTACAGGACCCTTTTTGACCCCCTTAGAGGCAAATGCGAATTTTTATATTATTTTATTATTGTTGTACGTTAAATTACGAAAATTTTAAGGGGTTTCCGAACCTCCTACGATTTTTTTTGGGGCCGTGGGAGGTAATATTATAAAGTGCATAAGTGCATTTTACAATTCACAGCCCTTAAGGTTGCGCACTGGCCCCTTTAGAGGCAAGGGCGGATTTTTTTGTTATTTTTTAATTATAGTAGGGACTGTTAATAACATTTTAAGGGGTTATAGTGCCTCCTACGACTTGTTTTGGGGCCGTGGGAGGCAAAAAAAAGGCTAAAAACAAAAAAAAATTGAGGCATATTTGGAAGGAAAAATCAAAATTCGGCTTCCACAGATATCTTACAAATCAGCTGTTTTTTTTTTAATTTGGGTAGTGAATCAAAAAGGCTTAATTTTACTGGATGAATCAATATGGACAAATTTTGGTCAGACTAGAAGAGGCCGAGTAGTTGCTTAGAGCGTGGTGTTGGTACAATTGAAGCGGTCATTATTGAAAGGGTATATGTAACAAATATCAAAATATTGGGAAACTCAAAAAAACTGTATAAAAAATGGAGAGAGAAGGTTTTTAGTGGAACAGCGGCACAAATTTTCTCCAAATGCAACTGGAAGTTTGTTTTTGCCTCTTTTACTATAAAAAAAATTAATTATGTATATTGTTTTGTTATTTTAAATTTTGCACATATCCCTTTTTAACAATCATTTAAAATATTTTTGGGAAATAGTAAAGAAAAATAGTAAAGTATTATAAAACAAAATATTTTTTTATTCTCAAATAAGGTTCAAAACATGAAAAGTAAAAATACATGTAAAGTAAAAATACCCTTTCAAATGAAAAATGCTCAGTCCAGTTCATTTTTTGTCAGAAAAATTTTTTTTTAGTAAAAATAGTAATGTATTATAAAACAAAATATTTTGTTATTGGCAAATAAGGTTCAAAACATGTAAAGTAAAAAATACAAAATGAAAAATGCTCAGTCAGATGAAAAAATGAAAAATGCCGAGTCAGAATCTGTCCCGCTATTCTCATTCATGTTTTCGATCCTTTGGTATTCGGCGCCTTGTGCTGTTGGCCAACTTGATATTTCCGCATAAAAAGGGATTCCTGTGACGTATTTCGACAAAGCCGAAATATCTCGCAACTTTTTGGGATTGATCGGCACTCTCCCTGCTGAATATGCTCTTAGGGTGGCCAATATTGGTATTTCTCTTTTGCCTCCAGTCAAGTTGAAAGTGTGGCTAACCAATTCATCATGGTTGTATTGAAACTCCCGGTACATTGATATTTTGAAGGGTATTCTATTTGGGCGAGTCGATCCAGTTGATAACACTACTTCTTCGCTCATGCTTGATTTTTTATATTGTTTTGGCCACCAGTCTTTGAAAGAGATAATGTTCTCTGTCTGCACCTCCTTTACTGAAAAACGCCCCCTCTTACTAGAAGCAATGATTTCCTCGACGTATTCCTCAGGAGTGTAAATTCGGTCTAGTCTTCGAATTCGCCTTTTTATGCAGCCAAAATCCCGGTCACAGGGGAGAAATGAATGACCACTTATAGGGAAGTAATGCTTTATGGTTTTAAACCTCCCTGTGAGGTTTAATAAAAATCTCAACACTGTGTGGTTTTTGTTCTGTCCTACACACCCATCGCTAAATAGAATAAGATTCTTTATTGTGGAAGAAACATTGTTGTTGAAGTAGTCTAGCAAAAAACTGCATACTTCATTGGGAGTTTGTTGCCTTTTCCCTCATGATAGATATAAAATTTTGCGTCATTGGTTTTCAAATCAATGGTTGTGAATAGGTGGAATAAAATATCGCGGCTAGGTTGTGACAGTTACTTCCTTCTCTTCTCTCTATCTTCCGGCTAGAGTTGCTGTTCGACATTCACTCTATACGAAAAAATAGATTGTCGACAGTACAAAGGGACTTTCCCTAAGCCTCTAGTCTGTCACATAAAAAAAAAATAAAATCATGTATACCAAAACAAAGCACCACAGCTGCCTCAAATAAAAAATTTCCTGTACTGGAATGGCTGGTAAGTGTAGATTCTGCATATAGTCAAAACTCAGTACCGCGGTATCTTCATTTTGGTTTTCTCGTGCTGCTTTCATTGCAGTGTAAAACTTTTTAATTCTTCGTTTATGAACCATTAACTCGGCTAATGCAGCCTTCTTGCTATTTTCGCATAATAAAGGATCTTTAAGCTTTACAGATAAACTTTCACAAGTCGAACAAACATCGACTTGTGGACGGCCAAAGGAATAACCGAAGTTGATGTTGTAGTAATTCAAATAATACTTATAGGATATGCATTCCTGTAAGTCTGGATTGTCTTTTATGAAAAGTTCGTACATTATTTCAACATTTAGTTTAGCATCAAGATACTTTTTCTTAACTCCGCCATAATGGGTATTTTTAACCGACTTCAAAAAAAGAGGAGGTTACTCATTTCGACGCGTAGGTATTTTGTGGTCCTGTTCACGCATAACTTTGTAACCCAATAACTTTTTTGCTTTTTTTTTGGTTCATTTGAAGGGGGAGCTTCCCACGGTGGTCCCGTTAAATTTTTTCTAAATTCTGATAACGGAGTTCGAAGTTAGGCAGAAAAAACTGTTAAAATTCAACCTGTTAAAGTTCAACCTAAACATTTCATGGGCACCGAACAAATTACTTTATTGTTGTAAATCTGGCAGCAGGCCGATGGCGGAGTGAGTAGAGCGTCGGATCCTCGATTCAGCGTTGTAGGTTCGATTCCGGTCGGGGCAGCCGGTTTTTTTCTTTTTCTCTTTTTCTTTTTTCTGAAATGATTTATTAACATATTGGTCACCGGCCGATAGTACTTGACATAGCGCAAAGGGCTAGAGACAAGTATTCTTGTCTGTGGGATCTGTGGGGTGCGAGTTCGATCCCAAGGGCTCGCGGTGCTTTTTTTTCTATATATCGACAAAATAATTATTTTTTAATTTCCTTCGGGGAATTTTGTTCCACATTAAACAAGTTTTCGACGTGAATGCGTCTGTAAATTTGTTTCCAGAACAAAAGCCGATAAGAACGAAATTATGGCGAAATTTGCAGCTCAAAAAACTATTGTTTATATCGAATAAATAAATATACCATGACGTGGATGAAGAATCAAAGAAGTTTATTGTTTACATTTAATTTCCCCGATATCAATGG
This sequence comes from Thereva unica, assembly GCA_949987705.1. Taxonomy (NCBI): domain Eukaryota; kingdom Metazoa; phylum Arthropoda; class Insecta; order Diptera; family Therevidae; genus Thereva; species Thereva unica. The sequence goes on from OX465281.1 coordinate 69,276,609, forward strand.
GAACTTAACTTTTTATATGCCTTATATTATCTTGATCTGTATGTGTGTATAGTGTAAACAAATCTTGCAACTTGATTTTGACCCAGTTCCATATAACCGATCAACTGCAAATTTTGCACATACGTATAGTTCGCATGACAATACAATCTGCAATCAAATTTTGCAATTGCGCTCCCCGACCCCAGACATGGGTATCAAATGAAAAGGTGTGACAAGTAGAATACACTTCGCTATGTGGCGTCGTAAAAACGTAGGCTCCTTGCAATGACAGGCAATATTAAAAAATGAATGGACTAAAAAGCACGAAATAAAAAAAAATTTTAAAAACCGACTTCAGAAAAAAAACCGCGATGCACAAAAAAGGATGAAATAATTGTTTGTAATTCTTAACAACATCAATCCAATAAGAATGGATCTAGAAAGAAGAATCACTTTTGAAGACGGTGCCAGGTAGTAGTTGACTTTGATTGCACTAACTCTTGCTTCGGCAATTGTTTACATTTCTTTGTTAGGCTTATGCCCTTAATATATCATCTACATGTGTTAGCACCGTCTTCAAAAGTGATTCTTCTTTCTAGATCCATTCTTATTGGATTGATGTTGTTAAGAATTACAAACAATTATTTCATCCTTTTTTGTGCATCGCGGTTTTTTTTCTGAAGTCGGTTTTTAAAATTTTTTTTATTAACATCAAATTTCTTTATATGTTCAGTAATAGCAAATCTCATTTGTTCTGGCTTCACATTACTCGTGCCTTTGCCCCTCATATCACGCGGCGCTTGGTTGGTAGAAAGTAGAGAGGAAACTCTTTCTACTCTCTTTTTGCCGATTCCATGCAAAGCGATAAACGCTTTTTTACAAACTTGTAAATGTTTGCCATTGAGCTTAACAAAGTAATCAAAAAAATTAACTTTTCTATTATTTAGGGTATCTTTCTGCGTTTCTTCAGCTGCAGCATCATCAGTACTATTATTGGGAGCAGGTCTTTTTCGTCGCCGTTTAGCTTCCTTCTTCTCAACTAAACTTTGTAAAAATGTATCTTGAGTGTCTTTGATTTCAAGAGACAGAAAATATGACAAAACATTTGCTTGATCTTGCTCGTTTATTCGAGAAAAACATTGAAATTTGCATTTGCAACCATTGCCTGTTTTCACAGAAGGAACTTGTTTTCCTGAATACGATTCATATTCCACTCCCTTAACTCTACTGGTTTTTATAATGTTCCTTTTGTAAGTATTTAGATTTAATAAACCTTTTACACGTTTATTTCGTGGCACATTATCTTTTATTTCACTATCACTACTCGACATAGTTTTTTATTTGCATTAAATAACACAGCGAGACACACGAAACGACTGACAAACAACGAAGTGCTGATTTGCTTCTAAAACATTTGGTGCGTTTCATTTTCATTGGAGTAGCTACGCGCGCATAGTCAACGTCATAGTCAAGGTTGAAAAGGGACATGTGCCTCACATACCCCTTTACAACAGTGACTCAGATATTCTTAGCACTACCACGGCGGCAGAACTCACTGCACATGTATTATTTCAACATAGAACGATGCGTTCAGTCTTGAAGATTATGACAAAAAAAACGGTTTTGGCAGGTTATGCCACATGTCCCCTTTCAACAATAACCGCTTCAATTGTACAATACAAAGGATGTCATTGTGAGTTTCTAGACTAATATTCATTCAGCAGCAGCAAAGCCGGTTCTATAAGTTAACCTACACTGGTATTCTTTCATCACTAGTAACTCCAGCGGGAAAACTAGCGAGGGGTTGCTCTGGTAACCCAAGAATTCTTTAATGATTTGTGTAAAGGCCTACATGGTAATCGAAAAGTTCTACTGGAAATTTAGGAAATTGGAGGTTTTTACATTGTAATGGCCAAGTAAGCCACTAGCTAATGACTTGTGGAATATATTAGTTGGAGATGTAATGTGCTTTTATTATTCTTTGTATTTATTTTGTCGCAGCCTCTTTTTTGAGTTTATTCCGTCCGCAAAATTCGTTCAGAGTGGATCGTGACAAAGTGCAGTCAAAAAGATTTCTTGCTGGTAAAATCCTCACCAAATGTAGCAGAAATGGAATGGTAATTTCGGAAAGCAACGCTTTTAATGCTGAAAAGAGTAGCAGTAATTGTTATTGAAGACTTCTAGATTTAAATTCATAAATGGTATAGAAAATTGCCCTCGAATTTCGAGTGCTGAGTCCTGCTATTTGCAATAATTGTAAATGTTTTAACGTTCATGGCTTTAACAGAACACGCAGATAGTTTTGGTCCCACTTCAAATAAATGCATTTTTTAACCGACTTCAAAAAAAGAGGAGGTTACTCAATGCGACGTGTAGGTATTTTGTAGTCCTGTTCACGCATAACTTTGCAACCCAATAACTTTTTTGCTTTTTTTTGGTTCATTTGAAGGGGGAGTTTCCCACGGTGGTCCCGTTAAATTTTTTCGAAACTTTGATAAAGGAGTTCGAAGTTAGGCATAAAAAACTGTTAAAAAGAAGAATCATTCTCGCAAAATGATTAAACGATACTACGGCAGCGTGTCATACTTATCGTAAAGGTAGATTCGTACGCAACGATTTAGTTTTTTAAATTGCCTGGCGCAAGTCGAATTGTGTAAATAAACTTAGTGCAAATGACGAGTGGAAATTACCTCCATTAGTTATTGTGCATTATATTTATACTTATCTACGCGTTATATTATGTTACATTGATTATGATAAGGTCGGAGGAGCAAGTGGTCGAACATCACCGAGACATATTTGGTACAATCCAAGCATTTTAGATTGTGCAAGCCGAACAGTTGAATTCACCGCACAAAATGCACAAAAAAGGATGAAATAATTGTTTGTAATTCTTAACAACATTAATCCAATCAGAATGGATCTAGAAAGAAGAATCACTTTTGAACGGTGCTAGGTAGTAGTTGTCTTTGATTGCACTAACTTTGCTTCGGGAATTGTTTACATTGCTTTGTTAGGTTTATGCCCTTAATACTCTTGGTTGAAGTACTTTACGCAGTGAATAAAAACTTTGTTTGCCCTGTTGTATTCTGCTTTTAACTTCCTCCAGCTCTTCGTTTGTTGACGACACTATTTTCCTAGGTATTTAAAGCTCCTCACTACCTCTATATTGGTCTTGCAGTCTTGTCTTTGTCTTGTACATTAAGCAAAACCAAGAATAAGACTAACACTTAGCTATGCTCGCAAGACCAAAGCCCTGACCTAATATTCCGTACCGTACCGTAACCGTAAGTACCGTAACCTACGAACATAAGTGTTCATATGGCGCCGACCTAAATTGACTTAATAAACTTGTCGAATGTTCGTTAAATTCTCGAATGGTCCGTAATGGTGCCGTAAGAATGGCACGAAACCTTAGCATCCGTTAGCTATTTAAAAAACTTGTTCACATTTTAACAATTTTTTTAAAAATTGGAGCAGTAAATGACTTGAAATATTATAATTATTACCCTACACAACAATCTTTCAAATTTCCATTTCCTTTTTTTCTAGAAATAATCATAAAAATCCAATTTTTTGATTTTTAGAAATGTTACACGGTAATATCCGTGGATGTTTCTCATTTTATTTATTGCGCGATTTTTATTCCTTCTTTTCCTCTGATCACTTCTAATCTGTTTGTAATGCTTCCACAGCTTAAATAATGCAAATAAATCTCTTAAATCTTTGTTTATGCTATCCATTTTGCACTTGTCACTTGCCACTTTACGTTTTCATTTAGGGCATCTGTCAAAATGCCGTAGCTGAGCTCAGATTCGTTCAATTTTGTTACGGTACGGTACGGAATATTAGGTCCAGGCTCAAGACCAAGACTTAGCCGTGCTCTCAAGACTAAGGCCAAGACTATATCAGTTTTGTCTTGTTCACTAGTTATGAAGAGTTTAATTTTGAAGGTTTGGATTAATTTTAAATGTTTTAACGTTCGCTGCAGCGAGCCGCACCGCGTACTAGCTAGTAACAAAAAAAAAATTCAAACAAAATTCGGTAATTTTTCGTATTTGTTTAAGAAATTATGTTTAATAATACTTTATTGAAAGATGTGCTCAATAGAAACTGAGTCCTTTTTCGAGCGAATTTGAAACGCGCCTAGCATTCCTGGCGTCGCCGAAAAAACGCCTTAGTTGCAGTTTTTTGCCAAAAATCTTAAAAAAATTAAAAACTATAAAAACAATTTAAAAACCAAAATTTTAATGATTGGATATTGTAAAGAGAGTCTTAGAGCATACGTAAAAAATCAGGACCAACATGGGAGATTTTCTTTTGGCGCAGTAACAAATTTAACTTTTTAAATTCACTTAATTGCAAAATTCATTATGCAAAATCTATTTGACCGACCGTGATCGGGTTTTGGATATAAGTTAATCATGCCTTTAACTATCTAATTCCAAAATTAAATTGGAAGATAATGGTCTCTTCTTTTCTTGTGATAACTTTAAAATGAGGTACTTTTTTTCGCGGTTTTCGGCTATTTTGCAATTAGCCCAGGCAACGAATGCTCAAAAAGAGGTATAGAGGGAAATGCTTGGAACACAATTTTTGACTTCGCAACTTTGTTTGGACTAGTTAGGAGGTGAACATATCAAAAGTCCCCGCCCCTAGCCCTTGAGCTTGGGGAAAGAGGGGGGTTTAAAGGACCCATTTTTCGGTTTTTCGCTTATATCTGGGAAACTATGCGTCCTAGAGACATGACCACTATAAACAAAATGAAAGCTGATTAAATTTTCTATAAGTTTGGCTCGTCAAGTTTTTCGATATCTTGTATAGTTTTCGAGATATCTGCTCTTGAAAGTCTGTAATTTTCGAAAAAAAAAAAAATTTTTTTTGCTCTTTTTACCGGATGACTCTATAAGCCATTGGGATAGTTTTATAAATCACAACCATTAAATGAAAACGAAGTTTATTGAAATAGGAAAGTGAATTAACATAAAACATTACAACAGTAGGCACCATTGAGTCAATTTCTTGCGATCTTGGGGTGGGAAGGACCTTCATCATCGTCTTCGTTTTCATCTTCTTTTTCTCCAATCTCTTCTCCATCGGACCCCTGTAGAGAAACGTTCAGAGGATCCTCCTGGTCTTCTTCATCTTCGGAGTCAACTTGAATGACCCCATTCAGGCACTTCCCCTGGCAATTTTGGCATGCTGAGGAACATTTGAGGCTTCCTTTTTTGCAGCCACACTTCGCGCTAGCACAGTCTTTCTTACATCGGCAGAAAATCACTTTCAGGATATCCTCCGGTGCAGCTGCTAACTCACTGTGCACTGGGACCAGACAGTTGTTCTCAATCTTCCACCCATACATCTGAGGAGGCAGATTATTTCCCAGCCATAGCTGAACTTGATGGAATGTTCGGAGGGAATGCTGTTTTACTGCCTTCGGTTGGAGGAAGGCTAGAGATATCAGGCTTGATGGTGGCCACCGATTTCAAGAATGACTTGTACCTGTAGGCATTGAGGGAGACCTCTTTTGCTGGAGCCCCATACCACCTCAAGATACAGGTTTCACCTGCCTTTTGTACTTGGGTGGTTGTGGAGGAAGGGTCTGAAAAGACTGCTGTTGCTTTCTGGACCGCTGGAGATTTCAGACACAACTTCGCAAATGCGACCTTGCTTTTTTGAAATGCAGAAGATGTTGTGTCGCATCCAGTAAAGGCGTGCAAAAATAGCGCGTCTTTGAAACCTTGTTGCTGAAGCTCTTGAGATGAGAAGAATGAATCTCTTATCTTCCCACGTCCAGGCTTGATGACAATAATGTCCTTATGCGCATCAGCCTTAGCCATTAAGAGGACCATGAGGTCGATATCTTCACCAACAATGCCGACAGGTGTTGTTTCCGACATTTCCACAGCCGTATCTACGATCAGAACGTCCGCATCACTTTCTGCTTGAAGGGTCCTGATCCCATTGTCCTCAAGCTTAACCTTAAGCATGTTGATGAGCCTGCTTTTGTTGAACCTGTTCGTCAGAAAATCTTCTTGTTTGGCGTTTATCTCAGTGTCTTCGGTAAAATGGATGTCAACAGACTTGCTAAGTCGATAGCGCCTTTGATGCTCTGCTACTTTCGTGCTTGAGGTTGATGAGGAATAGCCGTCAAAGACTACAGTACATCTCCTTCCGTGGTAGTTCTTTGTGATAAAGTCGATGTAGCTCTCACAGATTGTCGATATCTTGACACCTCTTCTCCAAATTACTTTATGGAGGAGGAGCCCTCCGTCAAATACGATGTCTAGCTGTGCGACACGTACATCCTTGGTGGTAGTGTTGAATAGTTTGTACAGCGCTGACTTAGTCGATTTCCTCATCCCACCAGTAGCGGTTCGTAAGGCTCAGGATAAGGGAAGCAATGTTCAAGGCGAACGATAAAAGTAAAAGTATCGAAGGCTTTAACTAAAAAAAACGAAAAATAACATATAGTGGAATCAGATAAACAAAACATTAGGAATTGTTATGAAAATTAAGGCTGTTTGTCTTAATATTGGCTATCAGCGGTTAATATATGAAATTTTTTATCTGTAGATACTTATTTACATAAGTCCAAAAAATTCACTTCAATTTTGAAAATTGATTGCCCGATAATTTTGAACATCACTTCGGATGAGGTTCTTTCTTATTTTTAAATATAGGTTCTGTTATGCATTTTTATGAACCAGAAAAATTCTTAAGCTTGAAAAAAGTGAAAAAAAAATGGAATCGAAAATCGTGAATTTTTGCACTTTTTCGTCATTTTTTTTCGAAATAGTTTCGCTGCTAGAGGGCGTTTTGAGCTTTTTTTCTGATTCTATTGATAATTATGTAGAGCGTCAAAAAAACCGTTAAAAAACTGCAACTACTAATTTGATATCACTTAACTTTTCATACAAATCCATTATTTTGCCAAAAATCTAAAAAATATAGAGGTCGCGCCAAAAGAGTTGTTGCCGGAGCGCGCAGCTGGGGAAATTAAAGCTGCACACAAATAAAAATTGCGCCCATATTGATACGAAATGCGCTTATGTATTTTCAAATTTCCCCTTCGAAATTTGTTGCGACTAGGCTAAGGGACGGGAAAGGCATGCGGGGATTCTACTGCGCATGCAAAACGCGACTTTCTCGGCTTTAACTCTTTTGGCGCGACCCATAGTAATAATAAAACCCTGCATACCTCGCATACACCCCTTATACCGCCCTCCAATCTTCATTAGATTCTCCTTGCAAAAAAAAACACTTCAGGCAACCCGTACTCGAAAATACAATTCATGAAAATATTCTATCATCATTAAAGATAATCTTAAAAAATATAATGGAAGCTACAAAGTTATCAGCTTATATTCAATATATATCGCCTGCCACCCCACAAAAGATAAAGAGAAACTTCACCTATCTTCGATCTTTATTTTATTTACTCACGAAAATTCATATTTGAAGAAGAGTCAAAAACAAAATCTCGAACAAAATTTTAAGACCAAATTTAATATTGCTCGAAGCCAGAACAGATTAGAGGTCCCGCCAAAAGAGTTGATGCTGGAGCGCGCAGCTGGGAAAATTAAAGCTGCACACAAATAAAAACTGCGCACATATTGATAAGAAATGCGCTTATGTATTTTCAAATTTCCCCTTCGAAATTTGTTGCGACTAGGCTAAGAGACGGGAACGGCATGCGGGGATTCTACTGCGCATGGAAAACGCGACTTTCTCGGCATCAACTCTTTTGGCGGGACCTCTACCAGAAAACGAAACCAAGAATACAAAGAGAATGGTGGATGCAGAAAATTTCTCTATCTTCGACTTCTCAATTCTCGCTGTTCAGTTCCGAAGAAGCTGCGTTTAGCTCAGCTTCTGGGGGTACTGTATTAACGCAAACCTTTGCGTGAGTGTAGGTCCAATTAGATGGAATGTGTTGGAGTTTTCATGTTGATTTTCTGGGCCAAATAAGCTGGAGATATTACAGCTTCTCCATGATGTGTAAGCCCTCGGCCATGATAAGAGTGGCACCAGGAAAATTTAACGTCTCGAATTAGCGGAGAGAGGCACTTTAGTATTGTCACTCTGCCACTCGCCGTTCATATCATGCAATATGTCCAGCTTTAGTGTTTCCAGAGGAGGAAATAGATATTAAGATTTTTCTTGTGATTAATCTTGATATATTTTAAAATTTTATTTTATTTTTATTTATATAAATTTATTTTTATCAAGTTGCCTATTTGGTCAAGGGAAGCAGTGCTTCCTTTGCTTCCAAAGAGGAACCGCCACTGCATCCCACTCTCATTGAATAGAGCTAATGGGAACGGGGCTAGTTCGTATTTCATGTACAGCTTTAAATCTTCGTCTGTTTTTTTGCTGATGGATATACGTCGGAATAGCAAGAATGGGTCCACAGGAATCTTTTCGCCGTTGATTTTGATCGATGAGCTCCCTGTCGAAAGGGGTAGAGCTCGTTTTTTTCGAGCCAATTTGATGTTAGCAAATGTCGAATGGACCATTTTAGCCATTGCTCGCTTACCAACTGCAACAGCATTGTAGCAGGTGATCGTTGTATCCCCAACAATTCCTCGATAATAAACATGATGTCACTGGTCACTGGAAGGGGGGAAATTTATCAAACCAATCGGTGAGCTTAGCGATGTCAGCTGCTTCCTTGTTTTGGCGGGCTTGTCCGAAATCTGCATGCTGCTCACTGGTGGAAAATAGAACTCCTCACTTGCACTCATCCCTACCACCCATTTGCTGAGAGTGCTGTTTGTGACTCCCCTACCACGAGTCATGCCACCTTGGCTGGAAAAAGAACGCATTAAGGTGGTCTCAATTGTCATATCCGACCAGACTCCGGCCCAAAACGGTCTGATCGGCGCATCGTGAAGTAGCTGTCGTTAACAAATTTGTGATATTCTTCGGGTGATAGTTTTTCGTTTAGCTTCTCCATGTCTTGTATGTAGAGTTGACAAGACTTGGCATATGGGAAGTGTCCCGCTGCATGGAAGTACGGAATCATGCGTCTCACACATTCAAGGTGGGTATTGAAGTTCCCGGATCTCTCTGCATGTACATATTCCTTCATGAGGCTTACCATTTTGAAGTACTGTACCCACAACTGTGCGGTAGGTCCTTTGCTGCTCAGTAGCTCCATGGCGGCTCCAAATTTCTCAGACAGCGCTTTGAGGTGAGTGTTTTGGTTTAATGCAAGTAGAGAGGGAGGCTCATTCATAAAACCCATCGTAATGTTTTTGATGCAATCCATTTCATCTTCAGTCAACTGGACGCCTTTCAAAATCACTTTAGCCAGTGAACCTGTTGCAAGCAGGTGGCCTCTTAATACCCTCGCAAAAGCATGGCCTTGCAACATTTTTTCCACAGACAGAGGGTAAGTAGTAAAAAATAAATAATGTACAGCTCTTCAAAAATCCTTTACTTACCCAATTGCTTTAACATTTGAAGGAAAATAGATAAAATAGTAAAGTATTATATATTTTTGAAGGGACACAACCCTTTTGACGGAATTACTTTTTAGGTTCATCGTTGAAGAGTCATCCGGTAAAAAAGAGCAAAAAAAAATTTTTTTTTTTCGAAAATTACAGACTTTCAAGAGCAGATATCTCGAAAAATATACAAGATATCGAAAAACTCGACTGAGCCAAACTTATAGAAAATTTAATCAGCTTTCATTTTATTTATAGTGGTCATGTCGCTAGGACGCATAGTTTCCCAGATATAAGCGAAAAACCGAAAAATGGGTCCTTTAAACCCCCCTCTTTCCCCAAGCTCAAGGGCTAGGGGCGGGGACTTTTGATATGTTCACCTCCTAACTAGTCCAAACAAAGTTGCGAAGTCAAAAATTGTGTTCCAAGCATTTCCGTCTATACCTTTTCGTTGCCTGGCCTAAATACAAAAATTCAAATTTCAAAAATCCACCTGAGGGAAAGTTTTAGCAAATCCAATAACGAACAAAACATGATCGACAAATTTTTCGCCTAGAAGCCTTCGTTAAGAGATATTTAACAAGAAAGGTCAAAAAACAGGGAATTTTTAGTGAATTTTTCAGTTTTTGGGCTACCACAAGTTTTCCTGGGAGTTTCATGCTTGCGCACCCCCTAAACATTGTTGGGGATGTCATTTCTGACCGATTCCCCCAAAAAAGTCCATTACATCACGCCAAAACCACTGGAAATGCTCCAGCGCCCGGACTACAACTGAACTCGGCAAAGCGACTGACAACTGATCTAAGCTTGCCACTACACGTAAACAAATCTACGCCTCCCCACCCCTAACATCCGCTAGGGCGATGGCTCATGCTCCTGGAAGCCAATGAGCCTATTCAGACGCTGCCATAAGTCTGCTGAGCAAAACCGGTTTTATTCAACCCCTCGGAACACACACGGGGCGTAACTGCGTTTAGAACATTTGAAAGCTTTACAGGAACGTTTAAATGTATTGTAAATAAAATTCACTTGTCAGACGAAAACAGAGCTAAAGAAAACAAGAGATAGAAGTAACATTTTATATGTGTGTAAGTTTTCACGCGTTTGCTTTTGAGTGAAAAATATTTCGTTAAGTTCTTCCGTTCCCTTCCCTCTCTCATCTATAAAACCGGTTTTACTTGCCATGAATATGCACCGTCTGAATAGCCCCAATGAGTTCTTATCTTTCTATTCATGTTAAAACGCCTTGAAATTTTTTATTGCATAATCGAAACACAATCTTAGAAAATGTTTCAAAAAGTGTATTTTTATAAAACTTTACCGCTCTTCCGGCACCCCAACACATAATCCAAAAAGTAAAAAAGAGGGTTTTTTTTTATATAAAAACTGTTTTTTGGACAGTATATGATATTTAAAAAAATATTTGGCAACTTCTTAAAAAAACTTAACAAAGCAGCGAAAATTTCAACTTTATGATACTTTATCGTCCATCGGCACCTGAAGATGTACTGTAATATTTTTCATATTTTTTTGTTATCTTTTCTACACCAAAAGGCAACTTTTCCGCGCTATTACAAATTAAAAATCAAAAAGTGTTTTTTTCGTTCCACCCTAGTATACAAATAGCCTCAAACATGCCCCTACAAATACTGAATCTTCCAGTCCCATCCCAATCGGATTAGCCGTTTTCGGGATTAGCCCGGACAAACAGACATACAGACCGACAAAAATTTTAACTAGTTGGGATGTGGGTTTGACCCCTTCGGTCCACACGATTAACTTCCCAGTATGATGAACGAAGATGGAATAAACTGACTTCTTACAAAATAGTTATACGTTTAGCACTAGTGGAAAATTGGCTAGTATCAGAACTGATGACAAAGCAATCACGAGAGAAACTAGTTCAAATAAGACATCATATTGTGGTTAATACTCTTCGAACTTCAACTAAGTCGGTATCTTTTATAGTTCGCGCAATATGTTGCAGGTACAAAAATCACTTATGTCATTTAAACCAAAAAACCGCTCGACCGAATATTATAAAAATCTTTTCAAATTATACTGTCGCTAATACGCTTCGAACGGCACCTCAAGTAAGTCAATATCTTTCGTGGTTCGGGCGATATCGTGCAGGTACAAAAATCACTTACGTCGCTTAAACAAAAAAACGGCTAGACCGAATTTCATGAAAATCTTTTCAGATCATATTTCGGTTAATACGCTTCGAACGACACCTCAGCGAAGTCGATATCAGTTTTGGTTCGCGCGATATCGTGCAGGAAAAAATGACCACATCCGTACGCACACACACACACAGACACACACATACTTCCTCCCAATTTTTGCTTAAAATGCTCCTGGGACCTTAAAAGATGAAAATACGTTGAAATTTTCGATTTCGATTTTCGGACCGATTACAATAACTTCCTATACTGGGAAGTAAAAAATACGTTTTGTTTTAATATCACGTAAATTTCAAAACACAGACAGACACTCCAATTATATTTATAGATATTATGTAGATTTATTTTCTATTGATTATAAATGCTTGATATTTCATTGAATTCCGATACAGAATTATAAAACATTTTCATAAATTTAATAAAGGTAATCTCTGCTTTGAGGTTTTCTGTACTTTAAAATATACAATGAATATAATAGAGCGGTAATTTGTGTATTTAAATGTGGTGATTCCAAACAAATCGGAAATCTAAAATTCAATGGAAAAACTAAGATCTTAAATTACTTGCATGTACTGTTGAATGTTTTCAGACAATATTTACTCATGAGGCCCAAGACGACCCTGTAAGACGTTTGCCTAGGAGTTTATGAAAGATTTACAGCGTTAAGCTTATTCTGCTTAAAGTAACATAACAAATTACATATTAGTAGAAGGAATGAGGCCCAAGACGACCCTGTAAGACGTTTGCCTAGGAGTTTATGAAAGATTTACAGCGTTAAGCTTATTCTGCTTAAAGTAACATAACAAATTATTAGTAGAAGGAATTTTTGTTAGGGAACGCATGGTGTAACTTACTGATTTCAAAATGTGGCTGTTGACGAGTGCATTGTCTTAAAGATTTTATTATGCTTGTATGAATATTTCCTGGAACAACAATTTTCTTTAGAGTTTTATTAATTAAACAAGAATATATTTATATAATAAATTGATCAGCAAAATAATATAATCTAGGATATATTTAAAGTATTTTTTTAATTGCGGAAAATATTACAAATAAAGAACAGTAAAGAAGTTATTATGGTGATATAGAAGAAAATGATTATGCCTCTGAGAATTACTTATAAGTTTTATTTTTCGATTAAATAATTATGGAACAACAATGGAAATGTTTTTGTGTTTCGGTGTGTACGTACAGATTTTGAATACACTTGATATATTTTCGTTCGAAGATTGGATACAGTTAAAGAAATGGTGCCGCGAAAAAATACCTGCATTTAAAAAAATTCCATTTACTATTACAAATTTTTCTTCTTTTCTTCGAGCACCTCGAAATCACAAATTGTACCTAGATTCATTTCGTGCATGCACTTCATTTGACAACTAACAGCTGTTTAAAAGAGTTAAAAGATTAAAAGGAAATTAACATTGTGGATCCGTAGATTGATTGGACTAATCGGAATCTATATAAAAATAATTGGAGTGTCTGTCTCTGATTTCAAAATAATGGTGTTTTTCTAACTTCCTATGGCTATTTACACGACATTAAAATAAATTCAATTATTTTTAACTTCCCAGTATAGGGAAGTTATTGTAATCGGTCCGAAAATCAAAATTGTCAACGTATTTTCATTTTTCAAAGTCCCAATAGCATTTTAAGCAAAAATTTGAAAGGTAGTATGTGTGTTTGTGTTGGTGTGTGTGTGTACGTATGTGGTCATTTTTTCCTGAACAATATCGCGCGAACCAAAACATTGCAGTGCAGTTTCTTCGAGCACCTCGAAATCACAAATTGTACCTAGATTCATTTCGTGCATGCACTTCATTTGACAACTAACAGCTGTTTAAAAGAGTTAAAAGATTAAAAGGAAATTAACATTGTGGATCCGTAGATTGATTGGACTAATCGGAATCTATATAAATATAATTGGAGTGTCTGTCTCTGATTGGAGTGTCTGTCTCTTTTTATATAATTTGGTCGAGCCATTATTTTGTTTAAACGACATACATAAAGAAGTACCTGAACTATATCGCCCAAACCACAACAGATATCGACTTACTTGAGGTGCCGTTCGAAGCGTATTAACGAAAATATAATCTGAAAAGATTTTTGTAATATTCGGTCGAGCCGTATTTAGGGTTAAACGACAAAAATGATTTTTGTACCTCCACGATATCGCGCGAGACATAGAAGATATCAACTTAGTTGAGGTGCAGTTCTAAGAATATTAAGGAAAATATAATCTGAAAAGATTTTCATAAAACATCTTCGAACCGTTTTTTTGTTTAAACGATGTTCGTGATTTTTGTACCTGCACGATACCGCGTGAACCAAAAACTATATCGACTTCTTTAAGGTGCCGAACGAAGAATATTAACGAAGAAATGCCCTGAAAAATATTTCATAACATTCGGTCGGGCCTTTTTTTGTTTAAATGGAACAACTTTAGGTAATTGTCAGAAAGACCTTAAATTGATAAGTTTTGCTAATATCTAATAAACTCGATGGAATTAGACCCGTTCTAAACGAAGTGATTTTTTTTTTTGGATTCTGCGCTGCGATAGCTTTGCAAAAAAACACCACTTGTCAGAATTCGACACTCTTTAAAAATCGTCCAGAAATTTCTTTACCCTTTATAAACATCACGAATTTTTCAAAGCTTTCCAGTAGTTACCGAAAAATATGTTCTTGTTGGTCAAGTTTGACAAGTACTATCTCCGGAAAGTTTTTGAGTTTCCAAATGAATTTTCTTCCTCGTTTATCAGCGGCGCTTCAACACGCTCAATTCGAACACCCGCTTAAGTGTAGCGAGCGAAGTACAAAGGAAATGTTTGTTTGCTAAAGCTCGAGAAAAACAAATTATCTAGTCAAATCTTGTGGATTACTTACTTTGTTACCAGTTCTGATACTAGTCAATTTCCCACCAGTGCTAAACGTATTACTATTTTGAAGGAAGGTATACGTTCGTCATACTGGGAAGTTGATCGTGTGGACTGAAGGGGCCAAACCCAAATCCCATCTAGTTTAAAAATTTCATCTGTCTGTATGTTTGTTTTTTTGTTTGTTTGGCCGCGCTGATCTCGGAAACATCTAATCCAATTGGGATGGGACTTTCACTGGAAGATTCGGTATTTTTGCGTTTGAGAAAAGTGAGAAAAAATGGGGGTTGCCAGATTCTTTGCACCTTCTCCGAGGGGTGAGGGGATTTGGGTGAGTTTTGTGTGCAAAAGATTTCACCCTCCAAGTTGAGCAACTTATGTTCGAAATTTTTTCCACGTAAACCTACCCTTCGGAAAGTATCGGACTGTAGCCCTACTTTTGCCGTACCTTCATTAGTTTCTTTACACCATTTCAGTAACGATGATAAATTGAAAAGATTAAAATCATTGAACATTTCCTAGAATTTTGTGTTTCTAGTAATCTTGGCTTTGCCGTTCCCTGGTTACCCCCACAGCACTATGACCAAACTCAGTGCAGGTCACCGCCCAGCTAGCACAGATTTCAATTTGTAACAAAAATATGTTACAATTGAGTTGTAATCTAGTTTTTTTTAAACAAATTTAGTTACATATATGTAGGTCTAGCTGTTAGTGATGAGCAAAAGTGGTCTTGTTCTTGCAGTCCAACGGCCGCGGGTTCTCGTAATTCAAGCGGATAAAGATGTTGTATAGGTCTTTTTAATTTGTTTCCGTTTGAAAATCTCACCTCACAAGCTCTTACTTTGTTGTCCCGTCTAGGAAAAACCTGCTCCACAACTGCTAGCTTCCAATGTATCCTAGGAATAGACTGGTCATAGACTAATACAACTTCTCCGGGATTTAAGCAGGAGCTAATCGACTTTTCAGTGTTATGAAAGGACCGTAAAAGCTTTAAATATTCATTTTTCCATCGTTTAGCAAGGCTTATGAAATTTTTGCATTTTGTCTTCCAGACTTTCCTCATGATAGATGAGGTATTTTCATTTGAAGCTACATCATCATCGTTATTATAATTTCCATAATTTCTTAAAATGATATTTGGTGTCAGGGGTTTCAATTCGAGTGGGTCATCGCACATGTATGTCAGCGGCCTATCATTGATAACATTTTCCGCCTCCGCTACAAGTGTCAAAAGTTGTTCGTTATCTATCGTGGCTCTCTTTATCATAATCTTCAGGATATCCTTAATGGTTCGAATAATCCGCTCCCAGAATCCACCCCACCAGGGTGCTCTTTCTACAATAAACTTCCAACGAATGCGCTGATTTGACAAATAACTTTGAAAATTGCTTTCCCGAATCACATGGATTAGAGATGGTAGATCTTTAGAAGCTCTTCGAAAAGTCTTAGCGTTATCCGAGTATATAGTGTCAGGTACACCTCTCCGCGAAACAAATCGACGAAAAGCCAACAAACACGCTTCAGTAGTAAGGCTTTTTACAATCTCCAAATGAATACAACGTACTACCGCACATGAAAATACTAGTATGGAAACCTTGACTGTTGATCCTTGAGAATTCTCTTTAATATAGAGTCGAAATCGATCGCTACGGTGGCGAATGGTCGAACAAATTGAAGGCGATCTTTCAGAAGAGGGGCAAAAGGCTGCGTCGAAGGTTTAGCTCTAAACTTTCGGCAGATTAGACAACTTCATACAGTAGTTTTTATTATTTGTCGTCCTCTCAGCACCCAAAAGCGCTCACGAAGCTTCGAAAGCGTTGAATTTATCCCAGCATGCAATTGTTGATGATGGACCTTCTTTACAATTAGCCTAGTGAGATAACAATCCGGTAACATAATTGGGTGTACAAAATCCATGGGTTCATCTAAGGATTGGAGACGTCCTCCCACTCGAATCAATCCATTTGCATCCAACTTAGGATCTAAGCCACACAATCTAGAAGAGCTGGGTAAATTTCGACTCATCTGTAACAGACAAATTTCTTTAGAAAAAAATGTTAATTGAATATATTTTAACCAATATCTGTCGGCGTCGGTGATCTCATCCGCTAGCAAGGCTATATCTATGGGTGTGTTAAGCCGCGTCTCCACCAACCGAACATGTTCGCCGAACAGTGTTCGACAGACATTTGTGATGTCCGCCGAACATTGTTCGGTGTTGTAGCGAACATTGATTTGTGAGCTATTGAAAATGTTCGCCGAACATGTTTGGGAACCAAATGTGGAATGTTTGTCCGTTTTTATGTTCGCGAACACTGTTCGGCAAACATGTTCGGTTGGTGGAGACGCGGCTTTACACTTTTGTCGTATACGTCTAATGAAGCGAACTATGTAAGCAGTAATGCGTAATAATTTATTCCAACGGCTGAAGTTTTCTGGTAGAGTTATAGGTTCTTGCAGTGGCGTATTTTAAGATTTGGCGCCCCGCAAATTAGGCCATACAAAAGAATAATCACTATCACACTAATCACTATCAAATGATCTTCGCTTATCCGGGAGCGTAGGTAATTTTTTATTGTTTTTACTTCGGGAAAAAAATTCTACACTACCGCGACAAGAAATTTCCCCAGGCTGAATAACCCAATACCTACTGAGATACGTAATGCTAGTAATGTACATATATGGAAATGCTTCCTTCAAATCCTTCAAACCCTTGCGCTTGAGGTTGAGTTACCTTAAACCCCTATGACGCCAAGAATTGTTTTAAAAGAACACATTCTTTTTGTAGATCAATTGCAAGATCAAGGGTATGGCAAACATGGCAACTGGCAAACTAGGCACTCCGAATTCATGTTGGGGCCACTGTGATTGTCCTTCTGAAAGCCAAGTGGGGCCAAAATTCCAAGCAACAGATGCGTCCTCGCGTCAATAAATGAAGTCCTCGCGTCAATAAATCGGCTGGATTATGGCTTCCAGGACAATGTCTTCATTCTGTCAAATTAGATTTTGACCTTATTTCATTTACGCGGTTAGTCACAAAGGGCTTCCATCTATTCGCGTCTCCAAAAATCCAATGTAGTGCAATTTTAGAATCACTCCACAAAATGTATTCATCAAAGGTAAGTTTAAGAGCTTTCGTTAGATAACACTGACAACGATCATTGCAGCTGTAAATTCCAACTGAGGAAGGGTGACTTCAGGATCTTGGTTCAATCGTTTAAGGGGGGCTACTCGATTTTTCGCGCAAAGAAAAGTTGTAAAGACTTGCCCATCTTCGTTCGTAATTCTGATGTAGGCCACAGCGCCAAAAGCTTTCGTGCTAGCATCTGCGAATATATGATTCTGCTTGTTTACAACCGAATCGTAAATAAAAACGTTAGGTGAGATAGCCATGTGCTTTAATTCTAATAAGTCGCCCAATATTATTTTCCATTGGCTTAAATAGTTATGCGGCAAAACTTCGTTCCAGGCAAACTTTTCTTTCCATAATTCTTGAAATAGAATCTTAAGACGAATAGTAACAGGAGAAAAAATACCTATCGGGTCGAATATTCTAGCTATAGAGCTCAAAACGTGACGTTTGCTTCCAATAGGATTCTCATTAAGAAAATTCATAAGAGATTCCCAGCATGGTGCAATTTGATCGTTATCCGTATTCCATTTAATTCCTAATACCTTTTGATTGGTGGTCACATCTTCTGGAAAAATTCTCCGAACTCGTTCTTCATTGGAATTCCATTTTCGCAAGTGCATACCCGCTCGTTGCATAATTTGGGTGCTCTCGTTATATAACTGCAAGTCCATTTCTTTATTCGGCATGCTTACCCATATAAAACGACTGCCTTAAGATACAACAGGTGTTATCAAAATTTTTAGATTCCAAATCGAAATGTTTCTTTAAGGTTGCTATCAGCAAAAAAGGGCTAGCAGTTACACCAAATGTAACTCTCGTAATTCGGTACGTCATTAACTCGGGCAGATTATTAGGATCGGTTATTGTGGATGCAAACCAAATAAAACCGTGGCTATCACGATCTTTCTCCCTTAATGGAATCTGCAGGAAGGCCTTTTCGATATCAGCCGTAATGCCTATTTTTCCAAGCCTAAAATTCAAAAATATTTTTAAAATATCAGGTAGTAAATTAGTTCCTGTATGAAGATGATCGTTGAGAGACAAGGTGGTCGAGGCATGGGATGAGGCATCGAAAACTATTCTAATTTTTGTAGTAGCCTTATCAAAACGGTAGACTGGACTATGTGGCATGTAGTAACAACGCCCACCTCCAACCTCATCTGTCGCTGGCTCAGCCATACCAGTTTCTAGGAACTCTTTCATTATTTGTCAATTTAGTGGGTTTTTAAAGAATAAAACGTACACTCTCTATTATTACGTTAAAATTGATTAAGATATTAACAACACCTTTATATTAAATGTACAAAAATTTTGTTTATTAAAATTAATTTAACAAACAATGTAAATTGTTGAATGCATTTCGCCCGATGTAATCGGTCATCATCAGCAACACGGCTAGCACTAAAGGTCTAAGGATTTGTAACTAGATCTAATATAGTATGTTTGTTAAATTAATTTCAACAAACAAAATTTTTGTACATTTAATATAAAAGTGTTGTTAATATCTTAATCAATTTTAACGTAATCTTTCATTATTTTGTCATAATCCAGAAGATTTTGAAAATTCACTGACAGTTTCCGCACTAAGCTCCATAATCGTTTTTGTGCAATGTTTTTGTTATCATCCAATTTCTCATCTAAGTTTTTCCATGGCAAGGATGCTTCATAACGTTCAGTTATTTTGTTTATGCAGGAACAACTGTTCCGTTATTTCATTGAGTTCAACTTCATTAGGTCGAATGCCGATGACCCCTAAATCCCAAAATTTCGGTGCTTCCCTTTCTTCTATATTAAATGTAGCTAAAACTGGCGAAGATTCAATTGATTCTTTTTTATTTGATAGTTCGATACTTACAGGATAGGGCCCTGCAATGTCCAACCAAATATTGTTTCTGCGATAGTTAATTTTTCGGTAATTCTCTTCGTTAATCCTGTTACTACTGCCCAATAATAGTCTGCACCCAAAAGCACGTTAATTCCAGGGATAATATCCAGTTCGTCATCCATCCATCCAAGGAAAAACCTTTCAGTGCACACATCTGATCGTTCGGTACTGGCAATACATCAGCGCATATCTGGGGCACGACCACAGCTTCAATATTTACACTGCTATTTGTATATCTACTCATCAATTTTACGGAAACCAATTTATAACTTTTTGTTTCTTTTATTGTATTAATTCCGAAAGGTAAAATACTCATTTCAATGTTTTTATTTACCGGCAAATTTAATTTATCGGCGATGTCTTCGCGTATATGCGATCTTTGACTCGCACCATCAAGAATAATACGCACAAATAATTTACGTGTCGTTACGGTATATGCTGAAACAAATACTCGCGCCGTTTGTAAAAATATTTGTGTTTCTTTATCCACAGTATATGCACATAAATTTGTCGATTCTGTTTTTGCGATATTTTCTTTAAGTTTTCGAAATAAAGGATCGCACATTGTAGTGGCATGAGGTCCCGAACATTTTTTGCACAATAAATTACGAACGCGGCAATTTTTTGATCTGTGCCCGCCACTTAAACACCGAAAACATTTTCCTTCTTTTAACAATATTTTCTTTTTGTCACTAAGAGATATTTCCTTATCACATTCTCTCGTGTTATGTCCATTCAATTTACAAATTGCACAGCCATTGGATGCAATATAAGTTGTCAATAGCCCCGCGGCGGTCTGTGTTTTTGCTTACAGTTGTTGTTTTATACATAGAAGCTCGCTCCATAGCCTCAACCTCACGTTTAATAAATTTTAGTATGTTTTGAATCTGCTCGTAACAGATTGACAACGTGTTGCTACTAGAAGTGCTATTAGCATCAGATTGGTTGTCTAAGTCGTCTTCGTCAGTCTCTTCCTTAACGCCTCCACCTTTTTCGCTTTTTCGTAAATATTCTACACGTAAGGCAGACGGAAGAGCTTTCATTAATATAGGTTTAAGAATCACACTGAAATGTGTCGAAGGCACGCGCAAGTGATCGTATTCCTGCTACTGCTGAGTTATACAGACGCCGAAGTCCGCCAACATCATAGGCGTTTTTCACTTGCGGTAAAAACATCAACTTCTGGACGGTCATGTCGATGAGACGGTCTGAATTTCCATATTCTTCCTTCAGAAGTGCAATTGCGCTATCATAACATTCATCAAGCGAATGGTGTAAAACCCTCTAGTGTTCGTGCCGCTGACCCCGTTAACGCATTCTGGAGATAATGAAATTTATCAATACCGCTTAAAGAGGAATTTTCATGGACTGCTCCGTTAAATTGCTGCCAGAAAGGAATCCAATCTTTATGGTCACCGCCAAAGGTTTTTAATTTCAGCCGCTCCAACTTGGTTGAATTTGTTTTACTAGAGTCGGATTTAGGTGGTGTGGGCAACGTGGCTCCATGTAATTTTTCTGTTACCTTCTTTAGGCGCACGTTTAATCGTGTTATTTCATTAATTGCTAGGTCCTCATACTCCACAACCTTTTCCGCCTCTCGTTCTAAATCCTCAGCTTTTATTAACCCCTTTTCAGAGAAAAAAAAATATTTGTAAAAGGAAATAAATTGAATTGTCACCACTATTAAATTATGTAAGTGTAATGTTCTTTTCTTTTGTGTAAGAAATTCTGTACAATTTAAATTTTAAAATTAAAGAAAAATATTTAATTAAAATAAATACTTGATCTCCTCAATAAAAATGAACCTCTTCTTTAAATTTTTCATCAAATGGATTTCTTTCTTGATTTTTCTTACTTTCTTCGTAGAATTTTTAAATTTTCTTCATAACTTCTTTCTTGATAAAATTTTCTTTCATAAAAATTGTTGATTCTTATATTGCCAATAAAAACTATTACTTCACATATTTTTATTTTATGTTATGCTTTTATTTAATATATTTATTTAATATTTATTTATTATTATATTTAATAGTTTAAAATTTTATATTTTTTTATTATGTCACGTTAAATAATTACATAACGGTTTTTATTAACTTATTATAGGAGACTTCCTTTTTGAATAAGCTCCTAACTAATACTCTTACAAATATTCAAAATACTTTTTAAGGTCAAAACAGAATTGCGACTGCGACGGCCGACTGCAACTGCGATTTATGTCAAAGTTGGACGGCGCAGTTAATGTAGAACGAAATTGCAACGGCAACTTCTATTCTGACATAAAAGCGTCACATTTTACGTTGTGTTTGAAAACTAATTTGGTTTTATACCAACATTCTTTGCATAATATATTATATAAATTAAAGTGGAATAAAACTTGTTTGGATTTGAATCTCAAGAAAATATGAATATATATAAAATATTGAGGATAATTTATATAATTTATAATATGTACTCAGAATATTTAAAAATACGAAGACGCAGATGGTGGGTGAGGGAACTCAATGTTGGTAGAGACATTAGTGGTTTTTTTTATAAAAGGCATTAAAGAAATGCAAGTTAAAGATGGTGAACATTTCATGAAAGCAACAAAATTCAATACAGAGCAATTTAAAACTCTTTTAAATTTGTTAAAAGATAAATTAACCCAACATTCTAGAAGAAAACCTATTCCGATAGAATTATGTTTGGCACTGACTCTTATGTAAGTGGCTACATATCATATATTTTTTTATTATCTATATTCTTTACGTATTTTATAATAGGTATCTTGCACACGGAGGCTCTATACAAGTACTAGCTTGGGCTTTTAAAGTAGGCATATCTACCGCTAGGGAAATTATTTTAGAAACATGTGATGTTATCTGGAGTGAACTAAGTTCCATATATTCATCATGCCCAAATCACAATGAATGGGAAAATTTTGCACGAAGGTTATGGAATAAACGCCAAATGCCTAACTGTTCTATTTATCATGCCCAAATCACAATGAATGGGAAAATATTGCACGAAGGTTATGGAATAAACGCCAAATGCCTAACTGTTTAGGTGCCATAGATGGCAAACATATCCATATTAAATGTCCTCCAAAAGGAGGGTCGCTTTATTTTAATTACAAAAAATACCATAGCATTGTGCTGTTAGCGGCGTGTGATGACAATTATTGCTTTACTGCAATTGACGTTGGGTCATGCGGGAGTAAAAGCGATGGAGGGGTATTTGCTAATAGTGGATTTAAGAAGCAAATTCTTCATAATGTAATTAACATACCTGAAAGAAAGCCGCTCCCTGAATCCAACATTGATTTTCCGCATTACTTCGTCGCAGATGCCGCTTTTCCGCTAAAAGAAAATAGAATACGCCCCTTCCCAGGGAGACATCTTTCTCAGGAAGAAGAAATATTTAACAAGAGACTCGCTATATCTCGCGGCTTAATAGAAAATTCTTTTGGTATATTAGCATGCAGGTGCTACTTTCCCATTTCTAAAACTTATTAAAATTTTCATATATATTGTTTTAATAGGTGGAGAGTTCTTGCTAGTAAAATGAACTGCTCTCCAAAAAACGCAACCAAAATCGTATTGGCAACTTTAGTATTGCATAACATGCTAATGTTACAAAAAAGCGAGGATTATTGCCCAGAAGATTATACTGATTTCGTAGAAAATGGCGAAACGATTTCTGGTCTTTGGCGAGAGGAAGCTATTGAATTACAATCGACAAGAATATTTCGCAGTAACCGTGCACAAGCAAATGCTTTTAATTTAAGGAATATTTTAAAAACTTATTTTACTTCTCATCCCCTTAGAAGATAAACATAATGTGAATATATGCCTATTTCATAAACATTGTTTAAGTGTTATTAAATGTTAAGTTTCACGGATAAATATTTATAAATGAAATACACGAAGTATAAAATATATTAATTTTTATTTATATTTGTCTTTTTTTCCAGTCTTATACATTTTAATTCATTTTTATCAAAAAGTCTATATACATAAATTCGTGAAAACAAAACGTAAAATTTCGAAAACTTGAAATAGTTCATATAAAAAACCAAAAAATTTAAAAACAAACAAACAAAAAAATTCTATATGGACTCATACACTAGTTTTGTCATAGCCATATGAAGTTCATTTAGTCTCTGATTGGGTAGATTCGCTTCGTCCACCCTTTGAGCTAATGCTTCAAACAATTTCTGCGTACAACTCTTTGTACTACTCATTTCGGCTTGGATTGCTTCAGCCGCGGTATTTAAAACTTCTTTAAATTGGTTTTCCAAGTCGTTTTTTCGTCCACAACGTCTTTTTTGGGTATTTCTTCAACGGTCGATAATTCGCAGTCCGTTTGTTGCTCACTTTCTGATTCAACAATAATTTCTTCAGAATAATTCCCTGTAGTCCTTAATAAAAAAAGAGCATTAACAAAACTATATTTCAACACAACAGTACACTAACCTCTCTGCCTTATTAAAACCTTGCAGGAAAGTTAAATAAGAATAATATTTCCACTTTATTTCGTTGTTTGAATCAGCTGCACTGCCCGACGGTTGTGACATTTCTCTAGATATTTTAATAAATTTATCGCGTAAACTTTTCCATCGCTTTTTGCAGAGTTCAACTACAATTGATATACAAATTTTTTAGACTTTCATTAATTTTAATATATAAAATTATATTTTTTTACCTGTAGTGTTTAAATCTTTCGCAATGTTTTCCCAAATTTTTTCTTTAATGTCTATTCTTCTAAAATTTTTATGCTTTAAATTGTACAACTCTTCATATTCTTTCACGCTTTCTATTAATTTTTCCTCAAAAGACATTTTGAAAAAAATAATTATCAAACCAAATAAAGTTTACAAGAAATTAACAGCCACAACAAAACCGATTAATACTTTAAAATGACAGTTCTGTTGAGACATTTGGCAATACGTTTTTTGTTCATGAATGAAATTTTTAATGTTGCTTACACTGCGTCGCCGACGGTGATTTTAGAAATTTGCTCAAACGCCGACTTCGACTTCGCGGCGCTGTGCCGCTGCAGTTGTAATTTCGTTATACACGGTTTGTGTTCATTTGCGCTAAACGGCTGACTTCGCCGTCCGCCGTCGCAGTCGCAATTCTGTTTTGACCTTTAATATCACAATATTTGTGTGGCTATGTTTTTAAAATTGATTCTGTGTACAGTGTATACATACGTGATATGACAATCCAAATTCCCCAAGTGTATTTCATAGTAGTAGTGAGAATCCAAATTGTGACGTAACCAAAAACACTGTACTTAAAATTATTAGAACAGAAACTGAATGGATACTTGAATAAAACTTATTACAACGAAAAACGTATATGTATAAAAGTAGCGACTGCTACACCAAGCACAGAAATGGCTCCCCAGATCATGACCTTCTGAGGGAATTTTACAGTCTTGTTTAAACATTCATATAAATTGTTCACCTGATCGTCTTCTTACAGTCTGCACACGGTCGTCAAGCACTGCAATGGTAGACTCGTCAGAGAACACAACCTGCAACAATACAGAACAGAAAAGCGTTGAACAGCTGAAGAAAGTGATGGAAGCAATTGAATAACGAGTAGACTTAATGACACGAAAGTGTGCAAGGCTTAAAATTGAAAGTAAAGTTTAATATTTTGCATAATTTTAATCATTTGTGTTATTAACGTTTTTACATGAATATTTTAAACTCTTACCTTCTATCATTGCTCAGATGTCCAGTCAACGTGAGCCTTTGCCCATGCCTTACGAGCCTGTTTCATCTTGTCAGTAAGACGAGGCTTTTTTATGGGACGATATGCTTTTAGTCCACCTTCTAATAGTCTCTTATTTACTGTTCTGCCCAGAACTAAAGTACATCCAAATAACAGACAGAAAACGCAATAAACACACACTTCTCTACGGAAATGCCAGACTATTACTGAGCTCTGTCCAGACAATGCAGTGATTGTGTTAGGGTTGCCCGACATTTTCTCTCTGTATCATAATCTGAGTTTATGTCTCCTAGTGAATAGTCACAATCAGTCCGGTCTGTCATTTTTCTCGCGCCTCCACTTGTGTTTTTACCTTAATAGTCTCTTAATTCGTGTGGTTTCGCTATTTTTTGTTTTTTTTTTGCTTTCTTTCTCGCCAGTGCTTCCTTTTAGTGCGCTTATTTAGCTATGGGAAAATTGCATGGATCCGCTAAATTATCTGGAGCATCCTCCTCGGGTGCAATGACACAACCCAGCCCGGTATGCACGAGATTAGCTGCAAAAAATCAGCAGAGCGATAGACAGGCTAATACTTCGAAACAGAGACGCTCCTGTTCAATCTGCTCCATTGACAGCTTTGAACTTCTCGAGAAGAAGCTTGAGAGAAGTATTATCAACTTACTTTCGGAGAAATTCTCGGAGTTTGAAGAACGCTTTATGGCAAGATTTGATCAAACGATCAACTCCATGAATGGTGAAATATGTCAGATGAAAGGCGAAATCGAGGACCTACAGCTGAAGCTGCAAGTTGCCCAGCAAGAGGTCAACGACATGCAGAGGCAATCACGACTGACTGATGCTGTTATCACCGGGATTCCCTCTACTCCGGACGAAAAGCCGCATGATTTAATAGCGTCTGTCTGTGCAGCTATTGGGCATGATCTATCGCCTTATGCCTATGTATTTCGTGCACGCTCTGGCAGGAAGAAACCGCTCATTGTCAAGTTTTCGTCTGCAGCTGAGCAGCGCATTTTCTTGGACAAATTCAGGAGGCATGGAAAGCTCAAGTTGAGTCAAATTTCGCCTGGGTGGTCTTCGGAGCTGAGATTAAATGCTTTTGAAAGTCTCGCTGCTGCTCACCAGAGTATTCTGGGAAAAGCTCTGAGGCTTCGTAAGGAGAATTTGCTGCAATCCGTATTCACCAGGAGAGGTTTTGTCCATATTTGTGTGAAGCCTGGCGATCCGCCGATGAAAATTATCACGATGGACGAGCTGGATACAGTGACTGGTGCCGAGATTGATGCTGACGACGTGGTAGAAGCTATTTAGTTTTATTTTTGTTCTTTGTATTATCTTCTTACATTTGATTTTTATTTTTATTTTCATTTTATGTTATTTGTTTTTCTTATATTATTTTTCTTATATTATTTATCTATTTACTTATTTTTATTTTTTTTCATTCTTTTTTTTGCTGAATTCTACTTTTTTCTCTTTATAATTTTTAATTTTTAGTTTTAATTTATTATTATCTATATTTTGTATTAACTTAATCTATGCTGCCTACTCTATGTTCTTTCTTCTCTTCGTATCTACTATTATTTCTTTTCTTCTATTATGCTTCCTTATTTCTAATGCTTTCACTTCTCTTGTCTGCTTGTGGTCATGTGGATCTGTGCTGTCTATGTATACTCGTATCGTATGAGCGGGTCTCCTAGTCGTATGCACAATGAAGGAATACTCCTCAATATCCTCGCCTCTTCTTCTTCTGGGCTGAATATTGTTGTTTTCAATGCCAGGAGTTTAAAAAATAAAATGGATGAACTGAGAAACTTGCTCGATTGCCCCAAAAGTCATGTGTTAGTTGTAAGTGAAACGTGGTTAAATCCTGAAATTCCCTCCTCCTATGTCTCCCTTTCTGGCTTTACTATCCACAGAAATGACCGCGTTGGTCGCTGTGGAGGCGGTGTTGCTGTGTATGTCTCGTCTGTGCTTTCCTCTAGAGTGATTTGTAAATCTAGCGATTCTCCACTTGAATTTGTTGCTGTGGAATTAAAATCTCCCGTTGATAAATGTGCTATCATAAGTGTATACTGTCCTCCCACTTTATTTGATCCTGTGGTTGCTGCTGAATTCCATACTGCTGTCTCTAATCTCTCTCGCCAGTATGAGAATCTAGTTGTTGCTGGAGATTTCAATGTCAACTTGTTAAAACAAAATGGTCCGGTGAAATCTCTAAATTATATGTTTGAGTCTCTGGACCTTCATGTTTTAAATAAACTCCCAACCTTTATGAATTGTCGTAATCCGTCGTTGCTTGATGTTCTCGCTGTTACGTCCGTCGACTCAGTGTTGAGGCACAGTCAAATTTCTAATCCGAGTTTTCTTGACCATGACATCCTTTTTCTCTCTATCTCTTTCTCATTCCTACCTTCTTCTTCGCCTCCTTCCCTCTCTTACCGTGATTACAGCAACATCAATCCTGAGCGGCTTCTAACTTCTGTTTCTTCTCTACCTTGGTACGACATCTATTTTTCTACCTCTGTCGATGATAAGGTAGCTATCTTGTCTTCCTTCATCCAATCAGTGTATGATCAATGTGTACCGCTTGTTACCCGTAGGCTTAAAACTCCTTCCCATTGTCCATGGTTTTCACGCGAGATTCGGGATTTGATAATCCAGCGCGAGTATATGTACCGGCGTTACCGTAGAACTAAAATTCGCAGCTACCTAATTGAGTACAAAGTGCTTCGCAATCGCATCAACCTCAAAGTCAAAGCTGCCAAACGTGTGTTCTATGCTCGCAAGCTTAATCCTAACCTAGATCCAAAACGACTTTGGTCTAACCTTCGCTCGCTTGGTGTTCATTCTTCTGCATCTGACCCTTTTGATGTTGATGTTGAGCTCATAAACTCATCATTTCTCCTCTCTCCTCCGAGATATGATGGTATCTCCTTCACTAATTCCTCCTCCTCTGACTCACTCAGTCCTGGTAGCTTTTACTTCCGCTGTGTTGATTCTTTAGAAGTTCTTGAATCTCTACTGTCTATCTCCTCGAACAGTATCGGCTTTGATGGAATCTCTCCACGTTTTCTCAAAATCCTGTCTCCCCTAATTGCTGATCCTATCACTCATGTTTTTAACTATTGTCTTACTGCATCTGAATTCCCTTCGCTCTGGAAAAAGGCCATTGTGATTCCTTTACCCAAAAAACCGTCTCCATCTGATATATCTGATTTTCGTCCTATTAGCATCCTTCCCTTTCTTGCTAAAGCTTTTGAAAAAATTATTTTTACTCAAGTGATGCGCCATCTTGAACGTAACAATTTTCTCTCTATCTTTCAATCTGGATTTCGTAAATCGCACAGTTGTGAGACTGCTATGTTAAGGGTAACAACTGATTTAAGGGCTACCATTGATCAGGGTAATATTGCATTTCTAGCCGTGCTCGACTTTTCTAAGGCTTTTGACTCGGTAGTCCATCCGCTCCTGTTGTCCAAACTTAATCAACTCTATCAGTTCTCTTCCTCTGCCACGCGTCTTTTCTCCTCTCTTCTTTCTGATAGATTTCAATGTGTTCGGCACAACGGTAGAATATCCTCTCTCCTGCCGGTGCGTCTGGGTGTCCCTCAAGGCTCGATACTGGGTCCTCTTCTTTTCTCCCTGTATATTAATGATCTTCCCTCTGTCATTGACGGTTGTTCTTTTCATATGTATGCCGATGATCTTCAGCTGTACAATTCTTTTCCTCCTAGTGATATTGTTTCCGGTACAGCAATTCTGAATAATATTTTAAATCGTATCAGTGAATGGAGCACTAATAATTTCCTCAAACTTAATCCAATTAAATCCCAAGTACTGCTTATCAGTCAGCGTCCTATGTCCTCTGAATATACTCCTAATTTATTAGTAGGTGGTGTTCCTATTCCTGTCGTTGATTGTGTCAAGAGCCTTGGGATATTTATTAATTCGAAGCTTTCCTGTTGCAATCATGTTTCCTTCATGCTGTCTAAGATATATGGTACCTTGCGAAAACTGTGGCTGTTCGCGGATCTGCTATCACCCTCTATCCGTGCCAAGCTTGTGAAATCCCTAATTCTGCCGCATTTTCTCTATGGCGCCCTTGTTTATATATCTCTTGATTCGTCTTGTCATCAACGACTCAGGGTCGCATTCAATGATTGTTTGAGATTTGTTTTTCACCTTCGTAGATCCGATCATGTGTCAGGCGTGCAAAATTCACTACTCGGATGTGGGCTCTTTCATTTTCTCAATGTCATGGCACTAACTCTCCTATATAAAATATTTTACTCTAAGCGTCCTTGCTACCTCTCTGATTTCCTTGTCCCGATGCAGTCCTTGAGATCATGTAAGGTGCTTATCCCTTTTCATCGTTCCATGGTTGGCAGTCGTTCTTTCTTTGTGCATGCGATTAGACTTTGGAATAGACTTCCTATATCTATCCAAAAAATCAGCACAGCCACAATGTTCAAAAAGCAGGCTTCTCTATTTCTAAGCTCTCTTCCACCTTCGCAGTAGTACTACTACTCTACTGTTCTTAGCTTACCTAGCTCTATCGTATTTTCTTAATCTCATACTTCTTTCTTTTCTTTCTTCACTTCTCTATATTAAACTAGTTGTAAGAATTTATGGATTATTTACCGTTTTGCTTTGTACTCTAAAAGATTGTTATCTTGTGTACTCTATCCAATAAATAATAATAATAATAATAATAATAGTATTGCCGGACCCTCCCATATGAGATTGTAAAACCCACTTAAAATAACTAATAAATATTGGTTGGTACTAGTGCGGTAAAAAAAAATAAAGTATTAGTTAATAATATTGTTTTGCAAGACATTTTTGCAAAAGTTTTTTTTTTTTTTTTGTTCAAAAATCCATAATAGTACCAGTAGTACTGTATTTAAAAAAAATGCAAAATTTTTAAGTTACTGCATCATTTATTCAGAAAAAAAAAATATTGTTGCACTTTATTTCTTTCTTTTTTGACGTGACAACGTCTATTAAATTGGTTTAAGATAGGACGCGCGTGTGCAAATGTCCCGGACAATGTCCCGCACACAAAAAAATCATATCTCCGCCCCCATACATGTTAGGGGGGTGGTTAATGGCTCAAAATTTTCGTTAATTTATCCTCTACACGGGAAAAATACATTCATTCACCTTATTGACGTGACAACGTCTATTAAATCGGTTTAAGATAGGACGCGCGTGTGAAAATGTCCCGCACACAAAAAAAAAATTTGCTTCGAAATATATAATTTATTAATTGAGAAAATAATACAAAACGTAATAACAGACGTTGTCACGTTCAAATTAATAGACGTTGTCGCGTTAAAATACGGACGTGATACTTCACATCCAAGACCATTAATTTTTTTTTTGTATTAACTTGAATAAAATTGTTGTAACTTCACAAACTTGCACAAAAATGTTAAATGTTATTGCAGAACATTATAAAGGCTCAAACAGAACCATTTCGTTCCGTCCGTTTTTAAAAGTTGAAATTTGATGTTTCCATAAACTTTCCATGAGACGAACGGAACGGTAGCCATAATCAAGCG
The DNA here is from genome assembly GCA_949987705.1 of Thereva unica. Taxonomy (NCBI): domain Eukaryota; kingdom Metazoa; phylum Arthropoda; class Insecta; order Diptera; family Therevidae; genus Thereva; species Thereva unica. The sequence goes on from OX465281.1 coordinate 69,307,401, forward strand.
GACGGAATGTCAAAAAGAACAAAGGAAAAACGTGCGGAGCGGACGGAACGGATTTGTTCTGTTTGAGCCTTAATTCTTAGTTTGCTGGTGAAACTAAATTTTCCAAATTATCTTGACTTTGATTTGCTTAATTTGGACGGGTATTTCTATTGTCATCGACAGCTAAAACTAAATTGACGTTTCCGATAGTTTTTCAGCAGGAGCAGGCAATTTTGGCTCAGTTGTACGGTTTTTTCACGTTCAAGAAGCTGTTTTTTTATTTATTTTTTTTTTGTTGACGTAATCGGCTTGAAAACCATTCTTCGACATCACTACTTCTTACATATGCATCGACATCGACCATACGAACTAGAAGAGTCATGAATTTAACGAATTTTTCATGTTTCGTCCCAAACCCGATACTTTGTTCTTCTTTCCGACTATCTCCATTCCAAGAATAGTTCATGAACAAATCAGCAGCAGTAAGTTGGCGCAATACAAAACCAAACAGCGTTTTTGCTTTTAGGAAAAAGAAGTTATATTTATATTAGTCCAGTAAATAGGTACTTTTTCTTTGCAAAAAATACCGCACGCAATTTTTTTTTACCAAATGTTTTTACATATTTTTATGAGCTTGAATTCAAAATGGCGTCATCCCCACCCTTATGCTTCACTTACAATGAAGGGAAACGCGTTTAATTCTATATCTCAGAAACTATGCGTTTTACGACAAAAATGTATATAATCTTTTTTGTAGATACATAAATAAGTGATTTAACTTTTTTGTTCAGAATTTTTTTTGTAAAGTTAATATCTTCGGAGTTATAGTGCTTCAAACTTTATATATCACTTTCTTTGCGCTATATTTTGTTAACGGTTAGCCCGCCATAAAAAAAGTCCTTCATAAGACTTATAGAACACACAATTATCTATAATTTTTGCTTTTGTCATTTTTACATAGGGCTAATATTTCACGAGTTAGAGCGCTTTAAATGTCGCAAAACGTAAATTCATAAAAAAAAAATTCCTAATATCTTTTTCTTTCCCCGTTTCATTTCAAAACTGATTATATCGTGTGTTGAGCTTATCATTGCCCACATTTTTTGCCTTTACTTTTTTCTATAAAGTTGATATTTATGGATTTATTACACCTCAAAAGTTAATTGTAACGACAGCAATACAATTATCTTCTAGGTTTGATTCCGTGGTCTTTGTCAGAGAAGACATACTATAGATCTCCTTGTTTTATGAACGTCCTTGACAGGGTCTTCTAACAATATTTTCCTTCTAAAACCGGGAAGGGTCGTATTCTGCAGTGCTTAAAATTTCCAAATATTGTTGCAAACAATATTCTCTTTCTTTACGCTTTCAGTGGTTGTGACACAACGTCTTCAATATACGGCATGGGGAAAGCAAAAGTTTTATCCATTTTTCAAAAAAATCCACAACTCATAAATTCAATAGAATTGTTTAAAGAAAAAAAAATAGATCCAGATATGGTTGCTGAAGCTGGAGAGCGTTTCTTTATTGAGCTGTATGGAGGTAGCTCGTCAGAAACCAATATTAATTCACTTAGGTTCAAATGTTTTGGAAAATCGGCTGCAAAAACCAAAGTGAACTTATCAGCTCCGCTTATAACTAAAGATGCTGCTCGACTTCACTCATTTCGAGTATATCATCAAGTGCAAACTTGGCTTAATAGTTATCAAGACCCAGAGGAATGGGGCTGGAAGCGAACAAGATTTGGCTTACAACCAGTCCCAATGACAATTGCTCCGGCACCAGAAAATTTATTAAAATTGATATCCTGCAAATGTAGGAAAAATTGTGGCGGTTCCTGTGGATGCAGTGGATGAAGTAGAGGAAATTGCGAAAATGTGACGAAGGTTGCAAACCTCCTTGAAGACAATGAAATAAGGAAATGAGAACATTTGCGAGTTTTCAAGTCTCCCAGATATATCATTCGACGAAGAAAACGTCGTCATTAGATGGCAGCTTCATTGGTCTATCATCCGATTGTCAACCGACATCTTCGATATGAGGCTAAATAACATGTCATAGCATCATTGTTTCGTTTTCTTGTGGATTAGGCCTACTGGGGCAACCACAATAAAAAAACGCGCCAAAAACTCGACCTCCACGCTGGTGTGGAAAGGGGTTTGTACCTACGCCAACGAAATTTCTTAATTATTTGTATGAACATTAATGTGTATCTATATGAAACTTTTGGCGCTGAATTGCGGCTTAAGTATAAATGCTAGAAAAAAATGTTTAAAGTAAAATTTCTACGGAATTTTTTAACAAACCAATTTGTTGGTATAACTTGTCATCGTAAATAAATAGTTGACTAGATATTTGCAAAAAACTATTTTTAATAAACTTTTGAGGTGTAATAAATCCATAAATATGAACTTTATAGAAAAAAGTAAAGGCAGCAAATGTGGGCAATGATGAGCTCAATACACGATATAATCGGTTTTGAAATGAAACGGGGAAAGAAAAAGATATTAGGAATTTTTTTTTATGAATTTACGTTTTGCGACATTTAAAGCGCTATAACTCGTGAAATATTAGCCCTATGTAAAAATGACAACAGCAAAAATTATAGATAATTGTGTGTTCTATAAGTCTTATGAAGGACTTTTTTATGGCGGGCTAACCGTTAACCAAATATAGCGCGAAGAAAGTGATATATAAAGTTTGAAGCACTATAACTCCGAAGATATTAACTTTACAAAAAAAAATTCCGAACAAAAAAGTTAAATCACTTATTTATCTACAAAAAAGATTATATACATTTTTGTCGTAAAACGCATGGTTTCTGAGATATAGAATTAAACGCGTTTCCCTTCATTGTAAGTGAAGCTAAGGATGGGGATGACGCCATTTTGAATTTAAGCTCAATATGTAAAAATATTTGGTAAAAAAAATCGCGTGCGGTATTTTTTGCATTACGAAGGCCTTTTTTTCGACCTATTTACTGGACTATATGTCGAATGACGAATCTGTCGGCAAAATTATCTGGAAAAATTTATAACATATTTCTCGCAACTACAAATGAATAATTAACTTCTTTTCTATGCTATTATAACATGTTGCGTAAATTAGGTACATGACCGTTGCAGTGAGGTTATTATTTAGTTGAAATGACTTAATGAAAAATCGAGTTGGAGCAGTGTAAGTTATGAAATTTAGTTTGTTACAAGAACGCTACAGTGAGGCTTTTCTGCAGTTGCAAGAATTTGGACAAAATCTGTCTAAAATTTCTATGATCGACATATTTTTCGTAGTTCTACGTTTTTCTTACACCAGGCAGTTTTATATGAAAAGAATCAAATGCGATTTTCTATAGAATTTTATATTTCCTATAAGAGTTTTCGGTGCAATATGACACTACCAACTTAAAAAAATGTGTTTAGCTATATTTTTCAGATATTCATGTTCATATTAAAAATTCGAAAATTTTTTAATTTCTCAATTATTTTCAAATTTTCTTATTTTGTGTGGCGCGTGAATTTTCTCCAGATAAAAGAGACACATTCATCGACGAAATGGCATTCGCTCTAAAAATTTGGTGTATAAATCATGCAATTTCAAAGTACATATACATAAAAGTCTTGTCTTTTTATTACATTCCATTATGACTCTGACTTTTGAAACACACTTAACATAACTTATCAATAGTTAAAAAGTAATCACGTAATGGAATACTTGCAAAAAACATTTAAAAAACATTCTAAAGACATATTTTATCCAATATAACTTCTATATAACATTACGTTTTGCGCCAAAGATCTTGGTTTTCTTAATTTGCACATTTAATCTAGTTGCGCGCAACTTCAGTTTGTGGCAGTAACAGATTTAAAACACAGTGACAACACATTTGTCGCCTCATTGCGACCAAAGTTGTTACGAAATAAACGTTAAAAATCGGCTTTTTCAGTCGCAATGGAGTTACAGTTGCATTTATCTTATCTTGCGATTCTTTTACTTGTTGAATTAACTCCATTGCTACTAATTTGTGCTGGCTGGGCGGTGACTCCTTTGGTGGTGACGTGTTAAATATTCTAATTCTAAAATTGGTTTTTTACCTAAGTGAAGGCGTGTTGGTTTGATCACATTCGTCCTGTAATTTTAATTTTTTAATAACTAAAATAAAAGAATACACATGTACCTAAAAGATGAGCCTAAATATGTTGCTGTACGATAGTCTAAAGTTATTGAACTTTAAGTGAATTAGAAAAAATACATTTTTTTTCGTAAATACCCTGTATTTTAGTGTATATAGTGGATAGCCCCGTCTCTAGAACAACTTTTTCCTAAATACATCCAGAAGCCACCACTGAAAATATTAGCTAAGTAGTCCAACAAAGGATTCATTGAATCTCTGATGGCTTCGAATTAGTGCATATGAGTATTTTAAACCTTTAAAACTGTGATATCTCATGAATGGCAATTCGTACGAGAAAATGTACAAAATATTTTGTAGATAATCGCATGATCACAAACTGTGTAAACATTATTTTATGATTAGACTTAAGCCGGGAATACACAAGCCGGGAATACACAAAATAGAGAAGTAGCTTGCATGCTTGAAAATGGCATATTCCAGTAAATGGTGCAGCGCGGATACATATGCCAGTGAAATGGCATGCCTTACACGAATTCTTTTTGGTGTCATGTAACTGTAACTATCGAATGGCATTACATGTGCCATTGATTAAGCCAGTACCACGCAACTGACTGTCATTATTACAGTTTAAATTAATAATGGAAAGTTTGCGAAGTGAACTAAACAATCTTATATTTTTACTTGCAACGCAATGCATTGAGAAACATTGATATTTGAAAACCAAAAAAAAAAAATAAAAGAGATATTTGAGTGAAAGACTGGATAAGCAGACGAGATAAATATGGAGCCAGTAACTATTTGCTTAGAGAAATGCGACTGGAAGATTTAGATGGCTTTAAATGAGAATGCTTCCAGAAAAATTATAAATAAAATTCAAAAAAAGACACCCATATGAGAAATGCTATCCCAGCCGAAACAAAACTGGAAATAACATTAAGATTTTTAGCGACTGGCATTGTACAGAGTTGGAAAATCTACAATCTCGCAATTTGTTCCAAGTGTTTGTGCTGAACTATCTGCGACGTTAAAAGATTTCATTGAAGTAAGTAAAATAAATATTTTCTATACATTTTTATTTCAAACTAGTAAGATCCGCACGGCGTTGCCCGTGGTAAATTTCTGGGTCTCTGGTAAAATAAACACACATGAAATATCTTTAAAAAGGTAACCACCCACCAAAAATAAATACATATTAGCAAAAAACTTAGAGAGCCTCAGCCATACGTTAACAAATTGGGTAAATAAGGCTGTTCCGGAATGCAATTGGCAAAATTCGTGCGCTAAACTGCCCCGCAATTTTGAATTTATAAGTTTTGATTATTAATTTGTTATTTGCAAGCTTAAAAACCCCCAGATACCGATTTTCATGGAGATCGGAACAAAATTGGCAAATTCATATTTCGGTGTCCATTTTGAATTTCGGTCATATTTTGGCGGCCATTTTGAATTTCGAAAATTGAGCTTCGAGGTGCATCGTGGGAGACACCCATGGACCTCCGTCCAAAATTTCGATGCGCTGCGAAGACTGGTGCTCCCGCTATAACGCACACATGCACGCATACAGTGGCCTCCAAAAGTCAGTTGAAATACGCTCCTACATATTTAAAAACGTCGCTGTTCCTAGTAATACTTTTTTCAACGGGCAATATGTTGTTTATGATTTTCAGTTACAATGCCCAGTTGGCTTTATGTCAGACTCCAATTTCTTTACGAAAACGTTAGAAAAACAGTTTATTTAATAAATAATATTTAAATGTAACGTATTTTTTTATTTCACATTTTGTTTTTAAGATAGCATACTGAAACATACAATTTCAACTGACTTTTGGAGGCTACTGTATATGCCTACAGAAATTAATTTAATTATTATAGATTAAACATTCGTTATTTGCTAACTCATAAAACTCCAGATACCGATTGTCATTGGAATCGGAATACAATTGGCAAATTCGTCAGCCATATTGGCGCGGCCATTTTGAATTTATAAGGTCCGATCAAACATTCGTTATTTGCTACCTCAAAAAACCCCAGATATCGATTTTCATTGGAATCGGATCACAATTGGCAAATTCGTCGGCCATATTGGCGCGGCCATTTTGAATTTTTAAGTTTTGACCACAAATTCGTTTTTAGCGACCTTAAGAACCCCTAGATACCCACGGAACACGGATTTGCACGGATTTGCAAATTCATATTTTGGTGGCCATTTTGAATTTCGGTCATTTTTCGGCGGCCATTTTGAATTTCGAAAATCGGGCTTCGAGGTGTTTCAGGGCAGACCCCAACGGACCTTCGTGCAAAATTTCGAAGCTCTACGATGACTGGTGCGCCCGCTATAGCGCACACATACATACACGCATACAGAAACTTTCTTTTATTAATTAGATTATCGAAAGAAAGAAAAAACATCAACAAAAACATTTTCAATAAGAAATAACAGTTATATAAAGACAAAGAAAAAGTTATGCAAAAAATCTTATTCAATCGAGAAAAAAAACATAAATAAAAATATAATTCAACAGTGCAACAAAAATTTAATTCAGTGGTGCAAAATTAATGTGAATTATACCTTGGGCACATACAATATCATTATTACGGCAACCATCATTGTGATGGCTAAAGCCATTTTGGCATATCAAAAATATTTAAAAAAAAACACTAATTTTGATTGAAATAAACTCATGATGGTCACCGTAATAATGATGGTGTATGTATTCAAAATATTATCCTCCTTAGTTTAGTTCCCTTGTGACGAAGAATTTTCGACTTCATGTCGTTCTGTGGACAATAAAGTCTGAATTTTAGTTTGCATGTTTAATGCATTATACCTATAATGGTAATGCTCTTAACTGCGAAGCAACACTTTGACCGAAATAATGGAATTGATCTTCATGGCATTTTGGATTAATTGCAGTGGCTTTATTTTGTAGTTTCTCCAGTACGTGTCATCTTCTGGTCTTTTCTTTTTCTGAATAGATTTTTTAGTAACCCCTATGGGTCGATCCTGAGAATTTAACCCTCCAATGCGCAATTTTTTGTATTTGTATGTAATTTTGTTTTTAGATTTGAAGGATGTTTAGAAAAACTTTTTGTTTTAGGCATTTTGAAAATATTTAGGAAATTTGGGGTAAAAGAGGAAAAAACAGTATGATGCATTTATGCATTTTTGCGCTGTTTTCGTATGTAAGCAAACAAATTTTTACTCTGAGATCTTTAATTCATTTAATTCCAAATAAAACAAAAAAACACAAAAAATAAAAAACAATGCAAGTTACTTAGATAAGTTCTTCATTTAAAAAAAATCATTTCATTATTTATGAGATAAAAAGAATTAACAACAAAAAAATCAATTCAGTCTTTTATAGAAAAGCAAAATATGTATGTATGTATATAGATTAATAATTTTTTTCTGCACACTTACATATATCAATCACATTTATATTTTTATCTAAAATGAAAATCCAGAAAGCAGTTTTTGTTGCGATTGAAACACAATGCAGTTGTGCATTTAGTGCATTTAACGTAAGTTTGAGCGTTACATCCGGGAAGCTTGCATCGTAGGCGGGTTTTATTATACTCTGGAAAATGGCCCCGATTGTCTTTTCTAACATCAGTTGGTGGTATTGGTTTTGCAGGACCTCGTGCTCTTTTTGCTGTGTGCAACTCGGAAACTGATGGTGAATTCGCTGGACGTCCTCTTTTTGGATAATTAATTGAATTAATTTTGATGAGTGTGATAGCAATTTCTTTACGAAAATCGAAAAGAGTCATCGTATAGTTTGGTTTTTCTTTCATTGTTTTCGCTCTTCTATATAAAAACCAAGCATTGACAATGCTAACATCCAAAAGGTGGTGGAACATCCTCATGTACCATTTCCGAGATCTCATTGATATTTTATATCTACCAATCATACTATCTAATAAATCAACACCACCCATATGTTTATTATAATATGTCACTACTGCTGGACATTTTATGTTAATTTTTTTTTTTTTTTTTGGAAGACCAAACATCAGAATCGCACGATAGTAGTGTTTATAAGAATTTTGCGAGCCTCTTCCTAAGGTCTTGGTCAAGCATAGCAAATTCTTGGTCTTGTACTTGGTCTTGCTAAATGTGCAAGACCAAGATAAGATTGCAAGGCCAAGACCATTTTTGTCCATCACTATTCTTAACTATTAACGAAAAACCAACTATTCCTAAAAAGGTTGAAGGCATTTGATTCAAATTGCATTTATTACCTATGTATTCTGTTAAAACCATGAGTGTTAAAACATTCAAAACTAATGCAAATCTTCAAAATTAAACTATTCATAGCCATTAACGAAAAAACAACTGTTCCTATAAAAGTGGAAGACATAAGATTCAACATGAATTTATTTTAATTATGGCCAAAATTACCTATGTATTATGTTAAAAGCACGAACGTAGTATTATTTGTTACCAATCCTATAACCCTTTTTTTCTGTCACTCGCACTCATGCGTAATACCTTCTTCATGGATTCATCCAAAGCATCTTCTCCGCAGATGAAGCATAACGACGCAAAATCAAAATCAGCAACATTACCTTGTGCCCTCGTGAAAGCATCTGTTACAGTAGGCTGTAACTTATTCAACTTCTTCGGCTGAAGTGTACTATTTTGCGCAGGAGATATGAACGTTCAAATTCAGATATTTCCGAAACTGCAGATGTTTTTCTCCTGTCGCAGAATACTAGCCTTTATAAAATTTCCTACATTGCGGGATGTCACTTTTCGAATTTCGCCTGTATATAGAGACTTATTACAAATCAGACAGATCTCCTTTTGATTGTCAATTTCTACAATAATGATTTTCGCCCCTAAATACGATGAAAAGTTAATATTTCGGTACATAGTCAATAATGTTGACCTTATATTTACAGTTGTATAAAAATAAATTAGTACCTACAGCAGTGAAAGGCCAAATGTTCACCAGTATTTCTTCAGCCGATTTTTTAGGAGTTAGCGAAAGGGCAAGAGGGAACTGTAATAACCTGCTCACGAGAAAATTTCGGGTTGACAACTTATGGCTGTAAAGATGCTAAGGGCAACCAACGAATCGCTTTGCTCAAAAACGAATAGAACACACCGCTTTTGTATAAAGCTGCATAATCTGCAGACCTCTGCGATAATTACGCCGCCGAGCTCGACAACCGAATAAATCCAAGTTCTATTTCGTAGCCGTCGCACAGTGGGGCCCGCTCATAGAAGGTTCTGCTCAAAACTCAATTTTCAAAATGTGGAAATTTTTCAAAAAAAATGTATCATTGTAGTTGTAATAATGTATCAGATCACGTGTAAAAATATTAAGTCGCTGACTGCTATGAGTCAGCGAGCGCATGAGCATAAAGTTCATAGTTTAGGCAAAATAATACTTCTGCGAAAAAGGAATACCAGTTTATGCGCGATATAAAAACATTAATTTCTAACGTTTAACGATGAAATCTAAGTGAAGTGTGTTATGTCGGTGATCAAGCAAGGTATTTTGATTCTTCTATAATTTTGTATTATATTATAAGTTCATTGGTTTATGATAAAGGGCTTAAAATTTGTGGTAGTGTGTATTTTTTTGTAGGGAATTTTTTAAATGACATTTTCTCGAAAATGCGCAAAGTTCTATTGCTACTTTTTTCGGTTAACTAGTGTCCAAAGTCTTCCTTTTCTAATAAAAAAAGATTCAGAAATAGAACTTTGCGCATTTTCGAGAAAATGTCATTTAAAAAACCCCCTACAAAAAAAATACACACTACAACAAATTTTAAGTCCTGTATCAGAAACCAATGAACTTATAATATAATATAAAATTATTTAAGAATCAACATACATTGCTTGATCACCGACATAATACACTTTCTTAGATTTTATCATTAATCGTTAGAAATTAATGTTTTTAAATCGCGCATAGACATGCATACGTTGTCACAGAAATATTCTTTTGCCAAAACCATAAACTTTAAGCTCATGCGCTCGATGACTAGTAACAGTCAGCGACTTAATATTTGTGCACGTGATCTGATACATAATTGCAATTACGATGACACAATTTTTTTTTATAATATCCACATTTTGAAAATTGAGTTTTGAGCAGAACCTTCTATGAGCGGGCCCCACTGTGCGTCGTCTGTCAAAGCTGCATATGCGCTGTGGTATGGGTTTGTGTTGCTATTCTCGTGTGCTCCTGTGTGCGTATTGAGTATACTCGGCTGTGAAAGATGGCTGTTTCGGTGTGTGTTTTTTAGTGTCGCCGTCGCTCTTAGTTTGTACTCATAACAAATTTTGCCGGGCCACTCGCCGTTGCCGAGGTAAATAGTTTCGCTCTCTTTTTACTCGCTGTCTGCAAGTATAATTATCGACACGAACGTGTCACGTGTAAAGGCAAGAAAATTGGTCACGATGAAACTTTACCAGTTTAGATTTCTTGTAAAACCGGCTCTGATGCTGCTGAATGAATATTGGCAAGGCCCTCTCCATTACAGGCCATGAAGTTCTCTCTTGAACTAATCCAACCATAGCTGAAGCCGGTCCACAAAATCTGACATTTGGTTAGAATAAATATGGCGCGGAATAGGCTCGGGATTATTTTCGTTATATTTTTGTGGTAAAAAGTGGAAAATCATTGTAAGTTATTACTCTAAACTAAACATGGATTATCAGTGGTTAGTTCTTTAGTGATTTAATAAGAAAAAATTAAAAAAAAAATAGTGATTTAGTGAGTTTTAAGTGTGTTAATTGTTGAGGTGATCAATTTCTTTTACTTTCGCGGTGTTTTTTTCGTCTTTATTAAGGAAAAATATGCTGATTATTTAATTAAAAGTGATTTTAAAGTCATTAAATAATTTATTATGGAATTATTATTAAACATATAAGTGCAGAAAAGTGTGAAAGGAAAAGTGAATAAGAAAAGTGTTTTTCTACACCTATATTTTTAATACTAATTACATAATATATGTATTAATCACTTTAAAATCACTTGTAATCCCATAACTAAACAAAATATTAAATTTTCAACATTTTTTTCGTAAATAAACATGAAAAAACACCGTGAATGTAAAAACAGTTGTTCGCCTTAACAATTAAAACACTTAAAAGACACTTAATCACTAAATTATTTTTATTTTTTTTAAATTAAATCACTAATAAACTATACACTGGTAAATCCAAGTGCAGTTAAAAGTGTTAAAATACAATATTTTATCACTTTTTACTGCAAAATTATAACCAAAACGTTCCCGAACTTATTCCGCGCCATGTTTATTCCGCTCTCTCCGGTGAATTTTTGGACCGGGTTGACCACCATGAAAAACTCTCCTTCGGGGCCTGTAGTTGAGAGGGTCTTGATATTGGTGTAGAAACTCACAATAACTTTCTTCGTATTGTACTATTGCACTTGCACCAACACCACAGTCTAAACAACTGCTCGGCCTCGACTAGTCGGCACCATTGACATATAGAATGGACTGCTTATGAGAAATTTTTCATGGCACCAATTTGTTCCATAGGCTAAAAACCTTTTTTCACTCCATGTAAACACCGGAATCACTTTTGAAATTTACATTTTTTTAAATACGTACTTAAAACATTAAAACAACACAAATATTTTGTTTAAAAAAATTAATAAACACTATTTTCACTTTTTCACCTTTTAAAATGCTTTTTTTTTCATTAATTTGCAAATTTTATGTGTATCTGATTTAAGTTCTTAACGCCTGTCTTAGCAACTGACATTCTGTATGTCAAAATCCGGGGGCTTATGGGGAAAAGAGCAAAAGATATAAACATCACTATACCCGTCTATTTTTTTCTAATTGATTTAACGCAAAAGATATAAACATCACTATACCCGTCTATTTTTTCTAATTGATTTTATTTCTGAGTGCTTCTGTCAGTTTGGGGGCTTATGGATGAGCGAGCGACTATACCTTTTTGGTGCCATCGGTTTGTATGGGAATAATTGCTGATGAACGGTCCATTATTATATGTCAGTGGTCGGCACAAAATTTGTCCATATCGAGTCATCCTGGAAATGAATTTCACCTTGAGGGAGGACGCTACCTCCCGTTAGGGTTCCATATCAGTGTCGGCCTACTCGCTCATCGACATACAGAAACCAGATCTTGCAAAGCAAAAAAATAATCAAAACGAAATCTGTAAACCAGGGAATACCTAATCGAACAGAAAAAACATTTCTTCTAATAATGTATTTTTATGTTGCTCATGTTGCTGTTGTGTATGCTCTGTTTCACCCGTTAACAGAATTATTGGAAATTGGTGTTTAATTTAAAGGTTAATCAAAGCGCATACTGAAATGCGATATCTCCGACGGCCATGTTTTTTTTTGTGATTCCGAGATTGTTTTCTTAAAAATTCCGTGTTGCTGATTCCGCTGTGGTCCAATTTTCAGCCATTTTGGAGTTTTGTCTCCTAAAAATGCTTAAAACGTAAAAATAAAAAAAGCTATGATCAAGTGGCCATATTTCGGTCAATTTTTGTCCAAAATTTTTTTTCGTCTCAGCATATTAAAAGAAATTTTATCTACTTTATCTTACCTCATAAAGCAAAACATATACCCATCTCTAAACCAAAAAAAAAGATATAAGCAAAGAAGCGAAAAAGCGATTTACATGGGAAATTTAAATTTTATACAAAAAAAATCATATAAAGTATATCAAAATTTTGCTTTACAATTGCAAAAACTAAAAAGGGTTCATTTAACCCCTACCTCCAATTTCCACCATCTAATTTTTTTTATGTGTAAGTCTAAGCTCAGGTGTCACCCTTTGTACTACCAGTCTGTTATGTCATACATGTCTGGTAACTCGAAGGATAGAGACAGGATAAGATAGATTAAAGGGATGTAATGAAAGTCTCGGTTGGCCGACCAGTAGCTCGTTTTTGTAACTCGCAAATAGAGAAATTCTCTACCAAAATTCTCTATTTCACGTCGTTTTGACATCATTCTCCATTAGTCTGTTTCTGTATGAAACTCAACTACTGAATCTCAATTTACTCTATTCACCACGTGAATGGGACTAGAGAAAGTGCTTCTGTAATGCCGTGAGTAGAGTATTATTACTCCATCAGTTGAGAAAACTGTCAACAGCTTTTTTGTAGTTGACAAGAAGGATTTAATTGAATTGCTGTGTAGAACGAGTGTGAAAAAAGCTGTGAAAAAAATGTGGAGAACACAAATCAAACAGGAATTGCAAAGGGATCTGTCGAATCCCTTTAAGCACGTCTTTGTATTCTTAGCATGTTTCATAAATATTACCGTATAATAAAACTATTTATATCTGCCATATAGTAGTTTGTTGTAACCTCTTGAACGAAGTAGACGTGCCGATCGTGTTGTCGCGAGTTCACTATTATAAAAATACTTTCGCCCTTTCTTACCTCAATTAATCTGTTAATCTAGCTATTATAATTAGTGTTCCATTCCGGGAGTGTAAAGTTTTAAATGAATAAGTTTTATATAAAAATTAAACTTTATAGTTCATATTCTAAAACCTACTTTCTCGTCACAATTTAATTGGACTTTGAACCTCTTAATTCTTATTTATTACATCACCGCTCAACATAAAAAAAATGTATAAGTGCAGTAACAACAATTGCCCAGGTGATGAAACCGAAGGGGTATCGTGCAACGGAGTCGAAAAATAATGAAATAAAAAACTTGTCTTTTTGCGGCAAAAAAACGGTTTTTGCGGTGGAGTTTTTTGTACATAAAATTGAAAAACTCCAATTTTAACTTATAGTGCATGATAGTCCAACTCTTAACGAAGAAAAAGTGCTTCGAAAAAATGTCCTACGAGGTCGAGGAGCTGTAGACGAAGGATTTTACGAAAACGCTTTTTTTTACATAAATCGAAATTTCACCCATATTTTGCAAAATTTCGAGCCAAAAAAAATAATGAGTTTTCAGATTGCCAAAAGCAACATTTTTACCAAATAAAAAGTTTCTAGGTCGCATCAATAAAAAGAAAAAAATAAAAGAAAAAGAAGCGGTTTTTAGCATTTTTCTCCATGTATAAGACACTAACCAATATTTTGTACCACATCAATTGAAAGATAATTTTAATACCTATAACTTTATAATTTAACTTTTTCGGATCCGAGCTCAACTTTTTGTTTTATTGGCGAAAAACCGGTTTTTTGACTTTTGCGAATTTTTTAGGTTAAGTTCGCCAATGCAGTTCCGTAAAAAAACGCTATCATTCTTCAATTTAAGTGTTCTACACGCCCATATTTTTTTTCCTGCCTTGAATTGTCTGGAAATTAACATGGTGATTCCGTAGATTGATTGGACTAAAAAGGCAACCGTAAAATGTATGCAACATACTTAAGTATTAAGTTCAATTGTAGGTACAGCTAGTTACAGGTTCTTACATTTGTGATTAAACGGAGCCAGATGAATGGGCTGCTGCTAGGTTCTTACTTTTACATATCACAGTAAAATAACAAAATACAAAAAACAAAAACAAAAGGAAAAAAAAATAAAAGCAAAAAAGGCGAACGAGGCCACGCACATGCCTAGTCCAATATAAACACTGCTTGAGTATAGAAAAGTTGAGTAAGGCAATGATACCTCAGAGCACAGACACAGTGCGTTTAGCAGTGCAGAGGGGAGTCATTGCCAAAACAACATTCTTTACATCTATATACATCATCATTATCTTAATCATATTATTTACATTATCCTATAGAAGGTACTTGAGTCAGTCCAATTTCGTTACACTTTAAAACACAGCTACACTGTGGCAATAACTAAGGTAAAAGAATAGTCAAGCAACAAAGCAAAATTTAAGGATTAAATAGATTATTAGATTAGAAATATGGTAAAACAAATAATACAGTATCCTAACTGGATTGTAATCAAGATTAATTGAGAATTAATTCAAAAGGGCACTTCAGGCACTATCAGTAATGCACTTCTTTAGTAGCGAAAGGCACAGTTCATATGTTATTCGTATAAAATTCAAATTCAAATCCATAGCTATAATAGCCGAGTTTTTACTAATAGAAAAGCTTATCCTACAGAATAAAGTTATATTTAAAAGAGTATTGGTAATGTTATTAATTATTATTATGATACAAAATAGCTTAACCTACAGTATACGAGTATAATATATAGGCAGTTAGTGCTTTACATCATTCATATTTCAAGTTTGTATAGTGCAAAGTGCTAAACAAGTTCAGGCGTCCGACAATTGTCCAACTGCAGTTATTTTATCCCCTACTGTGGGAAGAATCACGGCCAACATAGAAACCAGGGGGGGCATGAGCAAAGTCGAGCGGGCTGAGGTAATAAGAGGGCCGAGAACTGGGATTGTCAGCCCAACATTTCCTTATTAACGGGTTCTCATGAAATTCCAATTTGAGAGCACGAGCCTTCCATTTTTCCTGAAGGAAAGAGAGAAGAGGGGAGAGGTTAGCCCTGTCGTAAAGCTCTCGGTTCGAGTACATCTTATTACGGGATTTGAACTTGATAGAGAGGCATTGCTTAAGAATCTTGCGCTCAAGCTTCTCAAGGTTACGAGCCCAAGTGGTTGAGATAGCGTGCCAGCAGGGAAAGCCATAACTAATAATTGGCCTAATAATTTGCTTGTAGAGCAGCAACTTAGATTTTTGATTAAGTTTACTGTTAAATTTTAGCACGGGGTTTAAGCGGCCGAGAACGCTTCCAACTTTAGCAATAGTAGCCATGGCATGCGAGTTAAATTTCAAGAGATGGTTAAAATTAATACCTAAGTATTTAAGTTTTCTCCCAGCCATATTACTGACATCGCATCGTCCAGACGAAGTTGAAGGGTGCCACAAACCTTGGTAGGACCCCTACGGCCCTTGCCCCAAGCATTCCGGAATGCAATGAACTGCGTCTTACTCACGTTAAGTGATAGTCCCCAAGTACTATAAAAACGCTTAACAAGACCCACATGCTTGCACAGCCACTCCATACTTTTCAAAGGATCAGGATCCGAGGCATAAATCAGAGTATCGTCAGCATAAAGAATAGCTTTCGAACCAATACCTGGAACAGAGTGAGGGAGATCATATAGATAGAGATTAAACAATTTGGAGCCAAGGATGGAGCCTTGGGAAACCCCTGACAGTACATCGACCGGAGCAGAGGAGAGTTCTCCAATTTGGACCGACAGAGACCTGTTAGCCAAGAAGCTAGATAGAATTCTAAGTATGTAGGGAGCGAAGCCCATTGAGGAGAGTTTATAAAGGAGGCCGGTATGCCAGACAGAGTCAAAAGCTGCATTTATGTCCAAGGAGCAGACAACGGTGGGGTTTTTACACCTAAGGCCCTGATTAATCGCGTTGTGCAGAACTAGGAGAGCATGCTCTGTGGAATGGGCAGATTTGAAGCCGAACTGCTCATGGGGTATGAGATTATGTTGTAGGCAGTGATGATCCAGGTCAAAGGCAATCTTGCGCTCGAGAAGTTTCCCTATATTAGAAAGGCAAGAAATAGGACAAAAATCGGCAGGGGAAGTACGCAGCGTTCCTTTAGGGATCGGGATTAATTTAGACGATTTCCAAACAGTAGGGAAATAACAATTGTTCAGGCAGTTATTAAGGAGGGTGGAAAGTGGAGAGGATATATGGGGGCCAATCTTTTTTAAAATATAGTCGGAGATATTATCACTGCCTGCCGACCTTTTGCCGTTAAGTGAGTGAATCAAGGAGTCCAGAGAACTGGGTTTGAAGAAAGGATAAGGCAAGCTCTCGCTACAGGCAGGGATTTCCTCGAAATTAAAGTGGGAGTACGGTAGATGAAGTTGAAGAGCCTCGACGGTGCGCGTGACCAGGTCACGGTTCGCAGGATTATAGCCAGGTTGCCTGAGTTGAAAAAGGTCTCGATAGTAGTCAGCGAATACCTCAGGGATGTCCGATGGGGGGTGGTTTCCAGAATTAAAATTGTCAAACGGGTGGGGCACTTCCTGCCTGTTGATCCTGTTAAGCTCCTTATATAGGGAAGGGCCAGGTCTCAAAGCACGGAGTTTGTTCTGAAAGGACGTGTTCATATAGGACGAAACACGTGCGTCAACAATCCGATTCTTCTTCTTTAGACTCCTTTAATACCTCATGGGACATAGGGCGGAAACAGTTGCCCTCCAGCGGACTCTGTTTTGCGCGACAGCTCTCAGCTCCGACCAGGATCTCCCAGTTGTTGCGGCTTCTTCTAGTAGGGTTCTCCTCCACGTTGTTCTAGGTCTTCCTACTCGACGGAACCTTGCGGATTCCAGTCAAGGGCCTGTTTGGCTAAGTTTTCGTTTTCGCGTCGCAAGGTGTGGCCAACCCAATTCCATTTCCTTCGCCTGATTTGGTCGTCTATCCTTTCTTGGCCGGCACGGCGCCAAAGTTCTTCGTTTGAAATTCTATCTTGCCAGCGGATTTTTAGGATACGACGAAGGCATCTGTTGATGAAGACTTGTAGGCGCCCTGTGATGAATTGGGTGACTTTCCATGTTTCGCAACCGTACAAAAGAACTGCCTTAACTTTGGAGTTGAACAGCCGCAATTTGGTGTTAGTAGAGATCTCCGTTGATCTCCATATGCGGGACAGGCATGCATATGCGCCTCGTGCTTTGTTTATTCTGGAACTTACGTCTTCTTCTGCCCCACCATTTTCGGTAATAACACTACCGAGGTATCAGAATTTATTTACCAGTTCCACGTCACGGTTATTCAGCGCTGTCCGTTCAATGGTGTTTGCATTTATCCGCATTTCTTTAGTTTTAGTCGGATTTAGCCTTAAGCCTGCTAGACTACTTTCTGTTGCCAAATTGTTCAACTTGTTTTTTAGGTCCTGGTGTCTGTGGGCCAGCAAACAGATATCATCGGCGTAGTCGAGGTCCTTAAGGCGGTCTACCAAACCCCATTGTATGCCGCCTGTTCGATTATCTAGAGCGCCGATAAGGATGTCATTTATTACTATAAGAAATAGTAAAGGCGAAAGTAGGCATCCTTGTCGTACTCCTGAGCTCACCTCAAAGCTGTCGGATAATTTTCCATTATGGAGAACTCTGCATTTGGAATTGTTATATAGGGCTTTTATCAATTCTATTATTTTATCAGGCAATCCACGTCGCCGTAGTGCCTGCCATATAAAGCTCCTATTGACCGAGTCGAACGCTTTCTCATAATCTACGAAAGCAAGGTAAAGGGGGGATCGGAATTCAGTAGACTGCTCTACTATTATTCTCAAGGTGTTAATATGATCAATACAGGAGCGGCCCTTCCTGAATCCGGCCTGCTGCCTCCTAAGCGTTCGGTCAACTGCCTCACTTATCCTAGATAGTAATACATGGGACAAAATTTTGCCCACTGTAGATAGTAAACAGATGCCTCTCCAGTTGTCGCATATTGTTAGGTCCCCCTTTTTTTGGTATTTTGACTATGATACCTTCCGTCCAATCCTCCGGAAAGGTACAGGTGTTCCATGCTATTTCTAGGATTGGCTGAAGCGCATCTGCTATGAGGCTTGAGTCGGCTTTCAACAATTCTGGCGGGATGCCATCTTTCCCAGCTGCTTTACCATTGGCCATCGCATGAATTGCGGTTACTATTTCCGTCTTGGATGGGGCCCGGGTGGTGATTCTTATTGGCTGTGCATTGTTGCTGTTTTCCTGAGGTTCCTGTGTAAGTGTACCATTCAGGGCGGCGAAGAAGTAATCTCTCCATCTTTGGAGTTGCTCTTCGTCGCTGCACAGCAGCCTTCCATCCGCACTCTTAACGGCATGCTTTTTAGTAGAGTGCTTTCCCGAGAGCTGTTTAGTGATTTGGTACAGCACCTTACTGTTGCCTGTGTTTGCCGCGTTTTCCGCTTTTTCTGCGAGCTCATTTATCTGCTGCCTTTTATCACGCCGGACACTTCTCTTAACCTCCCGGTGTAATTGGGAGTATTCCCGTTCTAATTGGTGACGTCTTTCTGGGTCGTTTGTGGAGTTTACGCTATTTTTGAGGGCCATTCTGCTTTCTATTTTTTGCCAGGTTGTGTCCGAGATCCAGTGTTGCTGGTTTCTTTGGACATAACCGATGCTTGTTTACGCAGCCGTCAATATCGCGCCCTTTGTCGTACTCCACAATTCCTCAATATTTGTGTCGTCAGAAACGGTTTGCTGGTTTAATAATTCTAAAAAGTTTCCAGCGAATTCCCGCTTTTTAACGCTCTCCCGCAGAAGGTCTACGTTAAACCGTCTACGGGTTATAGCATCATGTTGCACGTTTCTGATTGCGGCGATTTTAAGGCGAATAGTTGCTACAACCAAATGGTGGTCGCTTCCAGTATCCGCTCCCCTGAAACTCCTGACATCCTCAAGAATAGTTCTCCATCTGCGGCTAACGGCCACGTGATCTATCTGATTTCTCGTTCTACCATCGGGCGATACCCAGGTCTCTTTGTGTATCTTCTTGTGACAAAAGTAAGTTCCACCTACCATGAGTTGGTGGGAACTACAAAAGTCAACGAAAAGCTCACCATTGTTATTGGTTACTTGGCTTAGGCCTTGGTTTCCAATTGTGTGTTCAAGGCCGGTGTTGTCACGGCCGATCTGAGCGTTTGTCACCCATTAAAACAATGATGTCTCCCCTTGGAATAGAGCGAAAAACCTCATTCAGTCGCATATAGAACTCGTCCTTGATGTCATCTTCTGCGTCTTCAGTTGGAGCATAGCATTGGACTACTTCTTAGTCTGGTACGCAGGCGCACGGTAATAATCCTTTCAGAAACCGGTGACCAGCTAATGAGGCTGGACCTGGCTTCTTTGGTGAGTATTACGCCAACGCCACTCCTACGGCTTTCAGTTTCGTTTCTACCAGAATATAAGAAGGACTCACCGTTTGGGCAGATATGTTCCCCCGCATCGGGCCATCTGGTCTCGCTAAGTCCCATGGGGTGGTGTGAATAAAAACTGAGTGCAAGTGTTCACTCCATTTTTTGCAGTGAACACTTAGTTTGGCGTGAATAAAAATAGCCTTCTTTAAGTTTCGTTAAGTACTTCACTCTGTCATTTTTCTATATAGAGTGAAAACTTCATTTTGGTGTGAATAAAATTCAGTTTTGACGTTTATTTGCGAGTGAACGCTCGTAAAAGTTGAGGCTAGTGGCGAGGAGCTTTAAAACGTTAATTTAAAAAAATAAATTTAAAAATGTGTGATGAAAGTGATTTTTTGGATGAAATAGATGAAGAGATAATCGATGAAGCAAAAAATGAAAAAGGAAAATTCAAATTAGAGGACCATTTCCTGAATTTATTAAAATTATATCCATGCTTGATGGATAAAAGTCAAACGCCGGTCATGAGGGCGAAGAAAAAGAACGCCCTTCTTGCAATGGAGGAGAGTATGAAAAATAACTATGGCGTAAACTATAGTGCGCAAAAAATCAAAAAAAAAATTGAGAATATGAAAACCCGAGTCCGACAAAAGACTGACAGAGCAAAAACGGGTAATATTAAAATAATATTGAAACCCGAGGAGAAGCAATTTTTAGAGCTCATGGATTACAAAAAGAATCCGACTGTTAATAAAATTCCAGGTATTTAATTATTTTATATTATTTACACAAACTTGAACTTTATAAACTCCATTATAGGGGCACTACAATGCGGAATACCGGGTTCCAGCAGCAACTTTCGTAACTCTTTGGAAGTATTGGAAACTCCAGTTGAAGAAATCAAAATAGACGCCCCACAGTTTCCACACGTTATTGCAGCAGCACCTAAAAAAAAGGGAAATAATGAGCATTGCTCGGTACTTGAGCTACAACGCGAAGTTTTGATGCAACAGAAGGAGCTGAACAACCAGCAGAAGGAAATATTTCTGTTGGAAAAAGAAAAGCTACTGTTGGAAATAAATTTATTGAAAAGACAACAAAAGAATATGGAGAAAGAAATAGAAAGAGAAAATTAAAAGAAGTAAAATTGGTTTTATTACATATACATATATTTAAGTAGGTTAAAGATAATTTTAGATTAACAGAATATGGTTCATAGATGTAAGAGTTTAACATAAGAAGTTAGATGTTTCTTTTTTTAATAAATACTCTATGAAATTACATTATATAATGTAACCTTGTATAATACTAGCGATTTCATTTCTTCTCGCCTTTCCGCGTTTGTAAATGCTGTTGGTTTGCTCTGAAAGCTCAGGAACAGATGCTTCCTCAGCCACTTCTGCTTCATCTTCGTTAATAGGGAAGTCATCATCAACTAGATATTTGGCTACATTGTGTAAAATAGCACAAGCTATAATAATTTTCGGTATTTTTTCAGTAGATAATCTGATACGTGAACCTAATATTGGAAATCGGCGTTTTAGTTGACCGAACATGCGTTCAATTAACACTCTTTCACGGGTATGCAATTTATTGTAAGCTTTTTCCACCTCCGCTGTCGGGTTTTTAAAGGGTGTCATTACCCATGGCGTTAAACCATAGCCCTCATCACCTAGCAAAATAGCACCGGATTGATTTTCATTGATGATTTTGAAAACTTCCGAATTTCGCCAAATTCTGGAATCATGCACAGATCCCGGCCATTGGACGTCAATACTAGTAAAACAATCTTTTGCATTTCCTGTTGCCTGGACATTGAATGAACAAAATCCTTTTCGATTAATGTATTCTTCAGGGTGTAAGTGTGGTTTTAGAATTCCTACATGTGTACAATCCAGAGCACCGATTGCACTAGGAAATTTATATTTTGCCAACCATTCCTTCTTTGCCTCTTTCATTT
Organism: Thereva unica; assembly: GCA_949987705.1. NCBI lineage: Eukaryota > Metazoa > Arthropoda > Insecta > Diptera > Therevidae > Thereva > Thereva unica. The sequence continues at coordinate 69,329,275 of OX465281.1, forward strand.
CTTCACGAGAAATCGGAAATTTGATCCATTCATCTGCTCTTGTGCATATAGCACTACACACCTCCCAAATTATTTTTGACGCTGTTGTCCTATGGATGCCAAGATCTTCACCTACACCGACTTGAAAGCCCGGATCACCTACATATCTTAAGAAAGTTTTAATTTTTTCAAGCTTTGGTATAGCTCCACCACGAGTTTCCTTATTATTGTTTTCCAAAAAATTGTTAGTTAACCACTCAACATTTTCAAACTCAAATCTAAACAACGACTTAAAATTATCACCGGTATCACCAAATCGCCGCTGACCGTAACATTTTCTTTTCCGAGGGTTAATATTCAAAAACATTGCAGTTTCTTTTTTTGCTTCTTGATAAAAATAAATTTTTGCCTACTTTGACTTTTTTATGACGTACAACCATGACACCTCAACACTTAAATCTAGAAATTTCCCATGAGTGAATTGTATTTGAATGAGGGAATTTTTATTCACACCAAATCGAGTGTTCACTTTTAACGAATCACTCCACTCAAGAGTGTTCACTTTAAGTGTACACTCAATTTTTATTCACACCACCCATGATCTTGATTTTATATCGATTTATCTCGTTGAGGACTTCATCCAGCCGTCCCTCAGCCAGCAGTGTTCCCACATTCCATGATCTGATTCGTGTCCTTGTTCGAAAAGCAAAGGTCGTCGTCGTGTTGTCCGTCCGGTTCCGAGGCATTGTTTGCCGATTCGTAGCAATGGTGTTTTTTATAGGAGCGGGTTGCTAACCCTCAGCCCAACCGACTTAAAACTCTGTTTTGTGGCGCAGAAAGCTCGCCATTCGCCCGTCTCCCGTTAGCTCCTTCCGAAGAAGTACCCCAGAGGGCACCGCGGGGAGGTGGGATTAGGACTTGCTAACAGGTCTGCTAGGTGTTCGTCTGCAGTGACTTTCCTCGAATCTTGACAGAAGTGACAAAGCGGGTGCCACCACTTTCCGAGATCTTTGTTAGCCGTTCGCCCCACAATCCGATTAAGCAACATTATTTGGTTAGCAAGGGCCATCGTCTGGGCGTTGTATTGGAAAAGGTTCCTCTCAAGCTGACGCTTAAGACTCCTGCGCCAGTGTTTACGTGTTAAGAAAAGAGACTGAATATCAGGAGGGAGTCTGTCACGAAACCCATGAGGCTTTAAGGGCGCTACTCTATCCAAAAGGGAATTGAAGGTCGAATTTAGAAACGAGATGGAAGAGTCTATGTCGTCGTTAGTCCAGTTACAAGAGGCCGGGCGTTGGAAAGAGAGGAGTGCATCATTAAGATTAACGCCGAACTGTTTCCAGTCGACCCTATCCAGGACACGATATTTAGGCAAAGCAGAGAAGGAGGGAGCATAGGAAGAGAAACCGAATACAAGCTCTAACGTGTAGTGGTCAGAGAAGGAAGGGGAGGTCGAACACCGTTGGAAGTTCAGGTTGCCCGATAATTTGTGAGATGCTAGGAAAAGATCAATGCAGCTCATAGACCTTGGAAAAGAAGGGTCCCCCGGTCTAATAATAGAGAAAAAGTCGAGAAGAGGGTTATTTAGCTTCCAGTCCATAATAAGTTTACCGTTTCTATTTGTGGTAGAGTTAAACCAGCTAGGATGCTTGGCATTTAGGTCACCCCCAATAAGTATGCCCTCGTACCTGGGTTCAACACGAGAGAGTTTCATCATCAGCAGAGAAAAGTCAGAGGCCCTAACGTTGGAAGGCAAATAAAGAGAGATTAAAAGCATCTTACCCGAGACAGAATTGGGAAGATGGAGAGAGATTTCCACAGAAACATTGGAAAAAGGTAGGGAAAGGTGAATTTGGCGAGATACAAAGGTGCTCTTACATAAGAGGGCCGTGCCCTGAAAACTGTCGTTACGGTAAAGCTTATAGTTGCTGATAGATAGCTTAGCATTCGCGTGTAAGTGGGTTTCCTGGAGACATAGGAAGTCATAATCGTTGGAATGGAGAAGGTCCCGCAAAGACCACCGCCGACCCAGGGAAATCAGGGAGCCAACATTCAGAGACGCACACTTTAGAGCTCTAGTACTCATCTCCCACGAGAGAGAAGTAGAACCCCAAAATGGCCGTCTTCCTATCCTGCCCCCTGACCCCCCTGAGTTGCGGCAAAAACTTTCGGATCTTATCCAACAGTTGAGTGAGCGACATTCCATAAGTATCTTCAGGGTGAAGGATCTCATTAATTTCTTCAGAAAAGTTATAATTCTTTGGCGGATGGGGAGGAGGGTCTCTCCTAAAGCAGTCAGCATAGGTTTTGGGCCCGGAAGGGGAGCGGGTTTTCCCCAAGGAGGGAAATTGGTTGGTATCGGCAGATACCTTTGCTTGGAACCGCTGACCAGACCTCAGCCGCTTACGCAGCTCCTCCCTTCTGAGGTACACAGGGCAACCATTAAAGCTGGCGGGATGCCCGAAGGCACGACAGTTCACGCAAAAAGGCTCACTGTCCTTTATGTTTTCCGGAGTGCGAAGGCATTTCCCAGGCAGGTGAATACCATCACACTTCACACACCTATACTCCCTGTTGCAGTTAGATGCAGCGTGCCCATGCATCTGGCAGTTACGGCATTGGACCGGACCAACGCTCTTATGACGCTCCCACGTAACTCGCTGACGTAAGATAAATTTAATAGTAGTACTAACCTTGTTTATATCCGTTTTTGGTGGGAATTGGACCAAATATAGGTTTAGCAAGACTTTGTTTCTACGAGAGTAGGGGGTATCATATCTCTTCACGTTCTTAACCTTAAGGGCCGGAAAGTTCACGGAAAGATCCTCTAAAATTTCTTCAGGCAAATACTCAGGATGGACCCCCCTGAGTATGAGAGATTCGAATCGCTCATCAGGGTGCGTGAAAGTGTGTGAGGCTACTTTGTTTTCCTTAAGTTTGGCGAAGAAGCCCGTCTGATGGGCACGGTCCTTAAAAAAGACCTTACACGCCCCCCACGGGTCCCAGCGAGCTTAAACTCACAGTCTGGATAAAGAACTAAAATCATCTGAGTGAGGTATCTCACGCTGACGTCATGGACAATTATCGGTGGGCAGAACCTATTTGGAAGAGGGTTATCTGATTTATCAAAATTGTTATTATTAACATTATTAAAGTTATTAGAATTCTTAAAGTTATTACTAGAAAAAGGTTTATTTACATCTAAATCCGCATGAACATCACCTTGAAGCGGCGAATACCTGTTGGTGTAGTTAATATTCCTAGAGTTACTTATGTATGTCACTAGCATTGCCATTGTTAGCAGCGCAGTTCCTACCATTTCTCTTCACACGGGTCCAACCTTCTTCATTATCTAAGATGCTGGTCGCAGCCTGAGTGGGCTGGGGACTATCGACGTGAACATCCATGGGAGCTTGCTGCCCGATTTCACCATCAGCAGACATATGGGCGGCATCAATATCGCTATATTGTGAGTGCGAAATATTATTGGTGATCCTACTTCGTATGCGATCGCAGGACCATTAATTCATTCACAGTGTTATCAAGATTGACCATTCGCGGAGATGGCTGCCACTCATTTACTTGGGAGAGAACCCCGTTGACAAACACCTGGTCATTAGCCAAGTCTACTAATTTAGATAATTACCGGTGTCCGGAGGAGGCTTGTCTCCCATGTCGGAAGGTTTGACACCAGAAACCGGCTGGGGACAAAAGTCCCCAACCTCATCCAATTGAGGGAACGATCTTTTATTTAAAATCACAATTTACCTTCAGATTTATAAAGTATGAAGCTTAAAAATCAGGTTCCAAACTCACAGAAAACAATAAAAGTATGAGTTCCTGTATTTCACAATTACTCAAAATGGCGACCCACGCCTTTTGGAATTTAATTTTGCACACACAAAATTATACCAAATTCGCTTCCTCTATTTTAATGCCGATTACACTTAATCGCTTCAGACTTTTTTTTTTGAAATACGGGAAAACAAATTAATCGGATAAAAACTAATTATTTTTATAAATTTAAATTCCGCTATGCACCAAGCGTCCTTCTCGAACGGTGTCTTGTTCTTCTTCGAATGGATGATAATTATCAAAGTTATTCCAAAAACTTTGAGCTTATAAAATCCAGATTGGACAATCTATCCACCTCTAATGACGCAGCGAATGACTCTATGATTGACCACCTATCGAAGCTAATGAAATTCGAGTTGAATTCGATAAACTCATGTGTTAAAAAAATAAAAGTTAATACGGACAACAATACACACATTACTGACCATGAGCAATCACTGCTGCACTCCAAAATCCATGACACCTTTGAAAAGCTCTCTCTGCTAGACGGCACCATGGCAAAGCTCAAAACTGACCTAAAATTGCAGTTTTGTGATCTTGGAGCTGAATTATTAAATCTGAAAGAATTAATCACTTGTGAAATAAATAAACACAATGACGCAATAAATACAGAAGTGAACAATCCTACAATCCGGAAAGCTGAAATGAACAATCCTACAATCCCGCTCTCCGAGGAACTTGAAGATCACCTGTTAAATAGTGCAACCTCCTATACCAGAGATAATATAAGCAACAACAACTACGGGGACAACTTCACTTGTGGTCCTTCTAATCTTCCCGAAAATCTACATGTTCAAACTATATCGATCTCATCGAGCCCATCTCGTCATTTACCACCACTGCACTTGCCTCAACAAATCGTCCACAAATTTGGAACCGTGTGGTCTGCAAATGAATGGGAGGATAGGTTAAAGAAAATAAGTGCAAGCAACAACGTCGGTATAGATTTGAGAAAAGCTAGTAAGACAAATAAAGTTCCTCGCGGCGCTAAAAGAAGGACGGCCAACACATCTACCACTGCGCTATCCGGAACTGACGTATCAGCATATTTCCTCAAAGGTGCTCCTTCACGAGCCGGTCCATCTTGGGTATATGACCTCTTCAGGATCGAATTCAGTACAATTGTGAGCCTGTCATTTTCAAAAAAAAAGAATATGGAGAAACTGAAGAACTTTAGGCTGCTTATGCCATCCAGATACGAATGGCTTTTCTTCAACTCGAAAACGGATGTCTTCAGGTGGGACAATCTCACTCTATGTCACTGGAACCGTAGGTTAAGTAGAAGTACTAATTTCATAACAAATAAATGTGAAAAGAAAACTAACACTAAAACTAAGGTTAATTTAAGTTCTACTAAACCTAAACCCAGTAAAATTAGAATTAGTTCTAACGTAATTGTAAGCTCCACTAATCCAACCAATGCTCTACCCATTTCATCTTCTATTCATAAATCTAAAAGTAATCCATTCACATCGTACCCTAACTTTTCCCGCAGCCACATCGTCGTCGGCGGTCGCTCATATGCTAATGTTAACGAGATTCCCAGAAGCCACTCGCCTCTGTTAAACAAGTCGCAGCATCAGCCTACTGTAGTGAGCCCAACGCAACCAACGGACCCATCTGTAGGCAGCACTATTAACATCCCCACCCCAACCGCCCTGCCATTTTTAAACCAGCATCAGCCTACTGTAGTGAACCCAACGCAACCAACGGACCCATCTGCAGGCAGCACTATTAACATCTCCACCCCAACCGCCCTGCAATTTTTAAACCCTCTCCAGCCCCCGATCGTTAAAAATACCCTAATTTCGGCAGAATCGATTGATAATCGATATTTGCTATCTCGTTTACGAGAAAGTAAAGTTTACGATAGTGTAAGGCTGTTTCTTGCTTACATGTACAGCAAACCTGACTCCACATGTATACAAGGCAAAACCAGGACCAGTCTGATCATCGCGATCCAACAGGAAGGGTTACCAACCAATCGTGATACCCTGCACACACTTTTTACCAAGTATCATGAGCAATATGGAATATCCTCCGAACAAGTAAGCAAGGATCTTGCAACTTACGCCTCCCATGTTCGGGCACTACATGTATCCCAGCTGCAAAAGAGCCGTGACGAAAGGAACCGATACTATCGCCCCTAACTAGTCACTCCCCCAATGAATAACAACACCTCGACCCCCCACCCAAAACTTTACAAACATGACGGCATAAGACTTTTTTACCACAATTGCAGTGGAATCAGAGGTAAAAGGAATGAGAGGTAAAATAAAGGATCTCTACATCGACTCACAATCTTGTCTCTTCAATGTGCTCGTGATCACTGAAACGTGGTTTAATGACTCATTCCTAAATGAGGAGATATTAGACTCCAGCTGGACAGTCTATAGATGTGATAGAGACTACAACTCCACCGGTTTTTCAAGAGGAGGCGGAGTACTTATAGCTGTCAAGGACTACTTAAATTGTGAACTATTAACAACCAATCACGCACAATTTTTCGAGCATGTTTTTGTTCGAATCAAATTGGGCAAGAAAAACATACTCATCGGCACTTTCTATATACCCCCCCTTTCTGACGAATCTAAGTATGATGATTTACTTCATATTTTAGATGAAGCTAACGACTCACTCTGCAGTGACGATGACATATTTGTTTTGGGCGATTTTAACCGTCCCAATCTTTTATTTATCCCTGACGAGGAAGGTAACCTTCTTCCAATTAATGCCATAAATGCCATCGATATAAAGCTTATCGACTCTTTTTATGGCAATGACTTATGTCAAATTATCAGGCAACCAAACTCTTCTGGTAAATGGTTGGATCTGATTTTCACTAATTCCTATGAGGAGGTAATTATCCTACCCGCTTCCGATGAGGAAAACCTATTCACCAATTCTACTCACCATTCCGCTTGGGTGGTTGAACTCCGCGCCACCATTTCTGACAATGTTACGTCATACAACAACTCAATAGTATATGACTTTAAGAACGCAAATTTCAATAGCATTTGTTTCGAATTGTCCCTTGTCGACTGGGAGTATAGACTTTCAAGCAATGATCTTGACAAAGTAGTGTCGTCCTTCTACACTATTATCTTCAACATCATTGACAAGTATGTCCCCAAAATTAGAAAAAGGAATAAATTATCGGAACCTTGGCTTGATAGTAATATGCGATCTCTGCGTAATCAGAGAAATAAGTTATATAACATGATTAGAAAAAACATACACATAACGGCGGAAGTCAAATTAGAATACGCTAGGTTAGCCTCTGAATTCTCACTTAGGTCACGTGAGGCCTATAAGATTTACTTAAACACCATCGGAGAAAATATTATATACGACCCTAAAAAATTCTTTGACTTCGTTAATATAAAACGAAAAACTTCAGGTTATCCGTTAACTATGACAACTGGTAGCACACACTCCTCATGCCCCAAAGAAATTTGTAACATGTTTGCTGATAGGTTTAGTGAAGTTTTTTGCCCGAATAGTACAGCGCACACTGACTTTACAAGTACAGAAGTGCCAGCACTCCTAAGCAATTTGTCTTTGACGACTCAAGACATAATGATTGGTTTAAACAGACTTGATAACAATAAAGGTCATGGTCCTGACACTCTTCCCCCTAGTTTCTTGAAATACTGCTCAAAGCAAATGTTACTCCCTCTTCAAATAATATTTAATAAATCATTGTCAATAGGAGTGTTTCCATCGCTGTGGAAAAAATCCTATCTTACACCAATCCATAAGGCAGGCGATAAGCACTTGGTGGACAACTATAGGGGGATTGCCATTCTCTCTTCAATCCCAAAACTTTTTGAAAAACTTGTTTTCGACAAGATAGCTCCCGTCATTGACCCACTTCTTAACGAGCAACAGCACGGATTTAGAAAAGGGCGTTCAACCACCTCAAACCTTATGATCTTAACCTCTGAACTGTTATCTGGTATGGAGAATGGTCATCAAATCGACGCAGTCTATACGGACTTTAGCAAAGCCTTTGATCGTGTTGACCACCATATTTTAATAACAAAACTTTTGGAATATCCGGTGCTGCCCTGAAATGGATAAGATCTTATCTTGACGGAAGAACTCAGGTGGTTAGATTTCAAGGATTTCTATCTAAAGAAATCGACGTGACTTCCGGTGTACCCCAGGGCAGTCATCTAGGCCCACTCTTGTTTAATAAAAAATATATACAGCGTTGGCAGTATTATCTGAACGACAAGGTCCTTGACCATGTCGATCAAATTAGGGATTTAGGTGTTGCTCTAGACAACAAGTTAAATTTTAATTTGCATTATGACAACATTACTGCCAGAGCCAACAAGCTGTTAGGTTTTATTAAAAGAAGAGCTAAAGAATTTGGCAATGTTTGGGTTACTAAAACTCTTTTCTGTTCCCTTGTCCGCCCAATCCTGGAATACGCTTGCCCGATATGGGATCCCATATTCCAGGTAAGTAGTAACAGGATTGAATCAATACAACAAAAAATTTCTTCTTTTCGCGCTACGTCATCTCCACGACCCGCGCGATTATCTTAGTCTACCACCCTACACGAACAGGCTCAAAGCATTATATGTCTTACCACTGTCATGTAGGAGAAAGTTGCTTATCTCATGCCTCACCTTGGACGTTTTAAACAGCAACCTCAAAGTGCAGTTTCTATCGGATAAAATTAAGTTCAATGACGATGTCCGACAGACGAGACACATGAAATTGCTTAAGGAATATTCACATCGCACCGAGTATGCCAAGAACGAACCTGTTAACAGATGTTGTGTGGTCTTCAATACCTACAAATTCTGTTTATCCCCCTCCATAAGTAAACAGTCTTTTAAAAGAAAATTGATATCCCTATTATCATCCTAGTCTGTACTAATCAATATCTTAAGTTATAATTATGTACTATAATAAGGGCAATGATGCAAATTAGTTTAAGTGTGCCTTGTTTTGGCTATTAATAAATAAATAAATAAATATTCACATACTTATTTTATTATTACCGTCACTTACAACGACACTTAACCTTTCTTTAACAATAACAATTATTTATTTATTTATTTATTTATTTATTTATTTGCCAAACAAGGCACTTAACAAATTGAAAATTGAATAATGAAAATGGCAAACATGCACATGAAATTTCAATTTCTCAATTTCTGTTTCAAATATTAACGTTCCATTTCTCCACACACATTTCACCACATCATTCTCAACTGCACTGTACAGAAACAACTCAAACAAACTCAACCGATAGAGGTCTGAGTTGAGAATTTGTGTGACGTCATGGGATTGAAATTTTTCTCTACTCAAATTACAGAAACGAGCTACAGAAGTGGCCAACTTCCGACTCTCACACAAAAACTATCAATTTCATCAGGGCGACAAAATAAATTCACCCCAAATGCAGCATCCTGGGTCTCCCGTGAAAAAGGCTGCTCGTCGGGGCGCCGTGGTGGGGAGATCCCGGTGATACCACCTGTGTTGTTGCATCACCACTGACTGTATGGAGGCCGCCTTCCATCATCAGATTAGCGCAGTGCACTGTTCTGGGGGAGCAAGATGCCTGCCATCGGGAGTTCAAGGCGAGGAGTATCGCCTGCTGCTATGGCACTGTGCACCTATATTCCATTATGCTGAAAATGAAAATAATCCTAAGGAAAAAAAACTGAAATCAACGCTGAAATCAATGGTGAATCAAATACCGTAAATATTTAATAATAAAAAGAAAACAAAATTGCTAACAAAGAATGGTTTGGGTGACTTCGTAAATGCCAATAAACTGTATCAGAAAACAGTATTAATGCAGTCAAGTCAAAGTTCAGTAAAAGCTTAGACAAAGTTGTGCAGTTTTAAATTTGACATTTATGAAGTGTGCGGTTTATATCTTTTTTTACAAAATGGATAAAAAAGTTATTGTAAAGTTAATTTTAAAACATTGAATACCGCTAAATGATAATTTAACAAAAAAAAGCAGTGGGTATGTATATTTATGAACGCACATTAGAAGATATACTTCTTTGGCGTGATTACGATAGAGTTTCATGCTAAGGACATTAACCTATCGGCCAAATACAGCATCAATGATGGTGCCGTGTCGTGTTTTTGAAACCAGCGGATCATTATTCATGATTAGATTTACATGACCTCTCAAACGTTCAAAATTGAGTCTGGAGTCCCCCAAGACTCCATTGTAGGCCCCAAACTTTTCAATATATGTATTTATACACGACTCCCCATAAAATTCCCCTTCTTAACACATTTGTTGTAAGTAAATATTATACAGTGCCCGAAATTGATTTAAGTTCACCCAACACTTCTATGTTTCAGAGCGTTTTAATCAGCACCATTTTGTTGTGGAAACCTGAATTAGGGATGAGCATCGATGGTCGATGTTTTCGAAACATCGATGTTTTCCTTTCGATGTTCGATGTTTTTGCCATCGATGGTGAGCTAACGATGTTTATCGTACATCGATGTTTTACATCGACGTTTTAAGAATTTTACTGTACACTTATGTTTTTTTCAGTTTTATATCTTTACTCGTATGAAAAGGAATTGTTAGTTTAATTTTTACCACTTTGAAAGTTTTTAAAAATAAACCCCCTACTCTCAAAACGAGAATTGGCAGAATTGCAAAATTGGCCAAAACCTATTTGATTATAATGGCCACGTCAGTTCCATCTGAGCAACTGTTTTCAAAAGTGGGACAAACACTTACCAAAGCCCGAAACAGACTAGAGGGAAAAATGATTTCCAAAGTGGTTTTCCTTCTAAGGTATACATTCTTGTAGTACTAAACAGCTTCTTCCCTTTTTGGTATTTGTAGTCGTTAAAAAAAACTCTTTTGTCGGGGTCACCAGTATATGTGCGGTAAGTAAGGAAATAAAACTGCTCGAGTTTATAATTAATTTTATTAGTGGCGTCGCCGGTCGAGTAACAAGAGAGAAACAAGCGGTTTTTAACAATGCCAAAAAGGGAAGAAGCTGTTTAGTACTGCGAAGCGGTTTAGTACTGCCTCAATTCCATTGAAGATATGCTATGGAGCTGGGAATAAGTTAGAGTTGGCCTAAAGCCTCCGTAATATGAATTAATAACTTGACGAAATTACATACATTTTTTCATAACGTTTGATTTAAATTTGTTGTGTGTTTAATTGTGGTTTACCTATCCTTTTATACTAAACTACGGAATTTTTACTAAAACATTGATGTTTGGATCCGATGTAATTTTTTTACAAAATTACGGAACTTTTATAAAAACATCGAAGTTTGGCATTGATGTTCATCGATGTTTGGAGGTCGATGATTTCCACACATCGATGTTATAGTTCGATGTCAACATCAATGCTCAACATCGATGTTTTTCTATCGATGCTCATCCCTAACCTGAATTTTAACATATAGTTGCTTTTCTAGGGGTTGCGAATAAGTGGTAAAAAATTATATCGCTAGCTCTCTTGATAACGGTAAAGTGTATACCGGAAATAAAAGCATTTCAATTTGAAGCATTTTTAGTGCGAAATTGATTTAAGTTCAGTAAGAAATATAAAAAAAGGGTTCTTATTCCTGTAAATGAACTTTATTTAATATTTAATCGATCTTCCTTATTCGCAACCCCTAGAAAAGCAACTATGTTAAAATTCAGATTTCCACAACAAAATGGGGCTGAGGAAAACGCTCTGAAACATAGAAGTGTTGGGTGAACTTAAATCAATTTCGGGCACTGTACATAATAAGTTTGCTTATACTGAAGTCCTTCATTCAAAAAGAAACCAAACCACAAAAGTATTTTACATATTTGTAGGTGTTAAAGACACTTATGGAAGAAAGATACAAAAAATGTGAAAACGGGCGGGCGCCCTTCAATCTCAGTTGAAAGTAGCCTATACCTTACATTGTGGAAGTTGGCTAATCAAAATAGTTATCGCGAAATATGCAATCGTTTTAATGTGGCACAAGGAACAGCACACAAAATTTTTGTAAAATTTGTAAAACTAATCACTTTGCATCATAGCTATTCATGATGCCGAAATTCCCATTTCAATGCAAAGATTTGACGTTTACGATGCAATTATGAACACGGTGCTTTGAAACTGTGACATTTATGAAGTCTTGACTTAAACCGACTGATTAAATTTTACATTTACGAAGTCACCCTTTAATGAACAACTCAACATATATACAAACATTCAAGAACACACATGAAATTATAGGCCTGCAGCGAATCCCCAAAAAGTGCTCTAGAAATGAAAAATGTGATGAAAATGAGATAACCGGTTGAGACTAATTGCAATCGATAGAGGATGGAAAAATGCATCTACAGTTGATTTTGGCCGAAGTTTGGACATGGTCAACATATAAAAAATCATGAAAATGCCTTTTTTTCGTAAGTGCGGTTTGAACGAAATTTTCACTTTATCTCGCCATATCTCAGTTGATATTGCAGATATCAATTTCAATTTTTAACATAGTCTAGTTTGACTAATTCCCTAAATATAAAACTTTAACCGAACTGGTTACAACATGGAAGTTTGGCCGTGGATAGCAAAGTGTTCGGACGTGTGCTGATCCGATCCGTAAAACACGCCGCGTTGAAAAAAAATAAAATCCAAATTTTTTTTTCGTATGAAAGTGAAAACATCAACGTCCACAAAAAAAAAAACAACAACATAAAAGAAATATATGCCCGACTAATATTTTCTTTTTATTTCTTGTTAATCAAGAAATTATAAAAAAACACAATTTTTACTCCAACGGATATTTATTTCGACTCTCTTCTTCAAATGCTGATTAAGGACTCTCTAATTCTAGATTACAGCTTTGTTTAGTTTTATCCAGAAGGGAATTTTATTTGTCGCAACGAGTTGAGTTTGTAACGGGAGATTCTTTGTTTTCGCAAGTTGTTGTGAATATTGAGAGAAATTTACTTTAAAGTCAATTTCAATTTACAATGGGAAAGGGGATTATATGACTTGTTATCAATTGATGGAAGTGGTGATGTTAGGGAACATAACTCCCCCCTCCTTAAGCTTAATGTCCTCCTGGACTTTGTCTTCCTTTTTAGTTACAAACTCAACATTAACCTGATTTTTTTTTATGATATATAATATTAAGACTACTATTGATAGTATAATAAATGCGATACTTAAGTTAAAAATAATTATATTTGTCCTAGTTACATTTTGTTATTTCCTCTATTTCATTAATAGTTTCAATTTGTATTAAATGCAAAACTTCAATATTAACGACTTTGCAATGTCATACAAGCTCCTTTTCTAAGTTTTTAAATTTCACATTACTTATTTCTACACTAAATAGGTATCGTTTAATCTATATTCTAAATCATTACAAGTATTTTTCATTGATACATTATTTGCAGCTTCAATAAGGATTAAATTTTGCTTTATCTCTATAACCTCAAATGGTTTTTTTTTTGCAACATTTTAAGTTATTTATTTATTTTTATTAAGCGCTGGGTACATTCTTTGGCTAGTTTTAATTTTTTTTTAGTAGTTGTTGCCATCGTCCAGATAATTTTTCTAATATAATATTTCTGTTTTTTCCTATATAATTAATTCTTCATGATTTGTATTTGGGATTACAAGGAGATTTATTTTGTTCGCTGTTTAAGGAATTTTGGTTCGGAATATTAGTTTGTTTTCTGTTTGTAGTAAACTTCTGGTTACAAATCAGCTCTTGAGTTGGGGTGATTAGTTGCACTAGATTCAGTTTTATTATTACCTGAAGAATATTTAAAATTTCGCTTTATTCTGCAGGGATGAATTTTGCGATTTTTAGGATCTGTTAGGTTGCCATTAGAGAATTTGGTTTTTATCTTGATATATCGAGGTTCTGTCTTATGTGTTACTATCTTAGGGTTTTGTACCAAGATTTCTTTTTCGTCACCTAAAACTATGCTTGTCCTATTTTTATTTAATTTGGATAATTTTTCTATTTTCTTCTTATGAATTCTAAGCTTAATTTTTTCTAGATCAGTAACTTTGTTATTTAGGAAATCGGATGGTTTCGTTAATGTAGTTGAATGGATAGTGTTATTATAATATTCGATAGCTTTCGAAACCTTCTCTTCTGCGGTGAGTTTAGCTTTTTCTGTTTCTAGTATCCTCAAATGCTCATTCAAGGTTCCGTGAGCTCTTTCAATGTCTGAGTTGCCGGTGTGTGAACGTGGAGATGTGAAGTGAATTTCGATATCTTCTATTCTTCCAAATTCCTTCATGTTAAGGCTATCAAATTCATTGTCTACTACCAGTTTTTTCGGTTTGCCGAAAAGTGAGAATCTCTGCCTTAATGTCTCAATAATGGTAACGCTGTTTCTATCGTTTAATTTCGATGCCTTAAATGTTTCGTGAACTTATCGATTGTGGTAAGAAACATTTGATGATAGCAGAAAAATAAGTCGCCATGAATTATTTCATTTGGTGAACTTGGTGTTTCTGATAAGTTGAATTTATGTTTAATGGGATGTCTATCATACTTAGCTAGGTTACATGTTTCACAATTGTTAATATATTTGTATATTAGTACTCTTAATTTTGGAAAAAAGAATTTGTTTTTCAACTCTTCGTAGTTTTCGACAATACCTCTATGATTTGTTGCTGTATGGATTTTTTCTATTACCTTAATTGCTTCGCTTTCGCTTTCTAAGTCTTCGGCTTTAATTGTACATTTTATAAACCTAATTTGTTTATTGTTACCAAAGAGTTCTAACAATTTTTGTTGTAATAAATTACACTTTATGTCTTCTAAATCGGAATAGATTCCAGTCACTCCCTTTTTTATTAGCTTTCTTAGTAAGTCGTTCAGATAATTATCGTTATTTAATTCTTCCTCCGTTATATATATCTTTCTATATCTTCGACATTTCATTACCATTTCTTGGGTTTTGTTTTTAACTAAGTGTATTTGGGTTAAGTATTTGGCAATTGGGATATGGTCGTTCAGATCTTCAACCCCACTGTGAATCGTGGCCCGATCGCTTTCTTGGTTGTCTTCTATCTCGTTAATTTCTTGAGCTTCAGTATTTAATCTACTGAGAAAATCGGCAACTTTATTGTCTTTGCCCCTTAAATATTCAATTTCGTAGTCGAATTCGTTTAATCGGATTCGCCATCTTTGTAATTTTTAGTTAGGCTCTTTTAAAGAGCTTAACCAGACCAGCGGTTGGTGATCAGTTCTAATTGTGAACTTTTGTCCAAATAAATAAGGTCTAAAATATTTTGTTGCCCAAATGATGGCCAACAATTCTTTTTCGACCGTTGAATATCTTACTTCATGAGAATTCAGGGTTCGACTTGCGAAGCAAATGGGGTGATTGTCCTGGGACAAAACTGCGCCGATTGCAAATTGACTAGCATCAGTCGTAAGAACAAATTTCTTTTTGAAGACAGGGTATTTTAAGACGGGATCTTTTGTTATAATTTCCTTCAATTTTTCAAAACCTTCAATGAAACGTGGATCGTGTTCATTGATTTTATTCCCCTTTTTTAGACACTGTTACCAGAGTTACATGACAAATCGAAAGCAAACCGAACTTAACTCGATCTGAGTTTGCATATTCGGTCGAGTGTTATATGACATACTGAACATGGATTTTTAGTTGTCATTTCGGTTTGGTTAACTGTCAGTTCGTCGTATTTCACTCTTAAACATTTTATATATGTGTTTATTTGTATATTTATTGCCACCTAACAGTTTTAACACGTTTTTTTCTTTAATAATGTCCTAAAAAAAACCTTTATTTCAATCTCTATTTTGGGTTCATTTTACAGTCGTTAGTTATATGATACTCCGACCGAAAATTGTACTCAACCAAGCAAAAATTTGTGAACCCACTCAGAACACGTTCGGCACAACTTTTGAGGTCGGTCGCTGGTTAGATGACACAAACCGAACCGAAAATTGAACTCAGTTCGTGTTGAGTGCGTCATGTAACCTCGGTATGTGTCATAGGTTGGGCTACTTTAGCGTAGTCTCGAATAAATTTCCGGTAATATCCGGTGATGCCCAGAAAACTTTTTATTGCTGTTCGCGTTTTGGGTAGTTTAAGGTTTTTAATTATTTCAATTTTTTTTGGGTTAGGTTTGATTCCTCCATTTGTGAGAATATGCCCTAAATATTCGGTTTCTCTGGAGAAAAAGTTGCATTTATCCACTTGAATTTTTAAATTAAATTCCCTTAGTTTTTGAAAGATTTTGTTAATTGATTCGTCATGTTCTTGAAAGGATGTACTAAATATTAGTATATCGTCTAAGTATACTACACATAATTTGTTTATGTAATCTCTTAGCACGAAATTCATCCTTCGCTGAAAAGTTGCCGGGCATTTTTCAGTCCGAAAGGCATTCTTATATACTCGTAATGGCCTTATGGTGTCGAAAAAGCCGTTTTTGCCCTATCCTTCTCATCTACAAGGATTTGATGAAATCCTTTAGCGAGATCGAGGGTGGAAAAATATTGGGCCCTCCCTAATTTATCGAATATAGATTCTATATTTGGCATAGGGAATTTATCATCCACTGTTATGTCGTTTAATTTGCGGTAGTCCACAACGATTCGCCATTTCTGTTTTCCCGAGTTATCAATTTTTTTCGGTACTACCCAGATTGGCGAGTTATAGGCTGAATTGCTGGGTTTTATTATCCCCCCTATCAACATTTCTTTTACCTGTTTCTCTACTTCTTCCTCGTGAACTTTGGGAAATCTGTAAGTTTTGGAATATATTGGCTGGCTATGTTTCGTTATTATTTGATGCTTTACTTCGGCTACACTGGTTAGTACTTGGCCCTCTTGAAAAAAGAGATCCCTATTATTTTTAATAATCTGACGTAAATGATATAACTCATCCGAATTTGAATGGTCTGTCTTTAGCTGTTTAAGTAAATCTATGTTATTTAGCTCATGTGCTTCTAGTTGGTAAACTTTATCGTATTGATAGGTGTATCTAAATTTAGTTTTTCTATTATTAACTTTATTGAATCATCCTCTAAGTCTATCTTGGCGGCTAATGGTTAAGACCTATTATGGCGTCATAATTTTTACTGCTTAAGTCTACCAATTTCCAACTCATGGTTGCGTCATGATTGAATTCTTTCGGGATTTCGGTGATTAATTCTTCAGTCATCTTTTGTTTTCCAAACAACGTTATTAAATTTTTTGGCACAGTTATTTGAGTTCTTTTTAAATTGGGAAAGAGGTCTTTATGGATAACTGACGTGTTAGACCCGGAATCGAGGAGACAATCTATTTTTTCTTCGTTAATTGTAAGCGTGTACGACATGACGGACTAGTAGTACAAAGGATGACACCTAAGCTTAGACTATCACATAAAAAAAAAAAAAAAAAAAGCGTAGCTACGGATAATGGGTATCCCGAGGTAGTGAGCGAAAATTTTCTTGAGTTTCAGTGGGATCTACATCCACCTCCATTGATTCTGGTTGCTGGTTAGCCGAATTTTGCCTATTATGAGGATAACGTCCAGAAAAGTTGTTTTCACGATTGTTACCGGAATTTCTAAATCTACTGCTGTTATTGTTTTCGCGATAGTTACCGGAATTTCTAAACCTATTACTGTTATTATATTCACGATAATTACTGGAATTTCTAAACATGTTGCTATTATTATAATTGTTTCTTGGGCGGTATTGATCGTACTGTCTATCTCTGTAATTGTAGAAATTGTTAGCGTTTCTATCCATATTTCCGATGTTATTGTTTGAATAATTAGTGTAAGGATTTCTATTGTTTTGTTGGTGAGGAAAACGGTTTCTTGGAAAATGGATTTTTGTTCTTGTATCTTGCCTTGAATCTACTTCTGTTTGTTGTAATTCGTGATAAGCTTCTTCTAAATTTTTCACTTGTTTCATTCTAAGGTACATATTATCGGAACGAGGCAACTTGCTTAAAATTTTTTCAAGTATACTATGTTCGTTATTAATAGGTTTAAAATCTAAGGGTTTTTCAATATCTAAACTATATTTTAAATTTAATTTGTCTAAAATTTTGACTAATTCTTCATAATAATGACTTACGTTAATAAATTTTATTGAGTCTGCTTTCTCCTTTAATTTCAAGTAGGTTTCCTTCACCCCGAATGATTTTATTAGCTGCTGCTTGATGGTTTCCCACGTTGAGCCTTGATCTGTAATTCTCCTCACTGCCATTGCTGCATCACCTTGGATCTTTGTAGTCAATATTCTGAAGATATATTGTTTGGCTGAATTGTCAGTCACCATACCCACGAGAGTTTCAACTTCCTGAATAAAATGTGACAACTCAAAGGCTCCATCGCCCTTGAATGGTGGAACTGATCTTGCTTCATTTATCACGTCTTTAACAGTAATTGAGCTTAATGCCATATTGTAGTTTTGTTGCACACTTTGTAATACTTCAACACTTGGAGGTTTATATGAATTTTCTGAATCCATCAGCAATTATAACGGATAATTTATCGAACGCTATATTCACAGTTCGACTTATCGTTTTATAATTTTTATTTTTATTTGTAGCCGAAAATCCGATTGAAGGTTTGCCGATCTTTTTCGCAAAAAAACAAAAAAGGTGTTTACTTCTTCCCTGTATATTAGGAAAAAAATTTATATTTAACACTATCGACAATCCTGACCGACTGCGCCACTAATATTTTCTTTTTATTTCTTGTTAATCAAGAAATTATAAAAAAACACAATTTTTACTCCAACGGATATTTATTTCGACTCTCTTCTTCAAATGCTGATTAAGGACTCTCTAATTCTAGATTACAGCTTTGTTTTAGTTTTATCCAGAAGGGAATTTTATTTGTCGCAACGAGTTGAGTTTGTAACGGGAGATTCTTTGTTTTCGCAAGTTGTTGTGAATATTGAGAGAAATTTACTTTAAAGTCAATTTCAATTTACAATGGGAAAGGGGATTATATGACTTGTTATCAATTGATGGAAGTGGTGATGTTAGGGAACATAACTCGCGCAGTGTACAGCGAAGACCTCATGACCCTTCCAAAGACAAGCGACCGACGAACAGCACAAAGTAAGTTCCCTTTGCTCCCTACCCTCACTCGATTCACGGACCTGCAAGTGTCGCGCCCAAAATCTGTCGGTCGATGAAATTTGCTCCGTTTCAAAAGGCATAACACTTTTGGTCCATGGAAATGGTACTTTAACATTGCAAAAATGCAGGACAAGGTTTTATTTTTGGGATGTGTAGGGGGGGTCAGTGTGAGCTTAAGTTTGAGTTTTCGGGATTCTAACCCCCCCCACTTTGGCCGCCATCTTGGAAAACGTGTGCAAATGGTTTTTCCACTATATCTCCGAAACGGTACATCTTACCGAAAATTTGCAAGGACACTTTTTGTTTAGAATTAAATAATCTACAATTTATTACTCAGAAATTTTGTGGTAAAATGAATAATTAAGAAGTTATAAGCCTTACAACACAAAAATTAGTCACAATATTTTCTTTTAAAGGCTATAACTTTTTTCCCTTCAACTTTAACAAAAAAAATAATAACAAGTTTTTTGTAGAGGGCTTCATTAGGAATAATTTTCATTCATTACTTTTTTAATTTCATTCACTACGAAGGGTTTTACAGCGCCCCGAAGGTATGAAAGTGACAGATTTTCGGAATATTTTATTACAATTTTACCTCCTAGAAATTAGCAATAACAGCTAGCAAGTAATAATAATGAATGAATTACTATACGTAATAAGAAATGCCGATGTTTGAGTAATGTAGTAATCTGAATCTCACCCCATTTCTGCGGGGGTCCCTCAGGGTTCAATTTTATTACCGGCCCTATTTCTCATCTTTATAAATGACCTACTTTCAATCCCCTCCAACCCACTTCTCAGCTTCGCTGAAGACGGTACTTTACGTTACTCGTACAGCTACGATACAAGACAGACTCATGCCAGATCCTGTCTTGATGATCGGGAAATTATGTCCATCTCTGTTAACAACGACATTGAACTCATTCTAGAGTGGGGAAAGAACAATCTTGTTGATTTCAACCCTGACAAAACCCAGTACTGTCTTATTTCAAAGAAAAAGATCAACACCTCACCATCCTTGTCAGTGGATGGCGTGGTACTAAAGGCCGACCCATCCCTACACATCCTAGGTGTGACATTAGCCAAAGACGTGCGATGGAATGACCACATATTCCAAATCGCAAAACAAGGATCCCAGTGCTTGGGATTTCTTAAGAGGTGCAAGTTCCTCCTCCAGCCATCGGCCCGTGCTGTTATTTATAAATCCTACATTCGGCCTCTTCTCGAATACAACTCCCTCGTTTGGGGCGGCGCTCCAATAACCACCTTAGCATGGTTAGATAAGGTCCAAAAAAGGGCCCTTAAGTCAATTAATGACGATACCGCTTGCTCCACCATCGACCCCCTGAGCCACCGTAGGAATGTAGCAGCACTGACAAAATTTTATCGCTACTATCATCCTTCGAGTTAAACACTCTCCTGCCTCCACGGCAATCTTATACCCGCAACACCAGATTAGCCTACTCATCTCATTCCCTCCACCTGCAACTCCCCCTTTCACGCACTCAACAAGATATGAATTCGTTTGTGAATAGAACAACTCGACTGTGGAATAACCTCTCAGTCAGTATTTCCGAGCTCCTACAACATCCAAGAGTTCAAACGCAGGGTTCATCACCACCTTCTTCAATACCCCCCGTACCTTTATAACCCCCCCCCCCCTCCCCCGTACTAAGCTTACTGCTAGACATTGCACCATGACGTGACAAATGACATGACGGACTAATAGTACAAAGGGTAACTCCTGAGCTTAGCACTGCCACATTAAAAAAAACATATAAAAATAAAATGGCGAATGTTTAAAAAATTTCCAACAGATTCGTGAGACTTATTTTTCTAATCAAAAAGTTGTGTTATAGATGTAACTTTTGAACCGGAGGACACTTTGATCTGAAAATTTACAGAAAACTGCCTTAAGTATTTGGCTACAATGTAGTTTAGCCAAAAAAGCGAATTTCAAAAATCTATATCACAACTTTTTGAGGCAAGCTGATCAGCCTTTTTACATACTAGATTACAGGCCACTAGTATACGTCACCATATGAGGATTCGCACAAACTATGGTAGTATAACCTTTATTTTATTTATTTATATTTATTTTACAATAACACCACTATTAATCCCCATTGGTTGTGGAGATATCTCACCCGTGAGCGAAGACAACTACAGCTTAACAACTCCAGGACACAAAATACACAAGAAAAACCAAATTCTACACAAAAAGAATCAGATAAGAGGAAGAAAAAAATTTGAAATTCACAAAATTCTACGTACTACATAAATAACTCATCTTAGTATATTTTGAAAGAAAGTAAACTCGTTGCTTAATAGAGAACTCGGTCTGGAACATTTTCCTAACCCAAGACGGATTTGCTTTGAACGGTGCGCCGTTGAGGAGGTAAGCTATAATAGAATAAATCCTTCTAGAACAGAAGGCGCACTTCTCAGCTGGGCCAAGAAAAATTTACCTACCTAGAACAACCAAGCGCTGAGATGAGGCTCTGATGAGGACAACTAAGTTAAAAACATCCAAATTACATGTAACCCATGCAACCAAAAGGAAACATATCTAAACGGTCACAAGAGATTAAACAAACTCCTTTTAAGGGCATCTTTACTAATATTCCCGCTAATCATATTAATATTATTGTTCACGTTAATGAACATGCGATTGACTGGTTCGAATCTACCGTAATTCGTGTTAGAAGAGTTGATTTGTGAAAGAGGTGGTCCTCTCAGATTATAACGACTCTCTCTAAATGACGCACGGCGACTTAGAAAACCAGAGTCAACCTTTCCATTAAGGAGCTGATGAACAAATGCAACTTCGGCCACCTCACGACGCTTATGAAGAGAGCTTAAGTTGAGTAACTTAAGCCGGGATTCATATGATGGAAGAACTATTGGATTTTCCCAAGGTAGATGATTCAATGCGAATCGAATAAACCTTCGCTGAACCGATTCTAGCAACTTTTGCTTTACAGCTGTTGATATCGGTGCTTACGGTAGCCAAAGCGACGGTGGAGTTTTAGCAAGTAGCGCCTTTGGAACAAAAATTTTAAATGGTACATTGAATTTGCCAAAAGAAAGTAACATCCCAGATTCCAATGTTGCTCTGTAACTGTCGGGATGTTGGTTGAGCTTATGCTCGAAGAAGGACAGAAGAATCTCATTGCCACAAGGGGCCGTAAACACATTACAAAAAAAAAAGGAAAGGGAAGGGGTCACTAGTGACCAAAAGAGTGGCTGGACGAAGTCCAAAGAGAGGGATATCGCCATGAAAAAAATTTGATCGCCTCCACTACACTTGGTGTGGGCACGTCCAAAGTCTAGAAATTAACAAGTCTTTCATCTTCATATGGTTAATAAGTGAAAGACGAACAGCTATATGCATAAGTTCTTCAAATGATGATGTCAGGCTATCAGAGAGAGAATGAAATATTTTTATAATCGCTAGCATACAACTAAACAACAGAAAATTTTATGAGTTTTTATAGGGATAATGTTGATGTATTGGTGCATATTTGCTCGTTTGTTTTGATGACTTCAATTTTGACAGCTGATTCAATTTTCTTTCCTTTTCTGTTCTGCATACTTTACCGTAAAGACAGAATCTGGCTTTGTCTCGCTGAATTCACTGATGCGGGGGAACATATCTGCCCAAATGGTGAGTCCTTCTTATATTCTGGGAGAAATGAAACTGAAAGCCGTAGGAGTGGCGTTGGCGTAATACTCACCAAAGAAGCCAGGTCCAGCCTCATTAGCTGGTCACCAGTTTCTGAGAGGATTATTACCGTGCGCCTGGGTACCAGGCTAAGAAGTACTACGGTAGTCCAATGCTATGCTCCAACTGAAGACGCAGAAGATGACATCAAAGACGAGTTCTATATGCGACTGAATGAGGTTTTTCGCTCTATTCCAAGGGGAGACATCATTGTATTAATGGGTGACTTAAACGCACAAATCGGCCGCGACAACACCGGTCTTGAACAAACAATTGGAAAACAAGGCCTAAGCCAAGTTACCAATAACAATGGTGAGCTTTTCGTTGACTTTTGTAGTTCCCATCAACTAATGGTAGGTGGGACTTACTTTTGCCACAAGCAGATACACAAAGAGACCTGGGTATTACCCGATGGTAGAACGAGAAATCAGATAGATCACGTGGCCGTCAGCCGCAGATGGAGAACCATTCTGGAGGATGTCAGGAGCTTCAGGGGAGCGGACACTGGAAGCGACCACCATTTGGTAGTAGCAACTATTCGCCTTAGAATCGCTGCAATCAGAAACGTTCAACGCGATGTTATAAACCGTAGACGGTTTAACGTTGACCTTCTGCAGGAGACCGCTAAAAAGCGAGAATTTGCTGGAAACCTGCAGCAAATATTAAACCAGCAAACCGTTTCTGACGACACAAATATTGAAGAGCTGTGGAGTAGAACAAAGGGCGCTATATTGACGGCTGCGGAAACGAGCGTCGGTTATGTCCAGAGAAACATGCAACATTGGATCTCGGACACTACCTGGCAAAAAATAGAACGCAGGAGGGCCCTCAAAAATAACGTAAACTCTACAAGCGACCCGGAAAGACGTCACCAACTTGAACGGGAATATTCCCAATTACACCGGGAAGTAAAGAGAAGTGTGCGGCATGATAAGAGGCAGCAGATAAATGAGCTCGCAGAAAAAGCGGAAAACGCGGCAAACACAGGCAACAGTAAAGTGCTGTACCAAATTACTAAACAGCTCTCGGGAAAGCACTCTACTAAAAAGCATGCCGTAAAGAGTGCGGATGGGAGGCTGCTGTGCAGCGACGAGGAGCAACTCCAAAGATGGAGAGATTACTTCTTCGCCGCCCTGAATGGTTCACTTGCACAGGAACCTCAGGAAAACAGCAACAATGCACAGCCGATAAGAATCAACACCCGGGCCCCATCCAAGACGGAAATAGTAACCGCAATTCATGCGATGGCCAATGGTAAAGCAGCTGGAAAAGATGGCATCCCGGCAGAATTGTTGAAAGCCGATTCAAGCCTCATAGCAGATGCGCTTCAGCCAATCCTGGAAATAGCATGGAACACCTGTACCTTTCCGGAGGATTGGACGGAAGGTATCATAGTCAAAATACCCAAAAAGGGGACCTAACAATATGCGACAACTGGAGAGGCATCTGTCTATTATCTACTGTGGGTAAAATCTTGTCCCACGTTATATTATCAAGGATAAGAGAGGCAGTAGACCGAACGCTTAGAAGGCAGCAGGCCGGATTCACGAAGGGCCGCTCATGTATAGACCATATTAACACCTTGAGAATCATAGTGGAGCAGTCTACTGAATTCCGATCCCCCCTTTACCTAGCTTTCATAGATTATGAGAAAGCGTTCGACTCGGTTAATAGGAGCTTTATATGGCAGGCATTACGGCTACGTGGACTGCCTGATAAAATAATAGAATTGATAAAAGCCCTTTACAACAATTCCAAATGCAGAGTTCTCCATAATGGAAAATTATCCGACAGCTTCGAGGTGAATTCAGGAGTACGACAAGGATGTCTACTTTCGCCATTACTATTTCTTATAGTAATAAATGACATCCTTGTCGACGCTCTAGATAATAGAACAGGCGGCATACAATGGGGTTTGCTAGACCGCCTTAAGGACCTCGACTACGCGGATGATATCTGTTTGCTGGCCCACAGACATCAGGAGCTAAAAAACATGTTAAACAATTTGGCAACAGAAAGTAGTCTAGCAGGCTTAAGGCTGAATCCGAACAAAACCAAAGAAATGCGGATAAATGCAAACACACTTGAACGAACTGCGCTGAATAACCGTGACGTGGAACTGGTAGATAAATTCTGCTACCTCGGTAGCATTATTACCGAAAATGGCGGTACAGAAGAAGACGTCAGTTCCAGAATAAATAAAGCACGAGGCGCATATACATGCCTGTTCCGCATATGGAGATCAACGGAGATCTCAACTAACACCAAATTGCGGCTGTTCAACTCCAACGTTAAGGCAGTTCTTTTGTACGGTTGCGAAACATGGAAAGTCACCCAATTCATCACAGGGCGCCTACAAGTCTTCATCAACAGATGCCTGCGTCGTATCCTAAAAATCCGCTGGCCAGATAGAATTTCAAATGAAGAGCTATGGCGCCGTGCCGGCCAAGAAAGGATAGACGACCAAAGCAGGCGAAGGAAATGGAATTGGGTTGGCCACACCTTGCGACGCGATAACGAAAACCTAGCCAAACAGGCCCTTGACTGGAACCCGCAAGGATCCCGTCGAGTTGGAAGACCTAGAACAACGTGGAGGAGGACCCTACTAGCAGAGGCCGCAACAACTGGGAGATCCTGGTCAGAGCTGAGAGCTGTCGCGCAAAACAGAGTCCGCTGGAGGGCAACTGTTTCCGCCCTATGTCCCATGAGGGATTAAAGGGGCACAAAGAAAGAAGAAAGATGTTCATATATGCACGCACACAACCAACCGGGTGAAAATTTTGTATGAAGATGAAAGACTTGTTATTACTAGACTTTGGGCACGTCTAGCGATGCTCTAGCTAGCTCGCCGGATGGGGGGGGGGGGGGTTCGTCGTGTAGGGAGCCAAAGAAAGTGGTGACAGTTTTAAATAAACTAAAGAAAATCACTTGCCGCTAAGAACCAACAGAAAATGAACTTCAAAAAGGGCGATAGGGTGACCCGTCCGGGGCCATCGAGAGAGCTTAATGGGGGTTCGGGGTCGCAGCCATGCCAGCGGATGCGGTCGGATATGAATGCTGAAAATGAATCTAAAACATAATAGTACTTACGTATCGAGGAATGGCACACAGCCTCCCCGCCTGATCTCCATGCCCGCTATCCACCTATTACTTACTTACATATTGGGAATCGCATATAACATCCGTGCTGGGAAGAATAAAGGAAACTTACTCGGAGGAGCAAGAAGAAATACGCGTGAGGAGTAAGGCCTAGCGCGCACGGGTGACTTTTGTCTCCGTGACAGTTTCGTCTCTTGTATCAAGTCCAAGTAGATGTATGGAGATGCGCGCATGTTACGACGTGACAACCGGGTGACATTTTTGTCCGCCGACCTGCGAACAAGCCCGTGACAAAACTTTCGCACTCTGTCACCGCGCCCCTAGGTTTCCATAGCCGTGCGCGCACGGGTGACAAAATTGTCACTCTTCGCGGCTATGACGGTTGTAAAATATTTTTATCGTGTTCTACAAATCTCACTACAAATATTTTCACCATTAAATTTTTTAGAAAAAATATATTATAACCGACTGTAGTTCAGTGAATACTAGAATCTCACTACAAATATTTTTGCCATAAGCATGGAGACTCGAGAGACCTCAGGAAACGCAGATTCTGCAGAGGAAGTTGATTGCGAAGAAGATAGTAGGGATGCCAACGACGATGTTCCTGTGGTACATCGAAGCGAACATACCCGAAAGAAAAATCCCAATTTAACAACCTACGAAGAAAAGCTTCTGGAAATTTTAGATAAAAAAAGAGTTGACGATAACAAATTTATTGAGGCTTTGAGGAATAATAAAAGTAATTGTGATGACGATGACAAAGAAAAGCATTTTGCGCTATCTCTGGTGCCATTGTTAAAAGCAGTCCCGGAGGAGAATAAGCTAGAAGTACAGATCAAAATATTAAAAAATTTTCAGGACATTCAGAAACAAAACTCCCAGAAAATAATACAATTCTCTTACTCTTCTCAACAACCCCGAGAACAAGTTCGTCACAGGACAAGCACCCAGCTACATTATTCTCCTATTCCATCTACAAGCCCTCAAAATCTTCGCATCAAACCCAAATATTCTGTTTCCCTACCACCTCCGATCAACCAAAGTCAACGTTACATAGCTACAATCACTCAGCCGAATCCATCTCCACTACCATCACCTCCTAACCAATACCCGGTATACTGCGAAGATTCCTCAGCCACCTCAGCTACATCGAATAGTGTTCAATCTTATATTTCTGATTCTAATGAAGATTCTGAAATTTACAACATTTGCGAGGAATACGATATCGCTACGGAAAATCTTTAAAATATACTAATACAATAAAAATAATACTTTAAAATCAAAATTTGATTGAAATAAACATTTATCATTTAAAATTACTTATTTTTATTTACTTACCTTAAAGTTACAGCGAGTCTTTCTTCAGCTGGGACAGACAATCTCATGTTCGTATTTTTTAAAGTTATTTGAGGTCTTAAAATGTGAACCAATTCATCAAAACTTTCAATACTCATTCGGAAATATCCAAAAAATTTATTTGGATATTGCCGAAGTTTATAAAAAATGGTGTACAACTTTCCACTTAACAGCCTTTCACTCCAAAGGGGGTGTACCCAGTACTCTTTTTTACGCTTTCTTTTTTTCATACGCGAAAGGAGTTCGCAGATAACCACCGTCTCTTCAAAATCCATATCGCCAACTGAAGCTTCGGTTTCAAAAAAGTTTTGTCACTGTCCATTCGTGAGCGCACTCTACTTTGGTGACGTGACGTGACAATGACAAAAACTTTTTTGTCACCGTGACAAAAGTCACCCGTGCGCGCCTGGCCTAAGTGTGAAGGTTTTGATAACAATAGATCTTTATTTAAAACCTCTAGGAAAGTATTTTTTTTTTCTTTTTTCGAATATAGCTTACTCGCAAGAATTATTTTAATATTTTTCTCTATTTCTCTTTTCTGTTAATAAAAAAGATTGTCGTCTTTGCTTTTCATTACATATTATTTACACATATCTTTTAAAAAAGGTAAATCTTTTTTGTTTTGTTAACAAATATACCTAAATAACGCATAAACAAAATTATAATATAATCTGTTATTTCAATAACTCTCAAATTCTTCTTTAAATCTTTCATTTGTGTTTTTATTTTTTTTTTTATATATGTTTATATATATTTATATTCAGGAAAAAAATTTGGTTCTTATGTCATAACCCCGCTTCTATTTTTCGTTTCTTTTAATTATATAAGAAATTGAAATTAAAATGAAAAAATAAAAAATTAAATTATTTTCTTCCCCTTTCTTTGTTGGGTTTGGGTCTTTTTATTTTTATCAAAAAAGTTTTTCTTTTTTTACCTATATATTTTAATTCTTATTTTTTTTTTTTTAATATAAACACGTTGTACGAAAATGTATTTGGTTTTTTTTTCTGTTATTTTGTTTTTGGACTAATAATTTTTTTATATTATTCTCGTTTTCCTTATAGATATCAATATTCCAGCGCATTTCAACTAGTGGAGTCAGATGAGCAAAACATAAGGAATTGTCTCCAGAGTAAAAATTTTTTTTTTTGGAACATGTTAGTTACATCGAATACTATACGAAATGGACATTTTCTACCTCTAGCAACCGCCGCTACGTAATTTATCGGCCATTATGTCAAAAATTTACCATTTTGGTCGTTCTTTCTAAATATAAATGTGTATATCTCGGCATGTGTAGGTCCGAAAAAATTGAAAAAAATAGAGGTTGTTCGTTATGATATTGGCTACCAGCGGTTACAATATGAAATCCTTATCTGCTCACATAACCTCAAAAAAAATCAAAAACTAAAGAAACTACAGAATTTTGGTTTTTTGGTGATAACTTCGAATATTTTTAGTGAAATTTGATGAAATATTCAAAAGTTATACTTCATAATGGGAACAATAACTGGTTAAAATTTCAAGTCAAAATATCTAATACAAGGCTCAAAAATTGGCTTCAAATTTGAAAATTGATTGGCCTATCAGTTTTGTGCATCGCTTCGTATGAGGTTCTTACTTTTTTTAAAATGTAGCTTCTTTTATGCACTTTTGATGGTGAAAAAGAAAAAAATTTTAAACTTGAAGAAAAGGCAAAAAAATCGAATATAAAATCGACAATTTTTGCATTTTTTTCGTCAATTTTTTTAGAAAAAAAATCACATTTTTTGATAAAAGTCAATTTTTCGATCATCATATGGCAAAAATGAACTAATAATTTAATAGAAATTGAACTTTGCCAAAAAAGTCACTATTTAATACTTATAATTTACAATTTTATTATATAAAAAATAAAGCAAAGTTTAAAAAAAAGTGTTCAAATTGTAAAGTATAAGTATTAAATATTCATTAAAGTGCATAAAATCGCGCGTGGATAACCAGTGATTAGTTATTTAGTGATCTGAGGGAAGTGAGTGATTAAGTGTATTTTAAGAGTGTTGATTGATAAGGTGACCATTATTGTTTACATTCGCGGTGGTTTTTTGAGTTAATTTAGCGAAAAAATGTTGAATTTGTGTCGTAATAAATTAAAAATGAATTTAAAGTGGTTTAAAATTATCATGGAATAGCTATTAAAAACATAAGTATACACAATATGAATAGCAATTACTTTTTGGCTTTCCCCTACACATTTTTCTGCACTTATGTATTTAAAAATTATTCTATGACACTCTTTAATCACTTTAAATTCATTTTTAAATCATTACGACACAAATTCAACATTTTTTCGCTAAATTAACTCAAAAAACCACCACGAATGTAAACAAAAATGGCCACCTTATCATTTATCACTCTTAAAATGCACTTAATCATTCACTTTTTTTAATTTTTTCTATTAAAACACTGGAGCACTAATTCACGCGCGATTTTATTAACTTTAATATATATTTAATGCTTTTTTAACTGCAAATTGAACAAATTTTTATGCGCGGCGACACGTATTTCACCGAACCGAACAAGCTTTGACGTTTAGGCAGACCCGGTCAAAGTACTACTACACACTCAAGCAGCTCAAAAGTTGTGCATGGCTTGTATATATAGAAGGCTATGGCAAAGGGTTTGCATTGGTTGCCCCGCTACCCGATAGAATTTTCTGGACCGATGCCTATGTGTGGGTGGGAGATTTAACTACGGGCTAATTATTAGGGCATAGGCGTGCGCAATTTAGACGAAAAGAAGTTTTCTTCCGAAAGTTTTGATGTGATCTGATTTTTCTGGCTGAGTAAGAAACGAGATTTTTTTTTTTTTGGATTTTTATTTTGAATGGATATTGCGCGGAAATAAAAAGGGGTTGTTTAGATGTTTTATTCGAACGGATAATAGCCGTAGAGAATGGTCGAGATTAGGTTAAGAGATTTTATTTCAGCTTCGGTTTTACCGCCGACCGTTACAGCTCTACCGTTTTACTTCGTCGGAGATTCCGCGTTTCCCCTAAAAAAGCATATCATGAGACCATACCCAGGCCGCAATCTTATTAGGAATAAAGAGAAATTTAATAAAGTCCTGTCATCTGCAATAGAAAATACTTTTGGAGTTATGACAGGCAGATGGCGAGTTTTACAAAATTCTGTAAATCTGTTCCCCGAAAATGTCGAGAAAATTGTTAAAGCCGTGGTGGTGTTGCATAACTATTTAAAAATGACTGACGGTCAATACTGCCCACCAAACTTCACAGACAATGTAAATGAAAACCATGAAGCACTATGGCGAAAATCAGCCCAACCGCTCCCGAGAAGCAAAATCTTTACACGGTTTAATGCAACACAATCTGCATTTCAACAACGCGATATTTTAAGGGATTATACACAAAAATAAAATTTTGGATTGAATAAATATATTAATGAATTGACCAAAAAAGTATTTTTATTTAAAATCAAGAACCAATATAAATCATTTCAGACCAAAAACGAATTAACTCAAGAAACTCAAAAAGTTACCATTATTAAATAATACCTTTATGACACAATGCGAAACCCGCAAGATTCATGTAGACTGTAAACTACTTTAAATGTAAGTTAATTAAAAGAATAGTTTGAGTACAACTTAGAATATTAGATTTTATTTAAAGTGATGGAGCAATACATTGTATGGCTGAAGGCCTTTTCTCAAAACGTCTGCCACGATTGAAAGCTACGCACCAAAAGAAAATCGAACAATGCATTGTATGGCTGAAGGCCTTTTTTAAAAGTTGTTGTCGTAGATCATGAAGTAGTAGATCATGAATATTCCGCTCGCCTCGTAGTTAGACGATGATGAGTACTCCGCCCGCCATGAATGACCTAGAACGCTGCAATTGCCAAAGGTTTAAAGTTGATGACCTGTAGAGTTAGGTAAGCGTGAGGTGAGCATCCGCTCGCCGTGAGGGACGGAATTAAATTCGTGGTAAGTTGGTTGTTGTTGGTTAAGATGGAAATCCTGACTGTAAATGAAGTAAGCAATTAGTTAGTGCTATGAACCGTAAAACACATATGTTAGTGATAGAACGGTTGTTAATCACATGTAAGCAGTTAATTTGGAATGTGCACAGGAAGAACACATAATTTAGTAATAGAGCGTTTGTAGAGTCCATCTTTATGGCGGACAGTCACGACCCTAATGTTGCCATCAGGACCGGGATGCACTTCAATAACGCGGCCCAGGAGCCATTTGGAAGGAGGAAGTTTATCGTCTTTGATAAGCACCAAATCATTGCATTTCAGGTTAGTTTGTGCATGGAACCAGGTATTCCTAAGTTGTAAGTGGTGGATATATTCCTTGTACCATCTACTCCATATATCTTCGTACATCCTTTGAACTAATTCCCATCGAGTAAGTCGGTTACTAGGACAATCTAACCTAGTCGGTGTTGGAACTGTAGATAAATTGCCTCCAGTCAAAAAATGTGCTGGCGTTAGCGCTGAAATATCTGCTGGATCGTCTGATAAAGCGTATAAAGGACGTGAGTTAAGGCAGGCCTCAACTTGCGTCGTGAGCGTCAACATTTCTTCCACAGAGAGTATGTGGTCTCCTACTACGCGTCGGAAGTGATGTTTATAAGATTTGACTCCTGCTTCCCATAGGCCTCCGAAGTGAGGAGAAGCAGGAGGGATGAATTGCCAATCGGTCTCGTCGTTGAGCAAGGCTTCAGGAATTTGAGCTTCTTGTAAGGCGCATTGAAATTGGCGACTTAGTTCCTTGTTAGATGCTACAAATTTCGTGGCGTTATCACTGTATAATTTAGAACAGTTTCCTCGTCGGCTTATAAACCGTCTAAAGGCAGCTATAAAGGCTTCAGCGGTAAGATCCATCACGAGTTCTATGTGGACTGCTCGTGTGACAAAACAGATAAACAAGGCGATGTAAGACTTGACAACTTTCAAGCCTCGTCCTTTGACAGGCGTGATGAAAAATGGGCCTGCATAATCAACACCGGCTGTTAAAAATGGTTTGGCTGGGCACACTCGGTCACGAGGAAGGTCCGCCATGATTTGGCTCGCTGGTCTCGCACTGTAGCGAAGGCAGACTATGCAGTTCCTTACGAATTGTCGCACCTTGCTCCTTCCACTTATAATCCAGTATTTAGTGCGGATTCGATGCAAGGTTAGTTGGATACCGCCATGCAAAGTAGCATGATCGATTAACAGCTGTGTGAGGTGAGTATCTTTTGGCAAGATAATCGTATATTTTTCATCCCAAGGCAATAGCGAGTTTGTTAACCTACCAGAGACTCGTAGAATACCCTCCTAATCTAAGATTGGGTTTAGGCGGATGATGCTGCTGGATGCTTGAAGTGCTTTGCCACTCGCTAATTTAGAAATTTCCTTGGAAAATGAGTGTGATTGCACTAAGCGAATGAGTCGTAACAAGGCTGAGTTAAGTTCTGCTATTTTAAGATGACCAGTAAGTCTTCCCGCATTCGGCTTCGCGTTACCTTAAAAGCGACAACAATAAGCTATAACACGTAACAGTTTCCGAAGATTTGAGTATCTGCTGAGCAGTGGAATTCATTTATTTCGCCTCTGGATAGTAACGAGATATTCGGGCGTTTTTCTTCATCAACTAATGCAGCAGATGAGGTAGATGTTGGCATCAGCGGCCACGTAGTGGAGTTCGTTGTCAGCCATTGTGGTCCAGACCACCATAACGAGTGAATTTTTAATTGTTCCACGGAGATCCCTTTTGTTAGACAGTCGGCAGGATTGTGTTCAGATAATACATGTCGCCAAATCTTCTTCTTAAATGGCCCTACAGTCCTTGCAGGACTCGGGCCTCTTGAAGTCTCCTCTTCCAGTCTTCTCTACGTCTTGCTAGCTCTCTCCAGTTTGATATACGAAGTTTTCGTATGTCTTCTAGCACGTCATCCATCCACCTATTTCTTGGTCGTCCTACTCTTCTTCTTCCAGATGGTCTTCCAAATGTCGCCAAATAGCGTGGGGTAATTTCTGATGTATTAAATTGACCCGATTGGCTACGTATACCTTCCACCGCGCTGGATGTTCTCGTAACCATGTTAAAACAACTGTGGAATCACTCCATGCATGAACAGGAATCTGGTTAAAGTCGAGGCTGTCTTGGACATGGGATACGAGTTCAGTTAATAAGGTTGCACCACATAGCGCAAGTCTTGGCAGCGAAACCGTTTTTATGGGGCTGACTCTTGTTTTAGCTGCAAGTAGTGATACCTGGATGATATTATAATCCTGTATTACGCGAAGGTAAACAGCTGCACCATACGCTGATAATGATGCGTCACAAAAGCCTTGCAACTCTAATCCAATGGAAGAGTCATCAATTCCTACCCAACGTTGGATAGTTACGTCATGAAGCTGTGATAGATCTGCCTTATAACTGATCCAAGCAGCGACAATTGAGTCTGGAAGATTGTCGTCCCATCCTGATTTTGCCAACCATAGTTGTTGTAAGAAGATCTTTGCTTTGATTGTGCTCGGTGACAACCAGCTTATTGGGTCATAGATTTGACTTATGGTCGATAGAATGGACCGTTTAGTTATGTTCGCTGCGGAATACAACTGCATTTTGCAGCTCAGCTTATCCGAAGATGGGTCCCATTTGATGCCCAGGGCAGAGACTTGCGTATCACGTAACAGTTTAGATGCAGTAACTGATTCCTTATCTTTATCCAGAATATCAGCGAGAAGGTCCGGATGATTCGATAACCACTTGCGTAATTTGAATCCACAGAGTTGTAGTACTTGACGAATCTCATTGCGTATTTGTATCGCAGTGTGTAGATTAGATGATCCGAACAAGGCTTCGTCAACATAGAAGTTGTTACGTAGTACTGATGCCCCTAGTGGGTATTTAGTATCATAGTCATTGGCTATCTGCTGGAATATCCGACATGCTAGATATGGTGCACAAGCTGTGCCGTACGTGACTGTGTTTAATCGATAGCATTGTACTGGTTGATTTGGACTGGAACGCCATAAGATTATCTGTAAGTCCGTGTCTTGGGTGTCAACGAGTATCTGACGATACATTTTCTCTGCGTCAGAAGTAAAAACATATTGAAACAATCGCCATCGCAGTATGACTGCACGGACATCTGTCTGAAGTTTAGGACCTATATGCAAAATGTCGTTGAGCAAGATGCCTGTAGATGAGCGTTGAGAGGCGTTAAAGACAACACGCAGCTTAGTAGTAGTGCTGCTCATCTGAAGCACTGCATGATGAGGAAGATAATAGACATGGTCCCCATGACTGTCTGCTGACAAGACAGGTTCCAGATGCCGAAGTTCGCTATATTCGTTCATGACGTTAGTATAATCCTCACGCAGTTGAGGGCCGTGATCAAACCGACGTTCTAACTTGTATAAGGTAGCAAGAGCTGCTCGTCGAGAGTCGCCTAAACTATTCCGTGACGACCTCAAGGGTAGATGAACAACATAGCGTCCTTCAGGAGTACGATAATGAGTATCTATGAAGTGTTGTTCACATTCAGCTTCAGCAGGAGTGAGTTGAGGTGGAGAAGGTAGTTCTTCCGTTTCCCAGAACTTACATAGAAGAGCATCAATCTCATTAGAAGATGTGTGATAGCTACGAATCACAATCGTAGGAGAGGTGGCAACCCTGACGCCTCCGAGCAGGATCCACCCTAGAGAAGTTAGCAGGGCTCTAGGGGATCCAGCTGGTCCGCGTAGTATCTCTGCCTGAATGATTTGAGCGTAGATTTCAATATATATGTATACTAAATAAAAAAGTACGTACCACAATATGTATCACATAACTTAAATAGCTAAATAAAAAAAACCGGTGCCCCGGGCCACGGCGCTTCGCGCTGTGGCGATTATCACGTGACAACTACCATGTTGCTGCTCGTTATCTGTTATGCATTACATGCAATATATAATAAACACAATATATGTATACATATAATTTTGCAGTATTTTTATTTTTTTATGCGTTCTCAAATGTAACAATAGCCGTGTTTTTTTAATGAACTATATACATAGTTCTTCCCCATACAAATCTGAAAACCCAGGTTTTATCGGGGGTCCTATCGAGGTTTTGGGAAATTTCTTAATTTGCATATTTCATACTTTCGGGGTTTGGCATGTTGTTTCGGGGGTTGGCATGTTGTATACTTTCGGGGGTCGGAAAGACGTAATTTAAAAATAAAAACAACAGGAAAGTGATGAGAGCAAATTTATAACAAACTAGCATAAAACCCGCGTGCCTTGCAACGCCTTTAAATAAAAATTGTTTATTATGTGCAATGTTTTCCTTAAAAAAACAAACAAAAAAGTCAGCTGTTATTATCCCTAAAAAGGGTTTATTATAGTGCATTTTTTTAATAAATATGGTAAACAAATTGCTGCGTGTATCACCTCTGCTCAACAAATCTGCAAGTTTTGAAGCAGAGATTGGCATGTATATGTCATCAAGGGAAGTGACATTTTAGGGTTTGACGAACGTTCGTTAAGTTTGTTCGCCCATTTACGTGAGTGCAATAAATTATGAAGCAATCAAAAATGAATATTAAATAAAGTAAATTTCGAGTCATTCATTTCTACGTGATTATAGCGATGCACAGTCAAAATTTCAGCCCTTCAGCTTCAGGGGTTTGGGTTAACCCCATTTCACCCCCTTAGGGGATGAATTTCGAGTAATCGCCCCATAGTGGATGTCCACGTCATTATAGGGATGCACTGTCGAAATTTCAGACCTATAACTCCAGTAATTTGGTAACCCCATTTCACTCCGTTAGGGGATGAATTTCGAAAAATCGCTTCTTAGTGAATGTCCACGTCATTATAGAGATGCACTATCAAAAATTCACCCGTTTAGCTCCAGCGGTTTGGGTTAACCCCATTTCACCCCCTTAGGGAAAGAATTTCGAAAAATCGCTTCTTAGTGGATGTCCCAATCATTAAAGGGATGCACTGTCAAAATTTCAGCCCTATAGTTCCAGCGGTTTTGGGTTGATCCCATTTCACCCTCTTAGGGGATGAATTTCGAAAAATCGCTTCTTAGTGGATGTCCAAGTCATTAAAGGGATGCACTGTCAAAATTTCAGCCCTATAGCTCCAGCGGTTTGGGTAAACCCCATTTCACCCCCTTAGGGGATGAATTTCGAAAAATCGCTTTATAGTGGATGTCCACGCCATTATAGGGATGCACTGTCAAGATTTCAGCCCTACAGCTATTGCGGTTTGGAAAACCCCCATTTCACCCCCATAGGGGATGAATTTCGAAAAATCGCTTTTTAGTGGATGTCCACATCATTATAGGGATGCACTGTCAAAATTTCAGCCCTATAGCTCCAGCGGTTTGGGTTAACCCCATTTCACTCCTTTAGGGGATGAATTTCGAAAAATCGCTTCTTAGTGAATGTCCACGGCATTATAGAAATGCACTGTCAAAATTTCACCCGTTTAGCTCCAGCGGTATGGGTTAACCCCATTTAACCCCCTTAGGGGATAAATTTCAAAAAATCGCTCCTAAGTGAATGTCCACGTCATTATAGGGATGCACGGTCAAAAATAAAGCCCTTCAGCTTCAGCGATGTGGGTTAACCCCATTTCACCCCCTTAGGGGATGAATTTCGAAAAATCGCTTTCTAGTGCTAGTGGATGTCCACGCCATTATAGGGATGCACTGTCAAGATTTCAGCCCTACAGCTATTGCGGTTTGGAAAAACCCCATTTCACCCCCATAGGGGATGAATTTCGAAAAATCGCTTCTTAGTGGATGTCCACGTCATTAAAGAGATGCACTGTCAAAATTTCAGCCTTATAGCTCCAGCGGTTTTGAGTTGACCCTATTTCACCCCCTTAGGGGATGAATTTCGAAAAATCGCTACGGATGCACTGTCAAAATTTCAGCCCTTTAGCTCTAGCGGTTTAGGTTGTGCCTTGTCTGTCAGTCAGTTACTTTTTATACAATAGAAAAAAAGTAAAGAAAAAAAA
The DNA here is from genome assembly GCA_949987705.1 of Thereva unica. Taxonomy (NCBI): domain Eukaryota; kingdom Metazoa; phylum Arthropoda; class Insecta; order Diptera; family Therevidae; genus Thereva; species Thereva unica. The sequence continues at coordinate 69,366,381 of OX465281.1, forward strand.
TCCCCTTACAACTTATTGAACCCCATTTCACCCCCTTCAACCCTTTTTTCTCAAAAAAAAAAAAGTAGCCTATGTCCGTCTCCAAGGTCTAAACTACTTATGTCTGTTGCAAATTTCATCAAAATCGGTCCAGCGGTTTAGGCGTGAAAGCGTAACATACAGACAGACAGACAGACAGAGTTACTTTCGCATTTATAATATTAGTAAAGATAATTGATTTTTTAGAAACATATTTATTATTTTCTAGCGAGGATTTCGTGTAACAGTGTAAAAAATAACTCTTCCGTAATTTCAGTTTAATTTTGAAATTTTTAAGCATCGAAGTAGGCGCTTCATGAAATTTCCCTTGTCGTTTTTTTAATGAACTCGATGGAAGAACTATATAGTTCAATAAAAAAACACGGCTAATGACAGCCACTACTACATACAGCGTCATTCACGCCACTCGTTGACACTACTACATGCAGCGTAAGCCACGCCCACTCACACGTTTATGCGACACTTTGTCGCTTGGGCATCCCGGCTAACCGTTTTATTAGACGTTGTCACGTCAAAAGAACAATTCAAAAGATCTAACACAAAACAAAATAATTCATAATTTAACTAACAAAAAAAAATAATAATAATAATTTAACATATCTAACATAACACAAATTAATAATTTAGCTAACTAGTGTTTGCTGCGTGGAAGCTTCCGCAATGGCACTATATACTAGTGCCATGACTTTGCTCTGTACGTCAGCTTGCTGAGGAATAGTCATGTTGCTATTTTCAATAGCCTTAGCAAGTCCTAAAAACACCAATTGAACCGGCGAAGACGACACAGAGCCCTGCTGTAGGGATTTTGTTGCACTTTGCAGGAATTGGTGCATTTCCTGGGGTGCGTTTTGTAGTGATATTTCATCTTTCGCCGGTCTTCTTCGTTTTCTCTGAAATGTGGTGAAAGAACTTGCTGGGGTGGTGTTCGACCGATTTGTGCAGTCATGCAGTACTTCAGGTTGGATTCCAGACTCAGCAGGAACATTACTTGGTTGGTTGTCTTGGTTGTCTAGAAATTCATCAAACAAGTACGATCCATCTCTCGGGTCCACCTCCAAATCCGGTGAAAAATTTTCCAGTAATTAGTTGATGTTTGATGTTGTCCTAAAAATAAGCAATACATTAAAACCAATTGAAATAACAATCCACTTTACAAACCTCTTATTTGTGCATGGAGTATCCAGTAAAAAAATCAATTCATTGTAATATTTCCATGGTGCTTTTGGAGAAGGGGCCCCAGAACCCGTTGTAGCATTTCTTTTCTTATTTTCTCGATTAAATCGGTCGCGCAGGGTTCTCCACCGCTTACGAATATCTTCCATTTCAAATTTTAAAGGATTTTTTTTAAATTAAAAACTTCTACATTAATTTTATACATTACATACCATTTCTTTTCAATTCTTTGGCTATGTTTCTCCACGCCTTTGCTTTGATATCTTCCCGTTTATATCCTGGCTTCGATTTATCGTAATTTCGCGCGTCTTCTTTAAATTCACTTATCAAGTAAGAAGTGTCAAAAGTGCTGCATGTATTATATGCAGCAAAATTAGAGTTTGAGATGAAAATGCAGCACGCTGCTCTGGTGCTGCTTTGCTTGTCATTTTACCATCCTCAGCCAATAGAAACACTTGTCGGTGCAGCGCTGCAGAGGTTCTGATACGGCCTTTATTTGACACTTGCTGCTTCTCTTTTGATGACACTTGCACTTCACTTTTAACGTAATCAGGTTCACATAAAGCGTACATATGACGTCCGTTGCATTTCCGACAATGAATAATTTTAGCAGTGCAGTTACGTGATGTATGCCCTTTTCTTAAGCATTTGAAACAGCGAACTTCAGTTTTTAGCGATTCTTTCCTTTTTTTTATGTGATAGACTAGAGACTTAGGGAAAGCCCCCTTTGTACTGTTCGACAATCTATTTTTTCCTATAGAATGTCGAACAGCAGCTCTAGCCGGAAGATGAGAAGTAGAGAGAGAGAAGTACATAGGAAGGAGCTGCCACAACCTAGCCGCGATATATTTTTATTCCACCTACTTCCAACCATTTCGCGACTCGGGCATCGGGGCATTTGAGAAAGAACCCGCTGGAATGTTATGCCTCCTGAAACGAGTTGAATCTCTCTACCGCTGTCAATCACCATTCTTATTAAAAAATTTCTTGAAAGACTGGATACTGATGAAGCAAAGGCACACGCTGTTTGTAAATAAATTTTGTTGTTGCTGCATGTAGAATAGAGGTTAGTGGCCACTGAATTATTTGACACTTGCTGCTTCTCTTTTGATGACACTTGCACTTCACTTTTAACGCAATCAGGATCACATAAAGCGTACATATGACGTCCGTTGCATTTCTGACAATGAATAATTTTAGCAGTGCAGTTACGTTAGGTATGCCCTTTTCTTAAGCATTTAAAACAGCGACCTTCAGTTTTTAGCAATTCTTTCCTTTGCTTTATATTCAGTTTTCCCTCGCAATTACCGGAGAAGTATTTTTTTATATATTTATATATTTATTTATTTTAATTTTAGTACATCAAGATTACATTATCTTTTACCGCTAAAAGCGTATGTACTTAAGAATATGGCAATTTAAACAAATTAAAACAAAACGAAACAATTGTGAAATGTATAAAAGTAAGGGAGAATGAAAAACAAACTAATATAAGGGCAAAATAAATAAATGAGCTGAAGGAATATTGTTAACTAGTAAAGTGGCTGAATATTCGTTTCCTGAACACATTTAATGACCCCGCATTCTGTATATCGGCGGGTAAACTGTTCCATAACTGGGTACAATGAACAAAAAAAGATCTCTGCGCAACTAAGTGGGAGAATCTAGGAAGGATAAATAGTATTCTTCTAGTCGTACGACCAAATCGAAGATATTCATGGAGGTATGATGGGCGGTTCGCGAGGCCAGGACCGGATCCCGGTTGTAGAGCCGTTAAAGAAGAAGAAGATGATGGGCGGTCGGAGTGCAAGAGTTTATAAATGAATGTCATTGCCTTGATCGAATAGTACACTTCAAGTGTGCACCCCAGAACGGAAGTACGATATCGACTTATATGGTCAGATCTGCGAAGATTGTAAACAAACCTAGTACAATCATTGAAGCCTACATTGAGTTTATCACGGCATGATGCGTCGAGAGAAGGAAAGATCAAGCTAGCGTACGTGAAGTGCGGTAAAATTAGAGTTTTAATTAACTTTGAACGAGTTCCTAGGGGCAGAACGGAAGCGTACAACCACAGGCGCCGCAAAATACCATATACTTTAGATAGGGTATGAGACACCTGATCACAGCAGGTTAACTGTGAGTTCAGATGGACACCTAGATTTTTGACTCGAAGTTGGTAGGGTAAGAACGTATTCATGAGAATGATAGGTGGAAGGAAAGAAGTGTCTAACTGATTTCTATACATTGGAATGCAACAGGATTTAGAAGCATTAAGCAGTAAGTGGTTGGATAAAGACCATTGATAGATACGCTCCAAATCGGCATTAATGTTATGCACACAGTTCTCTACCAGTCCAATGGGACTATTTAAGTAAATTTGGACATCATCTGCATACATGTGCAGTTTACAATTCCTAACGATACTGCTGAGATCGTTTATGTACATGCTGAAGACCAACGGCCCTAATATGGAACCTTGCGGAACACCGCGCGTGATTGGTAAAGAATCCGAAATTGAATTTTGTAGCCAAACTTTTTGAGATCGATTATGTAAGTATTCCCGAATTAGAGACACAGCTGAAGATGAAAACCGCATGTGGTCTATTAGCTTCATTTCTAGAAGCTTGTGACTAACACTGTCAAAGCTCAAAGTAAAGCTTTGCTGAAATCAAGAAGCACAAGAAAAGCAATGTCATTAGAATCAAGAGCCATCCGCAGGTCAGCGGTCACCTTCAGCAGTGCAGCTTCACAACTACTCCCTTTGCGAAAACCAGACTGTGCATGCGACAACAGAGACCATGTTTCACAGTGCCCCTCGATTTGCCAAGACATTAGTTTTTCCAGTACTTTGCCTAAGAAACACAATATGCTTATAGGACGATAGTCAGCGGGGCCTTTCGGGGATTTGCATTTAGGAAGTGCGATTACTTTTGCTTTTTTCCACTGAAGCGGAAAGTATGATTTTGTCAGGAAGCTATTGAAAATATGAGTAACATGGGGGAGGATCACAGAAAAAATTAGCTTTAGAAAGACCGGGGGAAGATTGTCTAGACCAACTGAATCAGATTTGATGGAGTAGAAAGCTTTGTGGACTTCCGCGTGAGCTACATCGCGAAAGCTGAATAAATCAGTAGCAGTGTCAGTTGGTCTTGAGCAATGGGGATCTTTATATAGGTTAGATGCGGCAACAAAAAATTTATTTAATTCATAAGCGCTAAGGCTGATCTGAGTTTCATCTTCATTACCGTGAATGCCGAGTAGTTTTATGTTTCTCCAAAGTTTCTTTGCAGGCAAAGCAGGGCTAAGCTTAAACGAAAGGAACTGCGCCTTCGCTTTGCGGATGGTTGAAGTTACTAAATTCCTAACATTTTTGTATGCTATTAAATTCACAGCAGTTTTGTTTTTCTTATATCTTCTGAACAAAAATTCTCTCTCGGATATAAGTCGGCTTATTTGAATGGAGAACCAGGGTGAGGTAGAGGAAGACATGCTTCTCGTTTTAACTGGGGCAAAGGTTTCATGCAGATGGTAAATCAGCGAACAGAAGTGCTCTAATTGGTTGTCTATGTCAGGAAGGCGGTAAATTCGGTCCCAATGACGTGAATGTCGGATCCGCGAAAAATTTCTCGCAATTCATCTATTTTGTTACGTAAGCTACGCGCGTTGATGTGGCAAAAATTCAAACCTTGGGCTCTGCTTTGGAAAATGTTGAGCAGGGTTCTAATCTTGTTCATAATGAATAAGTAACCTTAACCGAAGTCACTGAAGCGGGGTAATAAAGCGTGTTCAGGACGAGGCACGGTTGAAAATGGAAAAGCTAAAAACATGTAACAATATTCCAACATTAGAATAAAACTAGTTGGGATGTGGGTTCGACCCTTTCGGTCCACACGATCAACTTCCCAGTATGATGGATGTTGAATATTATGATTGGATATTTTAATAATAAATGAACAATAGGCAATATAGAATATATGTATGTATAATACTGAGAATTTGTCACAATTGTTTATCAATATTTTTGCTAAAATGTCAAGCTAAATGTGCGCACCTACAAGATTAGGATGACGAAAATGAATATAAAATTGATGTGTTAATGTTTTTCGGCACCTCAATGAAGTCGAAATAGTTTTTAGTTCGCGGGATATCGTGCAGGTACAACAATCACTTAAGTCATTTAAACCAAAAAACCGCTGGACCGAATATTATAAAAATCTTCAGATTATATTGTCGCTAATACGCTTCGAACGGCGCCTCAAGTAAGTCAATATCTTTCGTGGTTCGGGCGATATCGTGCAGGTACAAAAATCACTTACGTCGCTTAAACAAAAAAACGGCTGGCTGGACCGAATTTCATGAAAATCTTTTCAGATCATATTTCGGTTGATACGCTTCGAACGACACCTCAACGAAGTCGATATCAGTTTTGGTTCGCGCGATATCGGGCAGGAAAAAATGACCACATCCGTACGCACATACACACACACACACACATACTTCCTCCCAATTTTTTGCTTAAAATACTCCTGAGACCTTGAAAGATGAAAATACGTTGAAATTTTCGATTTCGATTTTCGGACCGATTACAATAACTTCCTATACTGGGAAGTTAATAAAATAAAAATACATAAGTAATATAAAAAAAAAGTAAAGTAAATAAATAAAAATATTAGTTCAAAAATAAACAAGAAAAGCTAGTAGAAGAAAAAGAAAGATTATTTAAAAATAAGTATCTAAATAAAAGCATGCAAACGTTGCTCCACAAATAAAAGCGGATTGCCCCAAATTCTCTAATGTGAGCCTGGAGTTAAAGTTGCATTGATGGCTTCGTTTAAATCAAGAGCTGATTTGAATATTCGTGGCTGCTTATTTTTCTCCACCTGAACGTAAACATAACCTCGACGAGTAAAGACCGAAGCGACCAGATTCTGTTTTTGAAGCCTTCGCGCCGTGTGGTATATGTCGTTATTTTTCGAAGTCAGGCTTTCGTTGACATGCACAAGGCTGTCAGACGCGAAGCCAGTGATTATTATTGTTACAAAATCTGCAAAATCTCTTACCCAAATCCGCGGTTAAAAGGCTGGCTGCAGTCTTCGGTTTTCCATTTTCTGCGTTTGTAGGTTGACGGGATTGCTTTGTCACAACACCTGCTCGTTCCAGTGACTCAATTTCCATCTTGATGAATTTTAATAATTTTTTCACTCCGTTGTCTACCGCAAACGAAAAATCAGAATGCACTGCGGAGTTAGAGACAATTGAATTTGCATTATCGTTGTCTTCCTTGTGGCTAGTATTGTTTTCGATGGTTTCAATAGAATTGTTGTTTCGTTAGAATTCCACTCTGAAGTAAGATGGTAGACAGCGTGGTAGCACTGTTTTCAGCATTACATAATAACTATTGGATGAGATTACTAGTGCCGTAAGGGATCGAGTATTGGCGACAACAGTATTATATAGATGTCGTAGGCCTAAAATGTCCGTTTTGTTGTTATTGGCGACATAGACATTAGCTGATGCATATGTTTATCAATCAATTTTTCGTTGTCCTTCAAAAGCGCTATTGCTGCATCATAGCATTCTGCCGTCGGTGAAAAGCCGGCAATAGTAGCAGCGGCTTTGCCATATAAAACCGATTGTAAATAAGAAAATTTATCGTTAGTTGCTAAAGTTGCGTTTTCGTGGACTAAAGTTTTAAATAGCTCCCAAAAGGGAAGCCACTCTTTGTTGTCGCCGCAGAATTTTCTAAGCTCCAGGCTCGGAAATTTTACAACACCTGTTTCCTTTTGTTTCGAAGATGTATTCGATGATAATAATGTTATTCCCTGTATCTCTTTTATTCTTCCTATTCTACTTATCAAACGAGATTCTAAATCAATGATCTTGTCGTCATATTCGGTAATTACTTCAGCTTCTGCTTGATATTCTTCTGGTTTCAAGGTTATGGCGATCGCTTCGTTGACTTTATTTAAATTTGGCGGCTCTCAGTCTCGATAAGAAAGAATTTAATTCTTCTAGAATTTCGTCAAAATGTTCTGCATTAGTGGTGGATGGTTGGGCATCTGATGTTTTTAAATAGGCAATTGCGGCCTTCGTTAATTTAGTGACTTGCCCTCGGTAAACTCCACGCGTGCTCGTATCCATTTTGTGCTTCTTACAATATGATGTAGGCTTTCCTAAATTTGTCGATAATTATTTCCTAATTTAATGATTTCCTTAGATTCGTCCCGGGTTTCGGCACCAATGTCGAAAATGGTCTCAGCGGGAGATATGGTTCAATAAAATATTGTTACGTTTTTACAGCTTAACGGATTCGTAGGATTAATTAAGGAATACACTTTTCAATTATCCACACAAAAATTTATTTTTTACAAACCAAAACACAATTTAATAACAAACACAATTCTTATAGTTTACTATAATCACTTTCAATTTAATATTTCGCACTATTAAATTCTATCTATCGCTTTACCACTTTTAATTGAAGACAACTTCAAGCTTCTTGACGAAAAGAAAAGAACATACCACTAGGCTCTAGAAAAGGGACGAAGGTTCCAAAAGTTAGATAAAGGTGGAGCTGGGATATAAAAGCGACATGCAGGCACTGAGTAAGTCAGTTTTGATTTGAAACGCGAGAAAAGTGTTCTAAAGTGAGAACAGTGAAAAGTGGTTATATCCCAGCTCCAACTTTATCTAACTTCTGGAACCTTCGTCCCTTTTCTAAAGCCTAGTGGTATGTTCATTTCTTTTCGTCAAGAAGCTTGAAGTTGTCTTCAATTATCGTTCGTTCCAATTTCAGTTTAGTACATAAATCATTAGTTCAGACAACAACCACAGTCGTTAACGACAATCGTTGATTCAGCTTTTTAACGTACAGATGGCGCATAAATCATCACAATATTAAGCAATTTGGATTAATAATATACAAATTTATTTATAATTCTTACAAAAACTTATTCCGTTAAAACTCCTTAGCAAGAAGGAAGAAAATTCAGCAAAATTCTTGTACTAGAATATAAAAGTGAAAAATAGGGGGATTGCACTGAACAATAATATTAGATTTTAAAAAACCTTTAATTATTTCAACGTCCAGATGGAGCTGCAGTTAATTTTCAACAGTTTTATTACTTTCTAGAAAATATCTAAGTGATCGTAATTCGTTAATTACCCACTGTAATCAGGTTTGATCCACTAAATTTGGACTCGATTATTTTAATTTGGGGCCTACCAGGATGGCCCTCGGTTGCTACACAGTACCCGGTTGCTTATTTTCATTTTTGGCCATTTTGATTTAAAAAATTAGGCAATCATTGCCCTAGTAATAGTTTACAATATTGCTGGATCTTCATGGTCAAAATTATGGGTAATGGCCTCGATTCCCCGATCCGACGGGAGGGAAGTGAGTGAGGATTTGACACTTTGCAATTCTCAAATCCACAGTCCCGAATTGGTTTAAATCGAAAATTCGGAGGGAAGACTCACGCGATAATGAAATATATGATGTCGGATTATCTCAGGCGCATTTGTCGTTCAAATCCGCAGAAAATTTGTTGTGGATCACACTTTTACAGCGCGGAAAATGTCAAAAAGAAATTCGGGGTTGCGGATCTGAGAATCGCAAAGTGTCAAATCCGCAACTCACTTCCCTCCCGTCGGATCTGGGCATCGAGGCCAATATGTATAGTATTGTGATGATTTATGCGCCATCTGTTTGTGAAAAAGCATAATCAACGATTGTCGGTAACAACTCCGGTTGATGTCTGAACTAATGATTTATGTACTAAACTAAAATTGGAACGCGCGATAAGTGAAGACAACTTCAAGCTTCCGGACGAAAAGAAAAAAACATACCACTAGGTTCGAGAAAAGGGACTCGAGAAGGTTCCAGAAGTTAAATAAAGGTGGAGCTTGGATATGAAAGCGGCTTGCAGGCGCTGAGAGAGTCAGTTTTGATTTGAAAGGCGATAAAAGTGTTCTAAAGTGAGAACAGTGAAAAGTGGTGATTTCTAAGTGAACTATAAAGCGATAGATAGAATTTAATGGCCTCGATTCCCAGATCCGGTGGAGCGGAAGTGAGTGCGGATTTGACTCTTTGCGATTCTCAAATCCGCAGTCGCGGATTCATTTAAATCGAAATTTCGGAGTGAAGACTCACGCGATAATGAAATATGCTATGTCGGATTATCTTAGGCGCATTTGTCGTTCAAATCCGCAGAAAATTTGTTGCGGATCACACTTTTACAGCGCGGAAAATGCCAAAAAGAGATTCGCGGTTGCGGATTTGAGAATCGCAGAGTCAAATCCGCACTCACTTCCGCTCCGCCGGATCTGGGAATCGAGGCCAATAGTGCGACTTATTAAATTGAAAGTGATTATAGTGAACTATAAGAATTGTGTTAGTCATTAAATTATGTTTTGGTTTGTGATAAATAAATTATTGTGTGGATAATTAAAAAGTGTATTCCTTAATTAATCCTACGAATCCGTTAAGCCGTAAAAACGTAACAGTATATATAGTTGCCATCTCCGAAAATATTTGAGGGGTGCCCGGATAAATAATTACCTAATAAGGAACATTACGGCAAAGTTTCGACACCAGAATACTAGCACATAAAGCAAACAGAATTTTTGACGTGACGTCTATTAAATCGGTTTAAGATAGGACGCGCGTGTGAAAATGTCCCGCACAATGTCCCGTACACAAAAAAAAAATCATATCTCCGCCCCCATACATGTTAGGGGGCTGGTTAATGGTTCAAAATTTTCGTTAATTTATCCTCTACACGGGAAAAATACTCATTCGCCTTATTGACGTGACAACGTCTATTAAATCGGTTCAAGATAGGACGCGCGTGTGAAAATGTCCCCCACACAAAAAAAATTTGCTTCGAAATATATAATTTATTAATTGAGAAAATAATACAAAACGTAATAACAGACGTTGTCACGTTCAAATTAATAGACGTCACGTTAAAATACGGATGTGATACTTCACATTCAAAACCATTAATTTTTTGATTTTAATTTATCTCTATATCTTTTTGACAAGTTGTTCAAAAGGAGAATGTTGTATACATTTCATGAGTTTTCGACTAGTTTCCATTTTGGTTACTGTTATTGAATAAAGTTTTCACTTTCTATTTTTGTATTTTATTTAAAAAAAAACAATATAATTTAATATATTAATTTATTAATCAATAACTCAACAATGATATAAAGAAATTCGTTAATTTAATTTGAATAAGTTCAAATTACGACAACTTAGTTAAATATTGTTACCTTTTTCCCGGCTTAACGGATTCGTAGGATTAATTAAGGAATACACTTTTTAATTATCCACACAATAATTTATTTATTACACACCAAAACACAATTTAATTACAAACACAATTCTTACAGTTCACTACAATCACTTTCAATTTAATAACTCGCACTATTAAATTCTATCTATCGCTTTATAGTTCACTTTTAAATCACCACTTTTCACTTTAGAACACTTTTATCGCCTTTCAAATCAAAACTGACTTTCTCAGCGCCTGCAAGCCGCTTTTATATCCAAGCTCCACCTTTATTTAACTTCTGGAACCTTCTCGAGTCCCTTTTCTCGAACCTAGTGGTATGTTCTTTTCTTTTCGTCCAGAAGCTTGAAGTTGTCTTCACTTATCGCGCGTGCCAATTTTAGTTTAGTACATAAATCATTTTCCCCGTTTATGACTAGGTCGAAAAGTTGAGTCGAGATTGAGTTGAAATTTCGACCACCGTATATGAATTCGAGTTGAGTTCACTTGTGGTTGAAATAGAGTTGAACTGACATTAAAATATACAAAACATAACCTGCAATTTTTGAATGGTTGCGATATTAATACAGCAACATAACAAGAAAATTAAAAAAATGAGAAAAAACTTCATGAAAAGACTAACAAGACGATTAAACATACTCACCGCCGCTCATATAAAGAAGGTAGCAACAATAAAACACGTTATCAGTTATTTACCAAAACAGAGAACGAGGAAAGTGTGGTCTAAACAAAGAAGCAAGCAATGGTGGTACAAAATTGTTAAAAACAAAACATTCGACGACCAAATGACAGAAAATTTTCGTATGGACAGAGAGTCCTTTAATTTTATTTGTGAGAAACTGGCACCTGATTTAGCACCCAAGCCCTACATAGTACATGCTCTACCCGTTGACATGATTGTAGCCATTGCTATATATAAGTTAGCATCATGCGCAGAATATAGGGTCGTAGCAAACCAATTCGGTGTACATAAAAGTACAGTACTTAAGTGTTTGCATAACTTCTGCGATGCAATGCTTAAAAATTGTTTGAAAGAAGAAATTACAATGCCGATAGGAACCCATGCGCAAAGCATTATTGAAGGATTTAAAGAAAAATGCGGGGCTCCTCAAATCCTTGGTGCAATAGATGGCACCCATATACCAGTCACAGCCCCTTTAGAAGGACATTCAGACTTTATTAACAGGAAAGGTTGGCCATCTAATATTTTACAAGCTGTAGTTGATTGCAATTATAGGTAACATTTAACAAATATTTTATCACTCATTTTATGCATAGTTTATATATGTTTTAGATTCACAGATATTACTTGCAAACATCCTGGTTCAGCCCACGATGCTACTGTATTAAAAGATTCATTTTTCTACAGGAATATTGAACAGTTGGATTTGGTAAAATCGCTTACATTATCCATACATTATTTAAAAAAAAACTTAATATATTATCAGCCCGTAGAAAATATCGACGGAAAAGAAATACCTGCGTTCTTCGTAGGTGATCCCGCGTATCCCCTTCAACCTTGGCTCCTTAAGGGATATTTATTACTCCCGAAGAGGATTCATTCAATGCATATCTAAATAAAGGAAGAATCGTCGTGGAAAATGCATTTGGAAGATTGAAAGGGAGATGGAGAATCCTTCAGAAAAGAATTGACGTGGACATAAATTTTGTGCCAAAAGTTGTTGCTACTTGCTGCATACTGCATAATTTGTTGGAGAAAAGAAAGGCGCCATATACAGAAATGTGGACTGAGGTTGCTACAACTTCAGAAAATATTTTACAGCAGCCATCTTGTGAAACTCAAATGATCAGCTTGGAAGGAACTGAAATTAGAAATCATTTGAAACAATATATGAATAATAATTTCCCCTTGATTCAAAGTTTGAAGAAAAAGTAACAGTAAAAACACAACTGTATCATATAACAATAATTTTAATATAAAAATAAATTATTTAAATAACATCTTTGTATTAAATCTAATCACATTGCGATATGGCACATTGAAGTAACTTAAGTACTAAAAGAATAACGAAACAAAAATAAACAAAAAAACCAATCCAACAAAATTAACAAGAACAATGAATAAAAAATAAACTAAAAAAACGAAAAAAATAAAAAAAAAATTCAATATTTAAATTAAAAATAACATATAAAAAAAAATTCAATATTTAAATTAAAAAAACATATATAACAGACTTTGCAGCCTTACTCTTGTTTAAAATTAAATTCTCTAATATATTCTTCCACGGAAGTTGGATCTTCATTTGTTAAACAAATTATACTATCATTTTCAATCAAATTAGAATTATTACCAGTTAATATTCCCGATAATTTGTTTAAAAATGTGTTAGTTGTTTCTTCTAATGCTGTCTTCATATTTTTTTGAAACTTTTCTTCTGTTTCTTTTTCTAATTTCGAGTACAGCTGGAACTGATTATCAAAAATTTCTTTGTTCAGCTCCTTTTGATTTTTGTCCAAAGTCCGTCCTAACATTTCCATGCTTTTTGCGTAACTCCCTTTTCCATTTTTGGGCGCACTTCGTGTGCTTCCCCCCCACCTAATATTATATATGTATAATATTATAATTAAATTATAAAAACGAAAAAATAAATTGCTCCTTTTAGTTGCAGTTCATGCGACGAGTCTCCTACATCCTGTGATGAAGTCGAGGCTTGCGATAAATATTGGCTTTCTTCAATAGGGATATTTTCGATTTCACCTGTAATTACATATAATTTTATTTAATTTATACAAATTTAGCAATTAGTCAAATATAATACTTACTTCTTGAAGTATCTACTCCAGAATTTATTGTGTTGACTAAAGGTCTGTGCCCTATCATGTTGTCCAATTCGTTAAAATATTGGCAGGTTGCTCTGGAGCTTCCGCTTTGACTATTATTTTTTTGTGATTATATACGCTTTTTTTAAATTCTTGAATCTTGTCTCAATCTGCTCCTTTGTTTTTGTTGTGAAGCCTCTTTTTATTAATTCCTTTTCTATATTTTTGAATACTTCTGACTTCCTAAATAGTTTTCCATCAAAATGATGAAGGGAATTTTGCTCCTGCATTATTTCGAGCATAACTTTTGTCTCCTCATGCTCCCAAACATTTCTTTTAGCCATTGTCGAAATTTATTTTTCACTTTTATTATATGTAAAGTCCTTATAAAATAATAAACACGCTACAAAAACACCGAACCCAAAACTAACGCCAAACGCAAACTTTATGGATTGTAAACAAACAAAACAAATCCAAACAAATGTCACTTCAACCTAATTTCAACTCAACACGCGTATATGAGGTGAAATATCGACTCGATTCAGGTAAGAGAGCTAAATTGGGTTGAGTGGACCCAGTTTCAACTCGATCCCCGTTTATGACTGGGTTCAACCTGGGTTGAACCTAGGTTGAACATAGTCATAAACGGGGTAATTAGTTCAGACATCAACCAGAGTTGTTACCGACAATCGTTGATTATGCTTTTTCACAAACAGATGGCGCATAAATCATCACATTGCCCCCTCCTTAGGACTGTTCGTCCCGAACAGTTGTCCATCCTGGATCCGGCTGATGATATGGGCACAGCCTGTCTATGGGCACAATCTTCTTCTTGGCTTTGGGTCCTTGTTGAATTCTGTAGACAACGTCGTTGATCCGTGTTAGGATTTTATAGGGCCCCTCCCACTGGCGCTGAAGTTTCGGAGACTTGCCTTTTCGTCGTCGAGGGTTGAACAGCCAAACGAGGTCACCTTCCTGGTATCCGCTACAGTTTGCTCGGAGGTCGTACCTAGTTTTCATCCTATCACTGGCTATCTTAAGATTCTTCTGCAAGCTGATGGATATCTGCGAGTCGATCACGAAGTTCACCTGTATAACCGCCAGTAGACTCGTTGCTTTCAACAGGTGTCCCAAATTTCAAGTCGCTTGGCAGCCGGATTTGTCTTCCAAAAATCACACTACAAGGGGTTTGTCCTGTGGAATTATGAACCGCCGCCCGATATGCCATTAGAAATATGGGGATGTAACTGTCCCAGTCACGCTGGTGCTCACTAACAACTTTCCTTAGGTGTTCTGCCATTGTCCTGCTGAATCGCTCTACCATTCCATCGGACTGGGGATGAAGGGGCGTCGTCCTGGTCTTCTTCACTCCAAGTATCTTACATACTTGAAAAACTTGAAAAACTTGAGATTCAAAGTTTCTGCCTTGGTCAGAATGAAGCTCATGAGTAACACCAAATCTGCAGATCCAATTGTTCACTAATTCCTCTGCAACAGTGATTGCTTCCTGATTTGGAATGGCATATGCTTCGGGCCACTTACTGAAGTAGTCCATGATCACCAAAATGTAACGATTTCCTCGGTCTGACACCGGCACATCAATTGCGATTCTTTCAAATGGGGCTCGCACGTTGTATTGCTGCATTTCTCCTTTTGTTCTTACCCGAGGGCCCTTGCTGCTGGCACAGGTTGTGCATTTACGGCACCAGTCTGCAACATCGTCTCGCATGTGAAGCCAATAGAATCTATCTCTTATTTTTGCCAAAGTTTTATTGACTCCTAGATGTCCGCCTGATGCGCCGTTATGACACTCCTCGAGAATATCCCTTATTCTAACGCGAGGGACTAATACCTGCATTCGATGAGAGGTACCGTCAGCGGTTTTTCATTTGCGCTTTAATACTCCTCGCTCAATGTACAACGAATCCCATTGGGCCCAATAGCTCTTCAGGGTGCCGCTCCTCTCAGCAATGTCCTTCCATTCAGGCTTTTCCTCGTATTCCTTCCATGTCAGAATTGAAGAAATATCCGGATCGTCGCGTTGGGCGTCTCGGAGTCCCTGGTCATCCCATCCTGTCGTTGGCTCGACTGTCGTCCTTTGACACTTTTCCTCGATACGTCCACAATGTTTGCAGTCTGGTACGCATGGTCGCCGGGAGAGTGCATCTGCATTTCCATGGTTTCTTCCCTTTCTATTGTCTATATTGAAGTCGTAGGACTGAAGTCTCTCTATCCATCTTGCCACTTGTCCTTCAGGGTTTTTGAATTGCATCAGCCATTTTAATGCTGCATGATCCGTTCGAAGGATGAAGTTTTGCCCATAGAGGTACTTGTGGAAGTGTTTAGTTGAGTCCACGATTGCCAATAGTTCCCGTCTTGTGACACAGTAATTCCGCTCCGATTTTGACAGCGTTCTACTGTAATAAGCTATGACCTTTTGCTGTCCGTCGAAGTTTTGTGATAGCACTGCACCAATCCCGACATTACTCGCGTCTGTGTCCAATATGAATCTTTCGCCTGCCTTCGGGTATGTGAGTATTGGTGCTTGGCATAGTCCTCGTTTTAGTGTGTTGAAACTTTCCTCGCACTTTTCTGTCCAGATAAATGGTTTTCCTTTTTCTGTCAGTTTATGTAATTCCCTAGCTTTGTCGGCAAAATTCCTGACAAAACGCCTATAATAGGTGGCAAGTCCCAAAAAGCTTCGAAGTTCATGTTTATCCTTCGGTGTGGGCCAATTCTTAACCGCTGTTATTTTCTCAGGATCTGTTTGAACTCCATTGGATGAAACCACATGTCCGAGATAGTTGACTTGGTCTCTGAACAGTACGCACTTTTTAGGGCTGAGTTTCAGTTGGGCTGTTCTAAACTTTTGGAAAACCTCTCGTAGATTGCCCAGATGTTCCTCGAAACTTTTTCCAACGACGATGATATCGTCCAAATAAACCAGACAAGTCTTCCATGTCAGTCCTCGCAAGACGCAATCCAACAGTCGTTCGAATGTAGCTGGAGCATTACACAGTCCAAACGGGATGACTGTAAACTGCCACAGGCCGTTTCCTACAGAGAATGCTGTCTTTTCTCGGTCCTCCGGGTGAATTTCGACTTGCCAGTAGCCGCTCTTAAGATCCAAGGTAGAAAAACATTGAGCTCCAGAGAGAGTATCCAGTGTGTCATCGATACGAGGTAATGGGTAGCTGTCCTTTTTAGTGATGTCGTTTAACCGCCGATAGTCCACGCAAAACCTTGTACTGCCATCTTTCTTTCTGACTAAAACCACGGGAGACATCCAAGGGCTTTTCGACTCCTCTATAAGGCCTTGTCTTCTCATATATTCAATCATATTGGCTGCCTTTTCCCGCTTGGCTAGTGGTAGTCTTCTTGGAGGTTGTTTAATTGGCTGGGCATCTTTGGTATCGATGTTGAACGATGTTAGTTTTCCCAAAGTCATCATCTCTCATGGCGAAGATATCACTGAAATCCTCTACTAATTTTCTTGCCTGGAGATACTGCTTTTGTTCAAGACAACTAGTTGAGAGCACTGCATTTACTAATTTCGTGGCCTTTGGCTTTGGTTTTGGAACCGTTTCGATGTTAGCGCACTCCACTAATGTAATCTGTTCTGCCGGTTCTCCTTTCCCCAAAACCGTATCCTTCTTCAATCGTACTTCTCATTCGTTAGTATTTAACACTCTCACGAATACCTCCTTCTTGTCGTCGATGCTCACCAGACATTTTCCAATTGCTATATTTTTGCTTTGTTCCATTTTTTCTGGCTCTATAAGGTAAAATCGGTAGCTCCCGGGATCACCATCGACTATCGCTCGTACCAATTTCTCAGCACACGGAGGAAGCACGGTATATTCACGAACGACGACTTTCAGCTGCAAATAACAAGTGGAACATAAAGTCCAGACCGAGAATACACTCGTCTGTTATATCAGCTACCAGGAACGAATGTGAAAATCCAATGTCAGCAAGAACCACATCCAACATAATTTCCCCGTGTAATCGTACTGGCTCTCCTGTTGCAGTTTTCAGTCTGTATTGGCATGCGTCGTTCAGCCATTTATTACCGACCATGTCAGCGCGGATAACAGATTTTGAAGCACCAGTGTCTACAGTTATTGTGCATTTTTCGGCTCCAATCTTTCCATCGATGACAAGGCTGTTGCCACTACTCTGCAGTTGTTTGATAGTGGTGATGATGACACCGGGGGCTTCGATTTCCCCGACTAACTCCCGCCCCATGGAGTCAGTCTTTATTCGTTTCCCTGCTGCTGTCAAGTTCCGCCACTCCTATTTTCGGTTGATTCTGTT